>OZ012735.1:822997898-823526267 GCA_963859935.3 Lathyrus sativus
CAGCCACGAATTCCCCTTGATTATGATCTGGAATCAATCCCTAGCATCCATGGAAGAGGTTGCAATCAAGAAAATGGATGGAAAGTGAAGCAATTGGTGAAACCGAATTCAGTTGCAAGCAATGCAATTTCAATCTCAATCTCTGCTCTCTCCTTCAATCATCACCAACCTTTCATCTGAACCTCTTCTACTCAATATATAGAACATGTGTGGATGATCTAGAACCCTCTAGATCCTTCTAATGAGAAATCCAATCTCTTATGTCATGAGAATTTCAACCATATGCCATGGTATGCATAGTTCTGTTTGCAGCTTGAAATCCATCCCATTCTCTTCCAATTTCTCCTCTAGTGACATTTTGGAAGTGTTTTGCTTGCAAGGGGCTTTGGTTGTGCCTTGATTCTAGGTTTTGCAAATGTTACTTAAGATGTAAGTAACTACTTTTCAAAGCAAGTCCACAAATTAGATCTCAAATCAAAAATGTGGCTAAACCAATGTTCTTAAAATGTCTTCTAGAGTCAAAATGACCTATTACATGCCTTGGTTTGGATGTGTAGATCAAAAAGTATCAATTTCCATCTTTGATTCATTTAACTTATACCCTTATTTTAGGTCATTTTTGCAACTTTGAGCTACAAACATTTCCAACATCTCATGACCTCTTTACTAGCCTTAAAACATCATTTTGAACAAGTTTGATGTTGAACATTTTCCCATTTGAAGCCTGGAAATAGGAGTTATGGCCTTATGGTTGAAATGACCTGTAATCTCCAAATGACCAAAATACCCTTGACTTGTTAAAGCCATAACTTGAGTTCTACAAATCCTATCAAGGACTTCTAGTACTATCTAGAAAGCTAAGAGAATAAGGAACAACATTCATGTTGACCAAAAGTCCATAGAAATCCTCCTTCTAGGGCAAAGGTTTGATGCAAGTTGGACAACTTTCAACCCCCAAATTCACATACCTCAGATGACCTGTAACTTGTCAAAGTCATAACTTGAGCTCTACAAATACTATCAAGGACTTATAGCACTCAAATTAAATCTAAGATCAAGCTCTACAACATTCATGTTGGGGGCAAGATGAGATGACAATCACATCTTGAGCTAAACTGCCTTGAAGATAGGGGTCAAACTAGGGGATTTTACACTGTCAAGCCTTAGAAACCCTAGCTTGAAACTTCTCAAACTCTCCAATCATGATGAGTTGACCTTGGAATCATCCTTATGACATCTCAATGTATCAATCCATGATAACATGGCTCTTGGATTAGGTCTCAACCTTCTTCAAATCCTCAGTTGACTTAGGGTTGACCCAGTCAAAACCTAGCTGCACCACTCATGGCTGAGGCTTCTTATTCTTGCACAATGACCTGTCTAGGCCTCAAAGTGATCTTCAACACTTCTCATGAGCTGTCTCAAGACCTCAAGTCCATCTCCATGACCTCAGAATCATCTAATGGCTTCCCACAACTCTCAAGTTAGGAGACTTACACACTTGCATTCAATCCTCTCTCTGAGGATCTTTTAACTTCTCTGACAAGGATATCAACCCTTGAGCACCTGAATAACCTTCTTAGCTAGCTTCATAGTCTTGTGTAGCCCTTGATTGGTAATCCTACCTCTTGATCTCCTACATACATGTCAATGAAATGCAAATGATAATGCTAATGTGAATGAAATGAAACATAAGCTAGGTAAAGAAATGTTGGGTAAATTTTGGGGTGCAACAGCTGCCCCTATTCAAACGGCTTGAACCTGACTGGGTGAGAAGCGAACGGCTCCCAACCAATCAAGGTGCGAGACAGTTGAATACCGACAAACCCGGAAATTTGCCAACTGCACAAGTACACGGTACTCTGATGGGAACGAATCTTCGAAAACTGAAATATTAGCTGCACGACAACTAGCTGGGGAGTTGGTCACACGGTAACCGGTGATACAGGGTCGATCATGCCGTCAGGCATCGGAATTCCTCGGGACCTATCAGATCAACAATCAAGTTAATCACGCCATCGGGCATTCAAAGAAATCTTTGGGCGTCAGCCGAGCTTCGTTAGTAAGTCGGGAATGGAATTCTCAGTCAATCATGAACCGATTGGGGATATCCAACTTCTACCATCCGACGCTCCGCATCAGCTGAGAGAACTGCTTCGTCAACACGGTTGGACTTCAATCATCAAGTCTTCAAGGGAAGTTTCAACTTCACTATTCAGGAACCTGCTGGGGATGACACATCTCTGCTGGGGATTCTGGAGAACTATCAAGTCACTCTGCTTCGGGGATCCAGAAATTATTCTAGGTGAGTCGTCTCTGCTGAGGAAATCAAGAGTCATCTTGAACAAATAACTCCGCGGGGACTTCAAGAATCATCCTTAGCAAACAACTTTGCTGGAGGTTTCGGGAATCATCTCGAGCAACCACTCTGCCGGGGGCTCTAAACGTCAACTTGAGCAACCAACTCTGGCGACTTCACTGGGGATTTTAAGAATCATCTTGAGCAAACGACTTTGCTGGGGAGAATTCAAGAATCATCTTGATCAAACCATTATACGGAGGAACACCTGCAAAACAAGAACGGTAACGACCTAGCTCATGCTTTATATGCGTATGCTTTGGCAATGGCGCAATGCTCCACACGGTGGAAATGCTACGCGTTTTTTGGGTAAATGCTATGCAATCATGCAAAATGCTACGGTCCCATCAGCAAAATAAATGCTGAAGGGAGAATCCTCCTGTCAAGGAGAAAGAACCACTCTGGTGGGGGAAGGAATCATCCTGCCAAGGAGAAAAAGTCACGCCAATCTCAATTGGACTCCGCCTGGGGAAATGAACCTCAGTCGACTGCTGCAGAGGAACGAAGCTCCACGAGAACCTGGACCTGCTGAGGAAAGCGATGTCAATCGCAGAAACAAACTGCACGACATTCGCAACCAACCTTTCCTGGAGGTAACGACTCCGGCGGGGAAATACAGCATCAGCTATTCAACACTCTACTGGGGAAAACCAAACATGGCCCGAACTGCTTTCCAAGGACTCGGCTCTCTTGGGGATCTGCAAACTCGGCTGGGGAAGGAAGGAATCGTCCTGCTTACAGGGGAGAGTATAACTCTGCGGGGGGATTTCAATTTTGCTGAAGACTTCAGTCTGGAACTATCAATTGCTGCACACTTCAGTATGTGACTCAGCTAGGGAGATGACGACCCTTCGGGATGTATCTGATTGGGGAGAGAATCCTCTCTTCCTGGGGAGACATATCAATGCTTACGATCTCACGTTCAGACTCTGTGGGGGAGGCTGCTGAACTTCGCTGGAGAAGAAGGAATCATCCTGTTTGGGGACGCATACGGCGCACTACCTGGTATATGCTACACCTGCAACAACACAAACAAACAGACAAGATACCCTTCTCAAAGGGACCTATCAAGGTTATCATCTTGTGACAATGTTCGAGTAATTCATTGTTTCAACAATCAGTGGCCTAGGCCCGTAAGTTTATGTATGCCCATTTTATAAAAAACATCGGCGTTCTTTTTCGCAAACAAAATGGGTAAATGCTAAACAAACAAACAAAATTGCTGAATAGTATACATTTTATTGATAACAAACCCCTGAATGGGTAAAAATGTTTTACAACGGATGCAAGCCCCTGGAATGAGGAAGCTGCGCAAGAATAAAACATAAATATACATCAGTATATACACATGTCGGCAACGAGGCGTAGACGAACACCATGAGTTGATCCCTCTATGACCCACTCGACTTCGATACTTCTCTGACGCTTCAGCTTCAGAGGAGATTGATTCAGATGAACGGCCCTCAGGTCCTCCAAACCACTAAACAATGAAAGTCCACACGCGGAACACAGTCATTTGCTTTTTCAAATCCCTAAATTTTGCCTGAATCGCCCTTCCGGGTTTTCGATCCACCGGGATACCCTTTTTTGCCAAAGTCGCCCTTCCAGGTTTTCGACTTTGCGGGTGTACATTCTTTTCTTTATATCCCTAATTTTTGCCCGAACCTTTTTCCTTTTTTATGGTTCGCCGGGATGCCCCATTTTTGCCTGGATATTCTTTTTCTTTCCAGCGGGTCATTTTTTAAGCAAAGTATTTTTTAACTGCGTCCGCGTTCACCGGGGATGCAAAATCTTCGCCATCCATTGTAGATAACAACAAGGCTCCTCCCGAGAAGACCTTGCTAACGACGTATGGATCTTCGTAATTAGGAGTCCACTTGCCCCGGTGATCGGAGTGTGGAGGAAGAATCTTCTTCAGGACGAGATCACCCGTCTGAAAGCTTCTAGGACGCACCTTCTTATCATAAGCTTTCTTCATTCGCAATCGATGCTAACCTCTTCCCGTTCATCAGGCTGAGTTGGTTTAATCGGTTCTTAATCCATTCCGCCTCATCGAGTTTCACGTCAACCAAAACTCGTAAAGAAGGAATCTCAACTTCTAACGGTAGGACAACTTCCATACCGTACACTAGGGAGAAAGGGGTTGCCCCGGTTGATGTACGTACCGTCGTACGATAACCGTGCAGTGCAAATGGCAGCATCTCGTGCCAATCCTTGTAGGTCACAACCATCTTCTGTACAATCTTCTTGATGTTCTTATTGGCCGCTTCAACGGCGCCATTCATCTTCGGCCGGTAAGGAGATGAGTTGTGGTGTTCAATCTTGAAACTCTGGCACAACTCCTTCATCATCTTGTTATTCAGATTCGAACCATTATCGGTAATGATCCGCTCGGGAACTCCGTAACGACAGATGATGTCCCTCTTTATGAATTTAGCCACCACCTACTTGGTCACATTAGCGTATGAGGCTGCCTCCACCCACTTGGTAAAATAGTCGATGGCTACTAGAATGAAGCGATGACCGTTAGATGCAGTGGGCTCGATCTTGCCTATCATATCGATGCCCCACATGGAGAACGGCCACGGGGAGGACATGACATTCAACGGGCACGGCGGCACATGAACCTTATCAGCATAAATCTGGCATTTATGACATCTCCTCGTGAATTTAAAGCAATCTGACTCCATCGTCAGCCATTAATATCCTCCTCTCAGGATCTTTCTTGTCATAGCATGCCCACCGGCGTGCGTACCAGATGTGCCTTCATGGACTTCTTCCATGAGCATACTCGCTTCCTTTTCATCTACACATCTGAGTAGCACGAGATCGTGGTTTCTTTTATACAAAACTCCATCAGGATTGAGATAAAAATTTCCAGACAGCCTCCTCAGAGTCTTCTTATCCTGGGTTGACGCTCCCGCAGGATATTCCTTAGTCATAAGGAAGGTCTGAATGTCATGGAACCATGGCTTGCCGTCGGAGGCTTCCTCGATCACAAAGATGAATGCAGGTCTATCAAGACGAGAAAGGACAATTCTTGGAGCTTCATTCCAAAAATTGACTTTATACATCGAAGCCAACGTGGCTAAGGCATCAGCCATCTGATTCTCAGCCCTGGGCACATGATGGAGTTCCACTCGATCAAAGAACGGAAGCAGCCTTCTGGCGTAGTTTATGTACGACACCAAATTCGATTGACGAGTCTCCCACTCCCCTTTAATCTGGTTGATCACAAGTGCTGAGTCACCATATACATCTAGGTTCTTGATTCTCAAATCAATTGCTTCTTCTAGACCCATAATGCACGCCTCGTACTCCGCTTCGTTATTGGTGACTGGAAACGTCAGTCTTGCGGTGAACGGGATGTGGGATCCGTGGGGAGTCGTGATGATTTCCCCAATGCCACTTCCATAAGAATTAACCGCCCCGTCAAATATCAATTTCCACTGGGATTTCCTGTCTGGACCCTCGTCGGGCAACAGTTCATTGCAATCTTTCACTTTGAGAAACATGATATCCTCATCAGGGAATTCAAATTTCACCGGCTGGTAATCTTCGATCGACTGTTCGACAAGGTACTCAAACAATACGCTTCCCTTGATGGCCTTCTGGGAAACGTACTGAATATCATATTCCGTCAACACCATTTGCCATCTGGAAATCCTGCCCGAAAGCGCTTGCTTCTCGAAGACGTACTTGATTGGATCCATCTTCGAAATTAGCATGGTCGTGTGATTGAGCATGTACTGTCGTAAACATTTGGCAGCCCAGGCTAGTGCACAACACTTCTTCTCCAGCATCGAGTAGCGAGATTCACAATCTGTGAACTTCTTACTCAAATAGTAAATGGCATGCTCCTTTCTGCCCGTCTCGTCGTGCTGACCGAGAACACACCCCATACTATTCTCAAGAACTGTCAAGTACATGATTAAGGGTCGTCCGGCCACTGGGGGAATCAATATTGGAGGTTCCTGTAGATACTGTTTTATCTTATCAAATGCCTTCTGGCAATCCTCGTTCCAGATAATCGCCTGATATTTCTTTAGCAGTTTGAACATCGGTTCACACATGGCCGTGAGCTGAGAAATAAACCTTGCAATGTAGTTTATTCTGCCCAAGAAACCACGAACTTCTTTTTCGGTTTTTGGCGCTGGCATTTCTTGTATCGCTTTTATCTTCGCAGGATCAACCTCGATGCCTCTTTCGCTCACGATAAACCCCAGTAGTTTTCCGGACCGTATTCCGAAAGTACACTTGTTAGGATTCAGCCTCAACCTGAACTTCCTAAGCCTCTCAAAAAGCTTCAGCAAATTGACCAGATGTCCCTCCTCCGTTTGGGACTTCGCAATCATGTCATCAACATAGACTTCAATCTCATGATGAATCATATCATGAAACAAAGTAACCATTGCTCGTTGGTAAGTGGCCCCTACGTTCTTCAGACCGAAAGGCATTACCTTGTAGCAAAATGTTCCCCAAGGTGTAACAAACGTACTTTTCTCCATGTCCTCTGGCGCCATCTTGATCTGATTGTAACCGGAGAAGCCATCCATGAACGAAAACACGGAGAATTGAGCTATATTGTCGACCAAAACATCAATATGAGGCAGCGGGAAATCATCTTTAGGGCTCGCCCTATTCAAATCCCGATAATTGACGCACATTCGTACCTTACCGTCCTTCTTCGGTACAGGCACTATGTTGGCGACCCACGGAGGGTAAGTAGTGACCGCTAAGAAGCCAGCGTCAAGCTGCTTCTGCACTTTTTCTTTGATCTTAACGGCCATGTCTGGTCGTGTCCTCCTAAGCTTCTGCTTAACGGGAGGACAATCTTCTCGCAGCGGCAAGTGATGGACCACGATGTCAGTGTCAAGTCCGGGTATGTCCTCGTATGACCAAGCAAAGACGTCACTATACTCTCTTAGCATCTCGACCAATCTCTGCTTGACATCACTCTGCAATGCAGCCCATATCCTGACGTTCCTGACCAGTTCTTCAGAAACCAGATTCACAATCTCGATCTCTTCTTCGTGAGGCAAAATAACTTTCTCTTCTTGTTTCAACAAGCGGGCCAACTCTTCGGGAAGGTCTTCATCTTCCTCAATCTCTTCTTCGGCTTGATAGATCGGGCAATCGAAGTAGAAGTGAGTCGTAGAAGGTCCAGAGTCGATGTCATCTGTTATGTGGATCCTGCAATAACAAGGGTTAAGCTTAAAACAAGGATACGCAGGTTAGCACAAACCTCATTTCCATTTTGTTGTTTTTCAAAATAAATATAAAACAGGAATAACAGAGATCACAATATTTGAGTACGAAGAAAAACGCCTTTTGATTTATTGATAAAATGCATGTACATAATTAAACGAGGCCCTGACAATAAAACCACTATGCCCCGGGTAGGACATAGGGTTGTACAAAAAGTAAATCATTACTCTTGGCTTGTCATCTGGATGATATCCTTGACGGACCAGTTGTTGAGGCTCTCGCCTGGCTTGCTTGGCTGGATCCAAGAGTCTAAGTCACAGTCGCTATCTCCGCTGTCTTCAGACACCGCGTTGACACTTTCAAATATCACCCCGCCACTGGTAAACTGGATCGGCCCTTTACCTCGCGACGCATTGCTAGAAGAGGAGGCTTCAGCCGCAGAAGAATTTCCCAACCCAAACTTGTCTTGCTTGTTAGGTATCTCCAAAATTCTCCCCCAGCCTGGGGTAGATCTGGCTTGGACAACGGCTCGGGCTTCCTTGAAGGAGGAGAGAGTCATCTCTGGCTTCTCAGTGACTACAAGAGCTACGTTCTTGACTTTAACAGCTTCGAACGCTTGGCATAGAGTTTCGTGGATTTCCCCATCCATCTCAACATACTTGAAGGACGACATATGGCTCACCATTATGTCTTCCTCGCTACAAACAGTCACGATGCTACCTCCGACATCGTACTTGAGTTTCTGGTGCAACGTGGAGGTCACAGCACCTGCGGAATGGATCCATGGCCGGCCCAAGAGACAGCTGTAGGCAGGCATGATGTCCATAATGTAAAAGACCGCGTCGAATGTTTCCGGCCCGACTTGGATTGGCAACGTCACCTCCCCGAAAACATGGCGTTTGGTTCCATCGAACGCCTTCACAACCAGATCACTAGATGTGCAAATCACTCCGCGAGTATCTAACTTCATTAATGCCTTCTTCGGAAGAACATTGAGCGACGACCCCGTGTCCACCAACACGTGGGACATAATCGTTCCCCTACACTCTATCGAGATGTGCAAAGCGCTATTGTGGTTCCTCCCCTTCAGCGTCAGCTCTAAGTCAGTGAACCCTAACCCATTTCCAGCATTCACGTGGGCTACGACCTCTTCCAACTGGTTTACCGATATTTCCTGCGGTACATATGCGGCGTTCAACACCTTCAGCAGCGCGTTGCGGTGTGCCTCAGAACACAGCAACAGATTCAGGATGGAAATCTTCGAGGGTGTCTGATGGAGGTGATCCACGATCTTGTAGTCACTCTTTTTAATCAACCTCATAAATTCCTCGGCGTCTTTAACGAGTAAGTCTTTTTCTACCCCGCAAGGGATCTCTTCAACGAATTTACTTTTACCTTTATCAGTTGCATAAGCTCTGTCCGCTTTGTCCGCCATGACCTCAGGTGGTACAAACACTCTCCCGCTGCGAGTAATTCCGCTAACGCCCGCTAGGTCCTCCACAGACGACCCAAACGGCTCTAGTTCCAACTTCTGTCCGTTGCAGTAGACCTCTGCCCCATAGTGCCACGGGACATCGTTGATGCTTTCGAAAGGTATCGGCCCAGCTTTGGTGATAGTAATTGTGGGCGGCCTTGGTGCAGAAATAGTTATCGTCTGGCGAGGGATGGTGATGATGGCAACCTCATCACCTTGCTTCAGCATTACCTCTCCCGATCCGCATTCGGCCCTCCGGCTAAACTGCAGGATTCCCTCAGTCATCAGACTTTGAATCCCCTCTATCAACTGTTCACATCCATCAGGACTAGTTGCACAGCCCATGCACAACTCTCCACAACCCGGAAAGAAACCTCTTTTCATCAGCTTAGCTTTAACGAAACTAAGCGGTGTCTTCAGATCTATGACGTCAGTCAACAAATCCAAACTCTCGTCTTCAATAATGGCGTTTACCCCACCTCCCCTATGATTCGGCATAGGGTTCTTCGTGATGTTTGACACATTATTTGAGAAATTGATGATCTTAGCATCCACCATGTCCTGCACCTTATGCTTGAAGGCTTTGCAATTCTCTATTGTGTGGCCTGGTGCCCCTGAGTGAAACTCACAAGTTGCATTCGCGTCATAACCTGGCAGAGGTGCCCCTGTCAAGGGAGCCAAGGTTCTCTTCTGGATCAACTGTAGCTGGAGCAGAGTCTGCAATAGTTGAGCGTACGACATGGGCGGTGTCTCGAGGTGACGGCTCGACAGAGGTGCCCTGTTCTGATACTTCCTGTATCCTTGTTGATTCGGCTGCTGCGGCTGTTGCTGTGGCTGTTGAACTGCCGGGATAGTTATGCTGGCCACCTGTTGGTGAGGGCCTTTACCCTTCCTTCGAGCGTTGGTCACGGCGCTCGTTTCTCCTTCCCGTCTTTTGCCACCATAAGGTTTCTTGCCTCCTCCGGCTGAGGATGAATCACCTTGAATTTTCCCCAGTTTGATCCCATTTTCGATGTGCTCACCCATGATAATGAGATCTGAGAAGGTTCCGGACATTCCGCTGACCAATTTCTCATAATAAACCCCTGGGAGGGTGGCCACGAACATTTGCACAAGCTCACGTTCAACCATCGGCGGCTGAACCCTGGCTGCCAACTCACGCCATCGCTGGGCGTATTCCTTGAACCCTTCGTTGTTCCTTTGCGATAGATTCTGCAGTTGGACTCGGTTCGGAGCCAAGTCATTGTTGTATTGGTAGTGGTGCACAAATGCTTCAGCAAGTTCCTTCCACGTGCGCACACTAGTAGGTTCCAGACTCATGTACCATTCAAGGGAGGGCCCAGACAGACTGTCCTGAAAGAAGTGCATCAACAACTTCTCGTCCTCAGAATAAGCTGACATTTTTCTGTAATATGATCTCAGGTGGACGCGAGGGCAAGTGGTGCCCTTGTACTTTTCAAAGTCAGGTACCTTGAACTTGGGAGGCAACTTGAAATCAGCAATCAGTCCCAACTTGGACATATCAACGCCCAGGGTGTTCTGGTTCTCGATATTCCTCATCTTATCCTCGAGTGCCTTGAACCTAAGCCGTGCTTCAGCAGTCAGCTCCCCTTCAACACCTCTCTGTGAGAACACATCATTTTGACGGTCTTCTAACCATGGCTGAGGCCCAAACAGGTTTCCAACACTCGCAGTGCCGTTGCCCAGCCCAACATTGACATTAGCTTCAAAATTCCCATTACCGACGCCCGTCGTATTACCGTTGAGTCCCATGTTAGCTATCACATTGCCGTTGGCACTGCCATTCCCCCCGGTCACGGGGACGCCATTCTGAGGAGTTTCAACTGGTGGAGGGGTAGGCACGGTCCCACCATGGAGTACGCCATTGCTATCGACCCTTGAAATCAGAGGCTGAACCAAGGTTCTGAGCTGATCCTGGCCATTGGCGACCGCTTGCATGAGCTCCATGAAGCGGTCCATTCTTTCCCGGAGTTCCTGAACATCAGTTTGTACTTGCTCCATGATTCTGGTTTGATTTGCTCTGGTCGGATAGCGGTGGATAGGTCTCTGATCAATCCTGGAACAACCTGAAACAACCTGTAAACACAAAAGGGTTAGGAAAAACGACAAAGTGCTCGTCATGCAAATGCTTCATGCAAATGCAAACGTGTGTCTGTGTGTTAGGGAGATTTCCCCCGATCCTAGTGCCTGAGTGCCAGTGCTGCTAATAAGTGTCGCTACTGCGAAAATCGGCGCCGGCTTGACAGGAGAGTCGCCACCGTGCGTTATTTATCCCTCAGAGCGGGAAAGGAAACGCTCGAAGTAAACCTCGCAAAGACGGGAAAAGGTATGGTCATCGCAACCAAAACCTGGATTCGGGAGTCGGTTACGCAAGGGGAAGGTATTAGCACCCCTCACGTCCATCGTACTCGATGGGATCCACGCTTGGTGTTTATAGGTAAAAGGGTGTGTTATCTATCTACGCTAATGGCTGGTCCGAAAAGAAAATAAAAGGACAGGACTCGACAGAACATGCGGTGTTCTGGGCCTACGTATTCCCTCGTGCAATGGGAAAGTCAGAGTCAACGTAGTTCGACTGCCTACGTCTAAACGGGGGAAAGGTTGCTCGCCAGGACATCGCGTCCTGTGCCTACGTACTTTCATCTGGAATGAAAGATCAGAGCAAACGTAGTTCGGCTAACTACGGGTAAACAGGAGCTCTCACACAGCAGTGAGAAAACAAACTAGTCTCTAAGGCTCGGGAACCTACAACTATGATCTGGTCTCAAACGCACTCGGGCAAGAGAAAGGGAAACAATTAGTCGTTAGCGGGAAAGTCTCGATCGCACAGCCGCGAGAGAACAAAGGTTAGTTGTTAGTGTGCTCGCTAGGATATCGCATCCTATGCCTACATATCTTCGTCTGGAACGAAGAATCAGAGCAGCTGTAGTTCAGCTAACTACGGATCAAGCTACTCAAAAGCTCCTACAGAAAGGAAAGGGAAACCCTAGAACTATAGCTGAGAAACAGGGGAATCTACCTACTGCTATCACACCTGGTTGACCATTCTAATGTCTATCATAACAACTCCGCAGCGGAGAAGTCAGAGCTCCTAAGGGATCATGGCAACAGGATTAAACCACAAACAGGAAACTGCAATGTAAAGGAATACTGAAAATATGCATGAATGCAACAGCTAAACGAACAAGGCACAGAGGCCGCAAACCACAAAGGCAAGGGAGCTCAGCTCTACCAAATACCAACAAGCAAAGCCACGCAATAACAAACAAGCAGAAGGAGGACCACCTCAACTTCTCATGCACACAAATTCTACTTCTAAGATGCACCTACTCAGCAACTATCTAGATGAACCTAAGTCTAATGCAACACAATATCACACAAGTCAAACAACACAAAGAGACTAACCCTGACCAGGGCTTTAAACAAACCTGAAACAATCTCCTAACCTAGCTCTAAACAGAACTCCATACAATACCCTAAGCAGGGATCTAAGCAAACACCTAATCAAAACCCTAAGCAAGGATCTAAACAAACTCCTAGGCAAAAGGAATCAATCCCATTCTCCAAGCTTCAGAACAAACTTACCAGAGAAAGGAAGCTAAGCAGACAAGCCCATAGTGCTTTCCTCAGGAAAGTACCAGGAGGTTACTACTCAGGAGTCATATCCTATGCGGCTCGACAACTGTGATCAGTTTACATCCCTCCTCCGGAGAGATTAAACTCACATGAAGGCTCCGGCGTCACTGGATATTTGGGAAAGAACCTATATGCACTAAGGGAACTAAGTGAGCAGGCTCAGAGGACCTTCCTCAGGAAAGTACTAGGAGGCTGACACTTAGGAATCGTATCCTACGTGGCTCAACAACTGTGATCAGTCTATATTCCTCCTCAGGAGGAATTAAACTCACAAGTCGGCTCCAACATCACTGGACACTTAAGAAGTCCTAGACAAACTACTGGAACTAAGTGAATAGACCCATAGGACCTTCCTCAGGAAAGTGCTAAGGGGCTTCCACTTAGGAATTGTATCCCATGTGGCTCAACGACAAGTGATCAGTTTATATTCCTCCTCAGGAGACATTAAACTCACAAGTCGGCTCCGACATCATTGGATACTTACGAAGGAGGTGAGAAGAAAGAATGAAGGTCATTCATAGTGCCTTCCTCAGGAAAGTACCATAAACTCCCTTCAAACTCCAGGATCTCGAACCTCACAAACAGACAACAAGCTCCTAGACTAAGCCTCAATCCAATGCAACCTTGCAAGCTCCAACAGGACCTCCAATCAGCTCCCACCTTCAAGAAGAATCCACAGGCCAACAAACCACAAAAGACTATCTCTGAAGTTCAACCACAGTTGAACTTCACAGTCAGAAGTCATCAAAACTTCTCCTATAGACAAATCCTATCAGAATACCCTACAAAAATCTATCAACAATCTATGGGGAGACCTACATGGCTCTAGGACAACATACTGAAAAATCAGAATAAAATTCAATACCAGATGAAAGAAATAAAATCAGCAACACAGACATGCCAACAGACCAATTTATTCAACATCAATAACAGTGAAAAAATGCAATTAAAATGAAAATGCATGATTGAGCTAATGTTTTTATGCTATAAAATTCTACACTGAATCACGAGTATACAGAAAAAAGAACGGGATTATTTGACTAATTCTACCATTTTTTATGAATTTTCTAATGATATGCATGCATTGAAAATATTAAAAAAATCAATTAAATGGAAAATATGCACTAAAATAGAAAATAAAATGTCCTTTTTTATTTTTATTTAATTTTCTTAACATTTTCATCAAATGGTTGAAAAAGAATTATTAACAAACAATTATTATTTACATTTTTTCTATGAATTATTTGATATGCACAAACAAAAGAAATTGAAATAAAATTGAAATATGGCTGGGGGTTTAAACAGCAGGGAAATCTAGCTATTATTCATTGGGCCCTGATTCTGGGAGGTACTAAAAGCAGTTGGGCGCAGGGCCCAGATTCTGAAATCAAACAAATCAAAAAGAAAAAACCTATGGGGGGTGCAGCGTTAGCAATATTTCAGTTTATTCTCAATGGGCTTACGCCCAGGGGGTGTTGAAAGTAAATCTGGGGCCTAAGGCCCAATCCATCATTCAGATCCTCACACACGCTGGGGGGGGTTGAGCAACTGGGAGGTGTATGCGCAGCAAACACACTTGGGCCTAAGCCCAGTCCGATCAAACCCTAATCCAGCATTCAGTTAACAAAACCTAAATCATCCCCCCAAATACCTTGGGTACTGTTCACCTTAACCTCTAACGCCGCTCTGCTCGTTCATCTCCCTCACTCCCTCTGCAACTCACTCAACCCAGCAAACCCTAAACGAAACCAGACCTGCAACTCAATCCGACCTAAACCTAAACAAACCCTAACTCAAACCTAAATTCAATCTAGTCTCCAAATCAAGACGAAATGAATCCATACATTCAACAATCCACAACGAGATGCGAGTAAGAATCGAAGGGCAACATACCTGGAGGTGGAATACGAGCAAATTTGAGGTGTTCTCTTGATGATTTCAACAACTCACGCGAAGATCTTGATGAGAGTTCCTAAGAACTTCTTTGGAGGTTGTTGCCGTCTTCTGAACAAGCACCGAGGAACTCAACGAGTTCTTGGAGATCTGGAAACGAAGGAAGGTTGAAGGCGCTCTGGAGATGGCGTTCTGGAGATATTGTGTGAAGATTGATGTGAGAAGACGAAGTTGTTGATTTCTGGAAAAAATTCGTATGATGGAGGATGAAGATATTTCTGGAAAATCGTTGATGGAGGGCGAAGATTTAGGGTTTCTGGAGAAGTTTGCACGAAGGTTGTTGAAGGTTGGACGAATTGATGGAGTGGATTCTGGAGGAGTTGATGGAGTATGAAGTTCAATGGTGGTTTCTGGGAATTAGGGTTGAAGGTGATGAGTTTCTGGAAATTTTGGTTGAAGATGATGAAGGTTCAATGCGTTTCTGGAAAACGTGGTTGAAGGTGATGAAGGCGGAAGGGAGGAGATCGGAGGAAGAGGATGGAATCTGGGTTTGGAGGGAGTTCTGGTGAGTTTTCCGGTAGAGGACGGTCGCCGGAGTACATGCACGGCGGCCGGAGTGGTTTCACGGTGAAGCGTGGGGAGCAAGACGCGTGGTGGTAGACGAGCTCTGCATGTGGGACACGCGTCCCACGCGTGGCTGAGGGAGAGACGGTGAGGGATACGCGTGGCGCTCTGGGAAACGGAAAGGTGGGTCCTCTTGCTGCGCAACACGTGTCAGCTTATATACCCTGGAAATGCGTGGGAAGCTTCTAGAATCTCCTGGAATCTGCTGGACAAACTGGACTTGTTTTTGGACAATCTGAATCATTTTGAATTGGGCCTTTGCAAAAAACGCCTCACTGGGCCCATACGAAAAATGAATCAAAAAACTGTAAAATATTAATTAACTAAATCTGATTAACACTAATAATCCTAATTAAATCTAAAAACAACAATTAACCTAATTAAAAAAGTGATTAAAACTCTAATTATCCTAATTAAGTCTAAATCAACCTAATTAAATCTAAAACTCAATTAAGATCTAATTATCTCTAACAATTCAATTAATCCTAATTAAATTCTAAAAAATGATTAAACTAATTAAACCCTAAACTTTCACTAATTCTCTATTAAAATCCTATTATCATTTAATACCAATTAAAATCTATCATTAACAAAAGAAAAAAAAACTATATTATTTCATATTTCCTAAAAATATTAAAATCTATTTTAAAATCTATAGAAAATTCTAAAAATGATTTAAAAAATCTTATAAAATCCTAAAAAGAGAATTAAGCTATTAAAATATTCAAAAACCCTATTTAAATTCCAGAAAAAATTATAAAGCCTATTAAAAATTCCCACAAGCCTATGAAAATCCTAAAAATGCAGATGAATGCAAATGACTCCCATAAAAGCGCACGAGACCAGATCGAATCGAACAGAGACCCCCGGGCATCAGAATATCCTCAAAATCACTGAAAAATCACCGAGGAGCGCACAATTTCCTGAAAATAAAACCCCGACAATCTGGACTGGATCTGCCACATTTGATAGACAAAAATCAAGCTGTAAACTCTGATATCCCCTGCTTGTGCACAAAAATCATATATCTGAGCTGCGAATATGAATTTAAACCATGAGTCAGATAGGAGAATCGGTTGGTCAAATTTTAGGGTGCAACAGCTGCCCCTATTCAAGCGACTTGGACCTGAAGGGTTTGAAGAGCACTCAGCCTTCAAACATTCAGAGGTACGAGACGGTTGAATACAAATAAAACCCGAAAATTTGCCAACCGCGAGCATATACTGTTAACTGCTTGGAGAATAAAGTCCAGAAAACCGAGTCTAGTCATTACGGCACCAAACTGATTAATCATCTGATAAAGAACTCCTGATTTGAATACCCGTTGCTTGTGATACCCCATATAACAAACCCGAGAGCTGCAACAAAAATACCTGATTCTTTCACATTGCCTACTGATAGGCAGGAAGAGAAATATACTCACATCGCCCAAAGAGGGACGGGAAGACACCCTGATTGGATACTCACCTCGTCTAATGATAGACGGAAAGACAACATTAATCTCCATATTCGCATCGTCTAAGGGTAGACGGCATCATCCTGATTGATGAACAACTCATTATTCCCATCGTCTAAGGGTAGACGGCATCCTCCTGATTGATGAACAAATCATTATTCTCATCGTCTAAGGGTAGACGGCATCATCCTGGTTGATGAACAACTCATTATTCCCATCGTCTAAGGGTAGACGGTATCATCCTGATTGATGAACAACTCATTATTCTCATCGTCTAAGGGTAGACGGAATCATCCTGATTGATGAACAACTCATTATTCACATCGTCTAAGGGTAGACGGGATCATCCTGATTGATGAACAACTCATTATTCACATCGTCTAAGGGTAGACGGGATCATCCTGATTGATGAACAACTCATTATTCACATCGTCTAAGGGTAGACGGGATCATCCTGATTGATGAACAACTCATTATTCACATCGTCTAAGGGTAGACGGGATCATCCTGATTGATGAACAACTCATTATTCACATCGTCTAAGGGTAGACGGGATCATCCTGATTGATGAACAACTCATTATTCACATCGTCTAAGGGTAGACGGGATCATCCTGATTGATGAACAACTCATTATTCACATCGTCTAAGGGTAGACGGGATCATCCTGATTGATGAACAACTCATTATTCACATCGTCTAAGGGTAGACGGAAAGAAATAATCTCTGAACTCACGCTGTCTACTGACAGACGGGAGAAAACTTTAATCTCCATACTCACATCATCTAAGGATAGACGGAAAGTCGCCAGAATCTCCATACACACATCGTCTAAAGATAGACGGGAAGTCACCATAACGCAATTCAACACCATCCTTTGAATTTCAGAATCCTTCTGTCTACGGGAATTGATGGAGAAGTCAATATCCTTGAAGGGGCCACATCGTCAGTATGGACTGACGGGAAGAAAAAACCACCTTTTTAAAGAATCATGTCGTCCATAGGAATCAACGATCACGCAAACTGAACATTCTTCGAAGAGCCTCGTCATCAATAGGGATTGATGGTCAGAAAAGTCCCTCTTAAACGTCATCTCATCCAATAACCAGAAAGAGAACCGATATTCAAAATCATTTTGAAACCCCTCAACAACTAAGGGTAGCCGGAGAAGACTCGCTGGGGAAACACCTCATCATATGTCTGATCTGGCAATAAGAAACCCGCTGAACAGTAGCTCGAAACTTCACATCGTCTGCTGACAGACGGAAAGGAAAGCCACTTGCTATAGAAACTCTATTTTGAACCCCATTGAAAATTGCCCGAAACTTCACATCGTCTATGGATAGACGGGAAGAAAAGCATATCCTGGGAGAAACCCCTTCTTGAAATCTTACTGCGATCACCCGCAACTTCACATCGTCTATGGATAGACGGAAAGAAAACCACATTCGTACTCCCGACGTCTAATGATAGACGGAGAAATCCACTCATTGGGGGAACACATCGTCAATATGAATTGACGGGAAGAAAAGCTTGTCAACATCAGATGACTGACTGATCAAAGCATAATCGTTGTATGATCTGATACAACTAATCCGCTGAACTGTCTGAACACCGTTGCTGGATAAATGCCTCTGAACTGATCACAGAGTAATTCACGCGCCATATGAGGCTGATATGAAATCTGACTTATGCTTTGTATGCTTATGCAAATGCTTTAGTCTTTCTATGGCGTAATGCTCCATTTGGGATGGAAATGCTACACATTCTGGAAATGTCATGCAGGTATGATGCAAATATGATGCATGCAATATGTTAGCAGGCTCGAGCTGTTGGAGAGGCCGGGTACAGAAAACCACTTCAGCAAAATAAATGCTGAAGGCGAGGCCAACTTTGCTGGGGATAACCCGGATATCACTGAATCGTCCTAGCAAAATAAATGCTGGGAGGGTGAAATCAACCCTGCTGGGGATACCGGGAACTTAACCGAACACTTTGACGAAGTAATACCCTGCTGGGGTATATAACTCCGCTGTGAAATAGCAGACGTGCTGAATATGATTGGACTCCTCTGGGGATAGCTTATCCATACCAATGACAAATTGGTCTCTGCTGGAGACAATGGAGGGAGTCCTCCCGCGTACTGACGAAGCTCGGATCTGGAAAATGATGCGCCAACACAGATGGGCTTCACAGTAATCGCAAACTTGGATTTGAGCTCTTAAGCCATCTTACTGGGTCAGATACACCTGACGCTGGAAAATATCCTTCCTGAATATACAACCTTTTAGTGAAGAGTCAAGGGATAGTGACACAACTTCCCGCATTCATCTCGCTCTCGAAAATCGACTGCATCTGCTTGAATAACTCTGAATGACCTTGTAGGTACGGAGAACAACAATCCTTTTGCTTCTGATACGCCCCAGCCTACGGGACATCTGTGGGGATAGTCCCTGAAAGGAAATCTGCAAATTTGTTCCTTGATGGCCTGATACAACATGCCTCAGCGTTCTGAACTTCTGGGAGATACCTCACCTCACCTGCTTCTCGCATAACTTTTGCGCGCTCAAGATGATCTGCCCCTGACTGCAATGACCTTGCTCCGATTATCTGATTCAGAGTAATACCTTCTGACTATGACGTATTCACCACACCTCAACCTGATTGCCCCAGAATAACTGACTTTGAAAAACTGACCTGACTGGGGATCACAATAAAGCTTGCCCTTGCTCTCGGAACATTCGGGCGTTCTGCATTCTATCTTGACCATTCCTTCCATTGTAGGAAGCTTTTCTGCTGTCAAGCGCTTACTCGCAAGTAAAACAAGTTGTTCTGCATAAAAGATGTATTAATGCAACACATATGACAGCTTTGACATCCAATCTGTTCACTGGGAAAAAGAAAAACAGTTCATGGCATATAATGCACACAACCTTTGTCAACATCAGTACCAACATGGTAGGAGGAACCTTTTTAGGAGTCAGAATCGACGCGACCTTTACCGGAGTATGCTTTCGAAACAACCTGCTTCAATTAGGACTTTTGAAGGTTGTAACGCGGTCAGGTTCATGGTTTTGAAAGAAAGGATAAAGGCTCAAAGTTTACTTTAACCCACCCATTCTCCTTGATGTTCTCCGGTCCTATGTTCAGCTAATTCGACCTTAGCGCTCACCTCTCAGAGGCTGAAAGAAAATAGGAATGATAGTTCGAGAAACTTTTGGATTTTGGAGTGACAGTCACTCACTTTTCGTCTTTGACATTTGTGGTCACACGACTTGTATTTTCATCGAGGATTTTTCTTTTGATCCTTTTCACCTTTTCTTTTCATATCCCTAACTTTTGCCTGGACTGACTCCTTTTGAGTATCTTTTGATTTTTTTAAGTCCAGCGGGATGCCCTCATTTTTGCCTAAGTCATTTGTTTTGAATTTTTTCTTGACTTAGCGGGCTTTTGATTCTCTTTCATTCTTCTTTTTTCGAACAAGTCGTGTGACACTGGTTGTCTGACTCTTTGGGAATGATGTGGCTGTCCCACTCTTGATTGAACCATTGTGGTCTTTTAGGCACGACCTCTAGGGGTGTGATTGATCCTTGAACGGACACTCCTCTTGTAATTTGGACGCTCGGTCAAATTAGCTAACACCTACCCTGCCCCAGGTTAAGATTGAGGGTTTTTCGTTTTCAGAAAGAACTCCTACTACAAGGCTCAAAGGGGTTGACAAGGGATTATCTTCCTTATATCTCCGGTGTTTAAGGATTTGAATCAATGCCTGTACATCATCAGCAGGTTTTATTTCAAAAGCATACATTATCGATATTTGCATGTCGGTCATTTTCGTCATCCTCCCCAAATTCTACTTAACCAAGTGTTGGACATTTGCAAAACAGTTAGTGAACACGAATGGATTCAATCAAAACATGCACATTTATTTCATTATCATCGATTTGAATGAAAACAACCAAGTTTTACAAACAAGTTTACAAATTCAAACAGGAAAGCAATTACAAATGCAAAGAAATGACAAGCTAAAACAAAGAAAATATGCTAGCTCCCGAGAACTGGGCTTTTGCATCTACCCTGCTGCTGAACCAGCTATCTTTATTAGAGGCAATCTGATGCTGTCTTGATCTGCTTTCAATGACTCAACCAAACTATAGAGCTCTTACTCCTTCATTCAGATGATGTGGGGACCTCTCGGCCCGAAGCTGATTGCTGCACTATCAAGCAGATCCTGCACTTTGTGTTTAAATGCTTTACAGTTCTCAACTGTATGGCCAGGTGCCCCGGTATGGAACTCGCAAGTAGCGTCAGCATCGTACCCCGGTGGTGGTGGTCCCGTTAAGGGAGCCAATGTCCTTTTACGAACCAATTGGAGCTGAAGCAATGTCTGCAGAAGCTGTGCGTATGGTATAGGGGGAGTTTCCAAATGACGGCTTGCCAAAGGACCTGGATTCTGACCTCTCTTATACCCCCGATTATTCTGTTGCTGAGGCTGCTGCTGCCGGTATCGGGTTGACCCTTGAGCACCATTCGTATCAAATGCAACATCGGCTTCTTGGTCTTCGATGTACTGATTAACGCTCTCCTTGTGCTTAGCCATTTGCTTTCTCAGATCTGCCCCAGGAATAGGCAACAATTGTGGGCCTGGAGATTCTGACACCATGGAGTCCAGGATACGCTTCTGACCCAATACAGCTTTGGAAACATCTGTCATCTTTGCATCGACTGAGACAGGAGCAATATGCACAGCTACGCCGCCCGGCGTGAATTCAATATCGTGCGAGTCAATCAGGTCTTGAACATTGTGCTTGAAAGCATGACAACCCTCGATGTCATGTCCGAATGCCCCGGAATGAAATTCACATTGCTTATTGGCATCGTACCCTTGAGGAAACGCTTTCGTTGGTGGCGACAACGCTCTTTTCTCAACCAGATTAAACCTCAGTAAGATCTGCAAGAGCTCAGCATAGGCCATAGGCGGTGCCTCAAATATTCTCCTTGGCTTCCCTTCTTGGATCCTCTGTTGAGCCGGATGTATCTTCTGTTGCTGCTGCTCAGGTTCCACATGCACAGGTGGCACGAGCTTCTTCATTGCGGCTTCGAATAGCTGATCGTCTTCTTTTCTAAGCACATTCTTGACTACCTCCATGATCAAGCTCACTTGGGTCTTCAGCTGACTGTTCTCCTCTTTGAGAATCTTCTGCTCTGAACGCATCTCTTGCATGTCTTTCATCATCTGCCCCAGCTGGCTTCGGACTTCGATCAATTCAAACTGATCCTGTTCCATATCTCTGAGGGAATTCCTGCAACAAACTGGATGATGAAGAAATAAGACCCACGGTTCTGATATACCTGTTAAATGATAATGCAGCGCAGAAAGCAAACACACATTCACAACGAGATAAAGAGAAACCCAAGCTATAAACACACAGACAAACATCTCCCATACATGTACAACCAACAAAATCAGCAGGTAAGCACAAATGAGTATGAATATAAGGACCCCAGCCAACAATCCTGGTGGTGATCGACAAATACTGATGTACAAAAGCTAAACGGGTTAAGCAGAGAAAACAGATGCGGCATCCGACGCGAAAACCTCTAGAAATTTCTCCCATACAACCGAACTTTCTGATTGGCAATCTTCAGAGCACACACTTCCGGTGGAGTTTTCCATGACATTAACTGACGAACCCGCACAACTAGAAGACGGAAAATCATTAATCTGAACACAACCTTGAGGAGTGATGCAAATACGGCTAGAGTCTAACAGATCCTGAATCTGACTTCTAAGCACTTTACAATCATTGGTTGAATGCCCCTGTGCCCCAGCATGGTACTCACAACGGGCGCTGGCATCAAAACCTGGAGGATACGGTGGAATCACCGGCTTAGTCTTTTTCGGTACTATCAATCCACTTCTGACCAGATCTGGCAACAACTGACTGTACGACACTGGTAGCTGAGTGAACTGCCTTTCAGGCTTCCTTGGTCTTCGTGGAGCATGCTGACGCGATCGGCGATAGGATGATCGTTGACTTGAAGTATCTGAAAACTGATCCTGAGATGCTAGAGATTCTGAGGTGGCATCATCTCCTTCCCACTCTTCTTGAGAACTGACAACTGACTCAATCCTATCAACTGGGACATAAGGAACACCTCGAAACTTTCCACTCCTGAGTCCTCTCTCAACAATCTCTCCCAGCCTCATCAGGCCCACAAAGCTTGTGCAACTGAACAATTTGTCAAAATAATGGCCTTTCAGAGTACCCAAGAAGATGTCAACCAGTTCTCTTTCCGGGAGCGGTGGTCGAACACTAGCAGACAATTCTTTCCACCTTCGCAAATACGCTCTGAATGATTCATTCTCCGCTTGAGACAATTCTTGCAGATCTACGAGACTAGGAGTCAAATCCAAGTTGTAATCATATTGCTTTATGAAAGCTCTGGCTAAATCCACCCATGATCGAATCTGATTACTCTCTAATTGCACATACCATCTCAGGGATGCCCCAGTCAGGCTATACTGGAAGCAATGGATCATCAATTTGTCATTTCGCACAAACGAAGTCATCCTTCGGCAGAACATCATCAAATGCAATTTTGGACAGCTATCTCCTGTGTATTTCTCAAATTCCGGCATTTTGAACTTGTACGGCATTACCAAGTCAGGAACCAAACACATGGCTACAGCATCCAGGTTAACGGCATCTTTCGCTTCCAAGGCTTTCATTTGCTCTTCCAATACTCGGAGTCTTCTACCATAGTCAAGAGCTCTTGGATCTACTAACCCGGTCATTAGATTATCTCTCCGGTAATTCATCGCAGGGAAAGCAACACATTGATTGTTAACGGGAGGATGACGTTCATTTCGGGCAACAAACTGCTCATGCTGATCTCTGTTCTCAACAGTTGGCTGTACAACTTGGTCTGCAGTAAGATTGTTCGCTTGCGGGAAGCCTTCCATAGAATCATACTGATGATTGGGCGCCACAGTGAACCCTGCCTGGGTGTCAGGAAACTGGAAATTGCCTTCAGACATAGCCACCAATTACCGGTAACCGACTATGCTGCTTGATTCTGCTCAAATCTGCTTCAGCCCCTTGGTCGTCTTCAACACTCCACTCTTGCCTCAAACAATCCCCCGAGAATCACTTTCTGGTGAAAACAAAGGTTGGATAAGTGCTCTGACCTGCTAGAGAAATGCTATGCAATATGATTTATGCAAACAAAAATACAAAAATGCTAACGTGCATGTGTGCATTGGAGATATTTTCCCTCCAATTCCAGTGTCAGTGGTAGCAAGACGAGATAAACCATAGAGACAATATTTGGAAAAACCCTTATATATTGATTAGAATAACTGTCTTGTCAAGAGTTACATAACTATGCTCCATACAGCTGATATGATAAGGAGGATCCCAGCCAACATGCCTGGTGGTGATCTCAACATACAGAATACAAGAGAGATCAAATACGGGTACGGTTGCGGAAGTCTTCGACCATCTTCTTTGTCTCTGCGTGATCTGGTTGATAAATCAAACCTTCTATCAGTCGATCCCTCTTCCTGACTGTCCCCTGGATGTCTCTGACAAAGTCTTCCCAAGCCTTATCATTAGCACCGCCCCCAGGTTTGGGTCTCTTGGCATCTGCTCTATGCTGGAAATCTTCCAAATTCTTCATGGCATCTGTCAACTTGCGCTCGGCTTCGTATCGGCGACAGGCTTCTTCTTCAAGCTCTTCGTTCTTCACTTTGACCTGTTCTTCTAACTGAGCAATCTGCGTCTTCAGCCCTTCTTCTCGCTCCTTGCGCTTGGTCATAGTGAGATCCCAGTGCTCTCTGAACTTGGCTAGCTTTGCATAGGCCCTTTCCAGCTCTTGCTTCTTGGTGGCCAGCACACTACTAACGGAGTCCACATCTAACTCTAGTCGCTTCTTGGTTTCAGTCAATTCCAATAGCGTAGCCTTCAGATGTTTCAGAGTTTCAGCCTGTTGCTTAGAAATATATCCTGTCTCAATATTCTCATGCCGAAGCTTGGCATTCTCCTGCTCTAAAGCCTCTTTAGCCTTTGCCAGCTCTTCTTTCTCCGCCATCAGCTGCTTGTAAACCTGAATGTCCACAGTGGTAGGTTCTTCTGCCGGAGGAGGATGCAATGGCTGAACTGCTGGATATGGCATAAGGAACTTCACAGCTCGCTCACGAATCCATTCTATATATGGGCTAGGACTTCGAGTATCCCCTCTGCTACCTGAAAGCTTCCCTCTTTTGTGCAAGTTTTTCCAGGCTTTCTCAAGTTTGGTCAGCATCTCTTTCCCTATTGCCCCGGTGAGATACAGAGATTCCTGTATCTCCTCGGGCTTTGGCGCTCCTTGAGGTATGTACCCAAATTGCTTGATCAATAAGGACGGGTTATAGTTGACACAACCTTTCCTTCCTATTAACGGAACATTCGGGAATCCTTCGCCTTTGAGTATGACTTCAGCTCCAAATACCTCTTTGTTGGTCCATACCACGTTCTTAGCAGTTAATCCCATTAAGCGCTCGGGCCATCCTAGAGAATTGATAGAGGTGACAAACGGACCTGACTTAGGCAAATGACTGGTGAACCACCTGCATAGGAGAGGGACACAACAAGACACATTCCTTCCTCGTCGCTTTTCATTCTGATAATGAGTTGAATGGTGGATATCTCCCAGTAAAGTAGGAACTGGGTTTCCCGCAGCCAAAATATAGAAGGCATCTGAATCAACGAAATCAGGAATATTCGGGAACAACACGATGCCATACACACATACAGCAAGAATGACGTCAAAAACATCCCAGCTACCCTTCTGGGCATACTCTCGAGCCTTCTCCACTAAGACATCCAATGGAAATCCCCATACGTCTCCTCTTCTGATCATCTTCCCAGACAGCTCAAACTCTTTCAAACACAGGATGGTAGAAAGCTCAGCCAGCTTAGGCTCAGCGTCCGGACGATAAAAAGGCATCTGATCACGGATCGGTATATCCAGAAGTGCAGAGTACTCCTCCAGGGTAGGAGCCACAACAAAGTCGGGAAATACAAAACACCTGAGCTCCGCGTCGTAAAACTGTAACAGAGTATAGATGCCGCTGGTCTCGTAAACAGATGGCTGATAAACGTAGGTCAGAATCCTCCCATATCTCTTTCTGAAGTCACCCATTCCCCTCTTCTTAGCAATAGCAATCAACTCTAACAATAGACTGATATTCGGCGACGGAAACTTGTAGGGCAATACTCTCTTCAGGTTTTCCATGTCTTGCTAGGCACAAACACCAGAACTGGAAGGGAAAATATGTACCTGCAATACACACACGTTAGTTGAATGCAGATGGTAATGCAATGATGCAATATGATAAATAATGCAATCTGCGAGCACAGGGGCTATGCTGTAGCCTGGAGAGGAATATCTCTGTGATCAAGAACAGAAAACCATCACGGTCACCAGAACCTCATGCCACTAACTATCATCTGATACTCAAAATATCAATCCCCTGGTAAGAAAACCATCTGAACCTCTGTATCTGACGAGAATACCATCTGATAATAGCCTCAACCTCAGATAAGAAACCCATCTGACCCAGACAACACACCTGGAGATGAATCAAGAATACCATCTGATAAAGATAATGAATCATGGTTTCTGAAGGCCAGTTTTCCTGCAATAACCCGGTCCCTCTCACAGGTAGGATAGACCTAATCCACGGACAAAGGTACGGCATCCTATGCGGTCATCAGCGTCACAGACTTTCATGAGTGACGATGCGATTCCCAGAAGGAGTGGCATCATCAAATCATGAAGAGGCCTCACTTAGCTGACTTCCAATTGATCGGTCCCCAGAGTCGACAACCCTCACGTCTGGACTCCCCTCAGATCCTCAGGACCGGAAAGGAGCACCTCTGCAAGAATCTCGTCTGAGCGCAGATTTTCGTAGGGAACTGTGCCTGCTCAGCAGACAGGTTCGTCTACTACTTCTCCGCAACTATATCTAGGTGTGTACTCAAGCCCAGGTCCGGCTTTTCACTCACAGTAACCTCCCTTTGCCCACAGCAATAATCATAATAATATAATGCTGGAAAATAAATGCGGAAAGGTAAAGGTACAGAAAAGTAAAGTGCAGAAAAGTAAAACACAATACACAACACCCACCAAATAAACACCCAAGCGCTAGGATTGACTCGCGTAGGGGATGGGAAACGGTCCCAGCATAAGGGATGGGAAAAGTCCCTAGATGCCATAAGTCCCCAGCAGAGTCGCCAGCTGTCGCTACTGCGAAAATCGGCGCCGGCTTGACAGGAGAGTCGCCACCGTGCGTTATTTATCCCTCAGAGCGGGAAAGGAAACGCTCGAAGTAAACCTCGCAAAGACGGGAAAAGGTATGGTCATCGCAACCAAAACCTGGATTCGGGAGTCGGTTACGCAAGGGGAAGGTATTAGCACCCCTCACGTCCATCGTACTCGATGGGATCCACGCTTGGTGTTTATAGGTAAAAGGGTGTGTTATCTATCTACGCTAATGGCTGGTCCGAAAAGAAAATAAAAGGACAGGACTCGACAGAACATGCGGTGTTCTGGGCCTACGTATTCCCTCGTGCAATGGGAAAGTCAGAGTCAACGTAGTTCGACTGCCTACGTCTAAACGGGGGAAAGGTTGCTCGCCAGGACATCGCGTCCTGTGCCTACGTACTTTCATCTGGAATGAAAGATCAGAGCAAACGTAGTTCGGCTAACTACGGGTAAACAGGAGCTCTCACACAGCAGTGAGAAAACAAACTAGTCTCTAAGGCTCGGGAACCTACAACTATGATCTGGTCTCAAACGCACTCGGGCAAGAGAAAGGGAAACAATTAGTCGTTAGCGGGAAAGTCTCGATCGCACAGCCGCGAGAGAACAAAGGTTAGTTGTTAGTGTGCTCGCTAGGATATCGCATCCTATGCCTACATATCTTCGTCTGGAACGAAGAATCAGAGCAGCTGTAGTTCAGCTAACTACGGATCAAGCTACTCAAAAGCTCCTACAGAAAGGAAAGGGAAACCCTAGAACTATAGCTGAGAAACAGGGGAATCTACCTACTGCTATCACACCTGGTTGACCATTCTAATGTCTATCATAACAACTCCGCAGCGGAGAAGTCAGAGCTCCTAAGGGATCATGGCAACAGGATTAAACCACAAACAGGAAACTGCAATGTAAAGGAATACTGAAAATATGCATGAATGCAACAGCTAAACGAACAAGGCACAGAGGCCGCAAACCACAAAGGCAAGGGAGCTCAGCTCTACCAAATACCAACAAGCAAAGCCACGCAATAACAAACAAGCAGAAGGAGGACCACCTCAACTTCTCATGCACACAAATTCTACTTCTAAGATGCACCTACTCAGCAACTATCTAGATGAACCTAAGTCTAATGCAACACAATATCACACAAGTCAAACAACACAAAGAGACTAACCCTGACCAGGGCTTTAAACAAACCTGAAACAATCTCCTAACCTAGCTCTAAACAGAACTCCATACAATACCCTAAGCAGGGATCTAAGCAAACACCTAATCAAAACCCTAAGCAAGGATCTAAACAAACTCCTAGGCAAAAGGAATCAATCCCATTCTCCAAGCTTCAGAACAAACTTACCAGAGAAAGGAAGCTAAGCAGACAAGCCCATAGTGCTTTCCTCAGGAAAGTACCAGGAGGTTACTACTCAGGAGTCATATCCTATGCGGCTCGACAACTGTGATCAGTTTACATCCCTCCTCCGGAGAGATTAAACTCACATGAAGGCTCCGGCGTCACTGGATATTTGGGAAAGAACCTATATGCACTAAGGGAACTAAGTGAGCAGGCTCAGAGGACCTTCCTCAGGAAAGTACTAGGAGGCTGACACTTAGGAATCGTATCCTACGTGGCTCAACAACTGTGATCAGTCTATATTCCTCCTCAGGAGGAATTAAACTCACAAGTCGGCTCCAACATCACTGGACACTTAAGAAGTCCTAGACAAACTACTGGAACTAAGTGAATAGACCCATAGGACCTTCCTCAGGAAAGTGCTAAGGGGCTTCCACTTAGGAATTGTATCCCATGTGGCTCAACGACAAGTGATCAGTTTATATTCCTCCTCAGGAGACATTAAACTCACAAGTCGGCTCCGACATCATTGGATACTTACGAAGGAGGTGAGAAGAAAGAATGAAGGTCATTCATAGTGCCTTCCTCAGGAAAGTACCATAAACTCCCTTCAAACTCCAGGATCTCGAACCTCACAAACAGACAACAAGCTCCTAGACTAAGCCTCAATCCAATGCAACCTTGCAAGCTCCAACAGGACCTCCAATCAGCTCCCACCTTCAAGAAGAATCCACAGGCCAACAAACCACAAAAGACTATCTCTGAAGTTCAACCACAGTTGAACTTCACAGTCAGAAGTCATCAAAACTTCTCCTATAGACAAATCCTATCAGAATACCCTACAAAAATCTATCAACAATCTATGGGGAGACCTACATGGCTCTAGGACAACATACTGAAAAATCAGAATAAAATTCAATACCAGATGAAAGAAATAAAATCAGCAACACAGACATGCCAACAGACCAATTTATTCAACATCAATAACAGTGAAAAAATGCAATTAAAATGAAAATGCATGATTGAGCTAATGTTTTTATGCTATAAAATTCTACACTGAATCACGAGTATACAGAAAAAAGAACGGGATTATTTGACTAATTCTACCATTTTTTATGAATTTTCTAATGATATGCATGCATTGAAAATATTAAAAAAATCAATTAAATGGAAAATATGCACTAAAATAGAAAATAAAATGTCCTTTTTTATTTTTATTTAATTTTCTTAACATTTTCATCAAATGGTTGAAAAAGAATTATTAACAAACAATTATTATTTACATTTTTTCTATGAATTATTTGATATGCACAAACAAAAGAAATTGAAATAAAATTGAAATATGGCTGGGGGTTTAAACAGCAGGGAAATCTAGCTATTATTCATTGGGCCCTGATTCTGGGAGGTACTAAAAGCAGTTGGGCGCAGGGCCCAGATTCTGAAATCAAACAAATCAAAAAGAAAAAACCTATGGGGGGTGCAGCGTTAGCAATATTTCAGTTTATTCTCAATGGGCTTACGCCCAGGGGGTGTTGAAAGTAAATCTGGGGCCTAAGGCCCAATCCATCATTCAGATCCTCACACACGCTGGGGGGGGTTGAGCAACTGGGAGGTGTATGCGCAGCAAACACACTTGGGCCTAAGCCCAGTCCGATCAAACCCTAATCCAGCATTCAGTTAACAAAACCTAAATCATCCCCCCAAATACCTTGGGTACTGTTCACCTTAACCTCTAACGCCGCTCTGCTCGTTCATCTCCCTCACTCCCTCTGCAACTCACTCAACCCAGCAAACCCTAAACGAAACCAGACCTGCAACTCAATCCGACCTAAACCTAAACAAACCCTAACTCAAACCTAAATTCAATCTAGTCTCCAAATCAAGACGAAATGAATCCATACATTCAACAATCCACAACGAGATGCGAGTAAGAATCGAAGGGCAACATACCTGGAGGTGGAATACGAGCAAATTTGAGGTGTTCTCTTGATGATTTCAACAACTCACGCGAAGATCTTGATGAGAGTTCCTAAGAACTTCTTTGGAGGTTGTTGCCGTCTTCTGAACAAGCACCGAGGAACTCAACGAGTTCTTGGAGATCTGGAAACGAAGGAAGGTTGAAGGCGCTCTGGAGATGGCGTTCTGGAGATATTGTGTGAAGATTGATGTGAGAAGACGAAGTTGTTGATTTCTGGAAAAAATTCGTATGATGGAGGATGAAGATATTTCTGGAAAATCGTTGATGGAGGGCGAAGATTTAGGGTTTCTGGAGAAGTTTGCACGAAGGTTGTTGAAGGTTGGACGAATTGATGGAGTGGATTCTGGAGGAGTTGATGGAGTATGAAGTTCAATGGTGGTTTCTGGGAATTAGGGTTGAAGGTGATGAGTTTCTGGAAATTTTGGTTGAAGATGATGAAGGTTCAATGCGTTTCTGGAAAACGTGGTTGAAGGTGATGAAGGCGGAAGGGAGGAGATCGGAGGAAGAGGATGGAATCTGGGTTTGGAGGGAGTTCTGGTGAGTTTTCCGGTAGAGGACGGTCGCCGGAGTACATGCACGGCGGCCGGAGTGGTTTCACGGTGAAGCGTGGGGAGCAAGACGCGTGGTGGTAGACGAGCTCTGCATGTGGGACACGCGTCCCACGCGTGGCTGAGGGAGAGACGGTGAGGGATACGCGTGGCGCTCTGGGAAACGGAAAGGTGGGTCCTCTTGCTGCGCAACACGTGTCAGCTTATATACCCTGGAAATGCGTGGGAAGCTTCTAGAATCTCCTGGAATCTGCTGGACAAACTGGACTTGTTTTTGGACAATCTGAATCATTTTGAATTGGGCCTTTGCAAAAAACGCCTCACTGGGCCCATACGAAAAATGAATCAAAAAACTGTAAAATATTAATTAACTAAATCTGATTAACACTAATAATCCTAATTAAATCTAAAAACAACAATTAACCTAATTAAAAAAGTGATTAAAACTCTAATTATCCTAATTAAGTCTAAATCAACCTAATTAAATCTAAAACTCAATTAAGATCTAATTATCTCTAACAATTCAATTAATCCTAATTAAATTCTAAAAAATGATTAAACTAATTAAACCCTAAACTTTCACTAATTCTCTATTAAAATCCTATTATCATTTAATACCAATTAAAATCTATCATTAACAAAAGAAAAAAAAACTATATTATTTCATATTTCCTAAAAATATTAAAATCTATTTTAAAATCTATAGAAAATTCTAAAAATGATTTAAAAAATCTTATAAAATCCTAAAAAGAGAATTAAGCTATTAAAATATTCAAAAACCCTATTTAAATTCCAGAAAAAATTATAAAGCCTATTAAAAATTCCCACAAGCCTATGAAAATCCTAAAAATGCAGATGAATGCAAATGACTCCCATAAAAGCGCACGAGACCAGATCGAATCGAACAGAGACCCCCGGGCATCAGAATATCCTCAAAATCACTGAAAAATCACCGAGGAGCGCACAATTTCCTGAAAATAAAACCCCGACAATCTGGACTGGATCTGCCACATTTGATAGACAAAAATCAAGCTGTAAACTCTGATATCCCCTGCTTGTGCACAAAAATCATATATCTGAGCTGCGAATATGAATTTAAACCATGAGTCAGATAGGAGAATCGGTTGGTCAAATTTTAGGGTGCAACAATAAGAAGTCTGAGTCCAGTCATGGAAATAGCATCTCATATATAAAGAAAGCCCATCAAGGTAGTACATAACATCAGTGAGTACAAGATGAATCAATGGCATGACCTCAGCCAACAGGCCTGGTGATGGTCAGCATACAACGATGATCAAAACAAAAGGACTACAACTAGTAAAGCACGGCCACGGGCGCGAAACTCTTCTAACAAATTCCTCGTTTCTGGATGATCAGGCCGAGTGAGTAACCCTTCGACGAGCAACTCTCTCTGCATAATGGTGTACCGGAGACCTTCGACCGAATCTTCCCATGCTCCTTCGCCGAAACAATCTTCTAACTTCCGCTTCTTGGATTCAAACATCAGTTTGCGCTCCTTCAGGTTAGCAAGAGCTTTGTTGAGCTGGCCTTCGGCGACATATCGGCGAGTGGTTTCTTCATCAAACCTCTTCTCACTAGCCTTCACCTGGGCTTTCAGCTTGGAGATCTGTTGCATCAGCTTATCCTCCCGCTCTTTCCTGTTGGCTAGGGAGGCCTTCCAGTGCCGGTTAAACTTGGATATCCTCCGATATGCTTCATCCAAGTGTTGCTTCTTCGTGGCCAGTACATCGTTGACAGCTTTGAAGTCTCGACCCATGCGCTCACACTCAGCTATCTGCTTAGTCAAATCTGTCCCCAGCTGGTTCACCAGCTCTGTCTGCCTCTTGAAGGAATGAATGGCTTCGTTTCTCTCACTTCTGAGTTGAGCCAATTCTTTCTCCAGTTCTTCATTTGCCCTCTTTAATTCATCTCTCTCAGCTAACACCTGATTATGCTGCTGAATAGGCACAGTGATAGGCTCTTCAATCACTGGAGGGCTTCCTGGCTTGGCAGGAGGAAACGGCATCCCTATAGCATCTGCTCTTGCTCTGATCCAAGTCACATACGGAGTGTAGGCTTGACTATTACTTTTCCCCAGCAATGGTTTTCCCTGCTTACTGATACCACTCCAAGCGCGCTGAAGCTTGGATAACACATCCCCTTCTAGAAGACCAGTGAGGTACAGAATGATGCCATATATGCACAGAGCGAGAATGGCGTTGAACACGACCCAACATCCGTCTTTGGCGCACTGCTGAGCCTTTCCCACTAAGAACTGCAAGGAGAAACTGGGAACCTTGTTCCAACTAGACAATACCAACTTGGAGGCATCCAGATGAAGTGAAGGAGCTAGACTAGCCAGATTAGGATCAACATCCATATGAACAAAGGGCATCTGACTCTTGATAGGCACACCTAACAAATCAACATACTCCTCTAGCGTGGGTGCGAGAACAAAGTCCTGGAAAGTAAAACATCTCAACGGAGGATCGTAGAATTGCAGCAAGGCGTGCAACCCATTCAACTCAAACGCATAAGGTTTACGAACCAAACAGAGCAATTTGCCGTAAGATTTTCTGAACTCATCTCTCACAGAATCATCTGCTAAGGCAATCAAACCAGTCAGCTGAACAACATCAGGAGTGGGGAGCTTGTAAGCCACGGTCTTCCTCAGAGAACCCATAATAACATAATAGGAGGCAAGAAATCCTGGATCGAGGGAAACGGTACCTGCAACACAGACACACGTTAATGAAATGCAAATGGGTATGCAAAGCAATGCAAAATGCAATCATGCAGCAGGAGATCAAGGCAACTGTGCTGTGGAGATTCTGTATCAACAAAACCATAATCCTGCTCTATCAAGAACAACCACTATCTCTGATAATAAGAAAACCCTGGTATCGGACCACAAATCTGCTCTCTCAAGAACACACACACATAGGACCATAAATCTGCTCTGTCAAGAACAACCATCTGATAAAGGACCTCTGATACAGGACCAAAACTCTGCTCTGTCAAGAACAAACATCTGATAAAGGACCTCTGATACAGGACCAAAACTTTGCTCTGTCAAGAACAAACATCTGATAATAAGGACCCCTGATACAGGACCAAAACTCTGCTCTATCAAGAACAAACATACATCTGCAGATGAGATCCTCAGATCCCAATCACAAACCTGGTCTATCAAGAACAAATACACATCTCTGAATATAAGGTCCTCTGATACAGGACCATAACTCTGCTCTGTCAAGAACAATCATATATCTGATGATGAGAACCTCTGGTACCAACATAATTGATTCACTATCAAGAAAACCAGGTAGTCTGAAGGTTAGGGTTTCCTGCAACAAACCCAGCCCTGCTCACAGGTATGGACCTAAACTGACACAAGTTCGGCATCCTATGCGGTCATCAGCGTCACAGACATTCACGAGGGGTGATACGATACCCAGAAGGTGTGGCATCACCAGCTCATGAAGCAGCCTCACTCGGCTGAATCCCAAATGATCGGTCCCCAGAGTCGACAATCCTCCAAACCTAAAGGGTTTAAAAAGAAGTCAACCGGGAGAACCTCGTCTGAGCGTGGATTTCATGAGACACTAGTGCCTGCCAAGCAAGCACGCGCCCACTAATTTCCACAACTAATGCTAGGTTCGCTCAAGCCTGGGTCTGGCTTCTCACTCATCAGAATGCCCCTCCCACAACAGCACAGATAATCATATCATATTGAAAATAAACTGCGGGAAGTAAAAATGCGATAAATAAATACAACCCAACAAGTAATCATACAAGCGCTAGGATTGACTCTCGTAGGGGACGTCGGATCCCCAAACTGACTCGCATTCGGGACGTTGGATCCCAGGAAACTATCAAATCCTCAGCAGAGTCGCCAGTTGTCGCTTCCGCGAAAATAAGGTGCCGGCAAAACAAAAGAGTCGCCACCTTTCGTTATTTATCCCTCGGAACGGGAAAGGAAACGATCGGAAAAACCTGACGAAAAAGGTATAAGACAAGGTCATCGCAACCGTTGTCTGGGTTCGGGAGTCGGTTACGCAAGGGGAAGGTATTAGCACCCCTCACGTCCGTCGTACTCGACGGGATCCACGCTTGTTGTGTTTACTGGATGAGTTGGTTTATCTATCTACCTATCAAGGTTGGCTTAAAAAGAAAAGAAAATGACTCGGCAAAGCGTCGCGCTTTATGCCTACGTATTCTCATCAGAGAATGAGAAATCAGAGTCAACGTAGTTCGACTAACTACGGGTTATGGGGAATGTGGCTCGCCAATACATCAGTATTGTGCCTACGTACTCTCAACAGGTATGAGAGATCAGAGCTTATGTAGTTCGGGATAATACGCCTTACGGGGATTCAGATTCATCTGTTTTATCGAGTAGGGTTAAACAGCAATTCCAGCAGTTAGGGACAAAGTCTGTTTGCGGTAGAACTGAAGTTTAACGACACTCTTTTCTTCAGAAAAGCTTCCTTTGAATTACGGGCCCACGGGGCAAAAAGGTTTGAAGTTTGTTTTCTGTCTTTTACGAAAGAAGTGTTTTTTATTGTTGTTTGCAATTTCAATCGCACTAAAGACTATGACCTGAGAATGAATGCGTCGCATGTCACCCAAAGGGTGCCATACTAAACATCCAGACTGCTGAAAAGAAGCTCTCCAGCAATCCTTTCTCCGATAGCTTAAGTCTCGTAACGTACGAAAGAAATCATTCATGATTACTGTATCTTAAGCTGTCTTGAGATGAGAAGAGAGAACAGGTTCAACTAAAGGGAAACTATCAAGTCCTAATGTTGTCATGCCAAGGATTCATCTTATAGTTGAGGTTTGAAACAGGGAACTCCTAGAAGTCATCATGCATAGGTTTCAACCTAAAGTTCTAATCATCACTTCTTTATCAAAGGAAGTGAAATTCCTAGGGGATCATGTCAATGGTAAACAGAAACAGATAAAGCATCAGCTTAAACAGTAAACGGTAAATGACTGTAAAATGCATGCAATGCAAGTGAGGGAGGAAATGTGTGTGGGGCATCAGCCTCCACAAGCTCATCTCAACCTCAAGCCAGATATGAAGAACTGCAATCATACAGAGGAAATAATATGCTATCAAGCAAAATATAAGTGACTGTAATCATACAGAAGAAGTAACATGCTATCAAGCAACACAAACCACATGGGCAAGGGAGCAGGGCTCTACCGAATACCCGCAAGCAAAGCCATACAGTAAAAATACAAGCAGATGGAGCAACTCAACCTCTAGTGCAATCATGCTCCTAGCTTACATCAGTCTAGATATGAACTTATTCTAATGCATCAAGCAAATCAAACAAGGCACATCAATACAGAAAAGAAAACCGACAGGAAAGAAAGCAGATCAACCCCTCTTTCAATTCCAAGCTTCAGCTCTTCTGATAGCAGTTCAGTCTTCAGACTTCAATCACCCTTCAAGGCTATCATCCTCAATGACAAGTATCAACTTGCTCCTCCAAGGTTTCAACCCTTCAAACATAAGTATCAACTTGTTCTCTCTTCTCCAAGCTTCAGCTCTTCAGTCAATTCCACCCTCAGGCTTCACTCCTAACCACAAGTATCAACTTGATTCCTTCAGGCTCTCAATGCATCAATGTAAGTGTCAACTTATACTTTATTCCTTAAGCCTCAGCTCTTCACTCAATCTCAATTGGATCTTCTTCACAAGCATCAACTTGGTCTTCTGGCTTCAGCTCTCTTTGCTTCACCAATATCAACTAGCTTTCCTCTTCATCTATAAGCTTCAGCTTCTCAGAGTAATCTTCAATCACATGGAAGTGTCAGCTTCATTCTTCAATCTTCTTCAAGCAAGGAACTCCATCCTCTAACAATGGAGAAATATGCATCCATCAAGAGCAAAGTTGGGATGCTTGGTAGCAAAGTGAAGACCAAAGGTCACCACTGAGCATCCTGTCATCAGAGAAAGGGACCCTCAAAGGTTCTACCAATTTGCAAAGGACCACACATCCTACCAAAGGAGGGATGAGGCCTTTACAAGGGACCTTACATCATAGGGAAGAATGGAATTGATCAACATATTCCATGTTTATGAAGGAAGAGAACTATCTATAAGCTCTGCCTACAAAACCCTACTCTTAACCTAATAAAAACTACACCACAAGAAGGGAAGATCTTCAAATCCAAGCCTCTTCAAGCAATCCAATGCATCTTCAACTTGTCTTCATCATCATCCAGGAACAAGCAAAGCAAAACCCTAATCTAAGGGAACTAAAGATGCTAATCTAGTTGAGTTAGTGCCTTAGAATCATCTAAAACTAGCACCTAAACCAAAATCAATCAAAAATAGTAAACTATCTTATAAATTTCTACAAAAAATCCTAAGGGATCCTAATTCAATTAAGAATGCCTCATACAAAAACCAGGGACTAAATCATCTATTAAGTCCTAAAATTAAATCCTAAATCCAAAGGTATCAACCATAAACCCTAAAAATGGAGCTTCTGAAGGTTTCAACCTAAACTACCACCTATGTTCATCACAAAAATGTGAGAAAATTCTATGGGGAGCATGCATATCTATGCTAACAACTCACAAAAAATCAGGATCAAAATCATCATCACATGATCACACAAAATTCCACAAAATCAAGTATCAAACATAACTATTTTAATATCAATTAAAATATGAAAATTCCCCTAAAATCATAAAATGCATGAAATAAAAATATTTTTTCTCTAAAAAATTCTAGACTCAATCATGAATATAATTCAAAAAGAATGGGATCAATTGGATCATTTTTCAATTTTATATGATTTAATCAAGAACCATGAATAAAATGAAGGAATATAAAGAAAATAATGGAAATTAATAGGCGTGTGTGGCAAATAGCAAGAAAGCCCAGTTCATTTCAATGCTGGGCCCAAAAGGGGGGTGTTGGTATCAATCTGCACTAAGCCCACCCAGACTACATTAATGAAACGCATCGTTTCATCCAATTCAGGGTCCTTCACAAACTCAAATCAATACGTGGCCGTTGGATCTTCAACTTGGTCAAAGGTCTCAGCCCCATCCAATGGCTCCAAATTCGTCTTCCTCGTTTTGAACTTCTGAACCTCGCGCGCAGCTCCGGCCACCACCGGTGGTACTCCGGTCATCGTCCCCAACCCTAACTCTCTCTAGGATCCTCCATTGCAAGTGGTTTATACACGAAACTTGTCCCAAATTTCGTCACGAATTCATCCATACCCTTTATTCTCTCTGAAACCTTAAGATTCGCCATAACCAATTCTCAACCGAAAATGGTAACATCCTTAATTGGTCACTAATTCTCAAACTAAATATCTGAAAACCTTCCTACACCGTTCTACAATGCATCTAGCACCCTAATTCGTATTGATTCTACCTAATTTATGTTGGAGGAAGAAGTTTACATACCTTTCAATTCTTGATGAACAGATGCACTAAATCTTCAAATCAAGCTCTCCAACCTTCCAAACACGATCAATGGATCATTCCCTTGCTTCTGTATGCACAAGAACCGGTTGAAAACTCCTGAAACTTGAAACCTGATGGTGAGTTGCAGGTGGAAAAATCTGAGCTCAAGAACACCAATCAGCCACGAATTCCCCTTGATTATGATCTGGAATCAATCCCTAGCATCCATGGAAGAGGTTGCAATCAAAAAAATGGATGGAAAGTGAAGCAATTGGTGAAACCGAATTCAGTTGCAAGCAATGCAATTTCAATCTCAATCTCTGCTCTCTCCTTCAATCATCACCAACCTTTCATCTGAACCTCTTCTACTCAATATATAGAACATGTGTGGATGATCTAGAACCCTCTAGATCCTTCTAATGAGAAATCCAATCTCGCATGTCATGAGAATTTCAACCATATGCCATGGTATGCATAGTTCTGTTTGCAGCTTGAAATCCATCCCATTCTCTTCCAATTTCTCCTCTAGTGACATTTTGGAAGTGTTTTTCTTGCAAGGGGCTTTGGTTGTGCCTTGATTCTAGGTTTTGCAAATGTTACTTAAGATGTAAGTAACTACTTTTCAAAGAAAGTCCACAAATTATACCTCAACTCAAAAATGTGGCTAAACCAATGTTCTTAAAATGTCTTCTAGAGTCAAAATAACCTATTACATGCCTTGGTTTGGATGTGTAGATCAAAAAGTATCAATTTCCATCTTTGATTCATTTAACTTATACCCTTATTTTAGGTCATTTTTGCAACTTTGAGCTACAAACATTTACAACATCTCATGACCTCTTTACTAGCCTTAAAACATCATTTTGGACAAGTTTTATGTTGAACATTTTCCCATTTGAAGCTTGGAAATAGGAGTTATGGCCTTATGGTTGAAATGACATGTAATCTCCAAATGACCAAAATACCCTTGAATTGTCAAAGCCATAACTTGAGCTCTACAAATCTTATCAAGGACTTCTAGTACTCTATAGAAATCTAAGAGAATAAGGAACAACATTCATGTTGACCAAAAGTCCATAGGAATCCTCCTTCTAGGGCAAAAGTTTGATGCAAGTTGGACAACTTTCAAGCCCCCAAATTCACATACCTCAGATGACCTGTAACTTGTCAAAGTCATAACTTGAGCTCTACAAATCCTATCAAGGACTTATAGAACTCAAATTAAAGCTAAGATCAAGCTCTACAACATTCATGTTGGGGGCAAGATGAGATGACAATCACATCTTGAGCTAAACCGCCTTGAAGATAGGGGTCAAACTAGGGGATTTTACACTGTCAAGCCTTAGAAACCTTACCTTGAAACTTCTCAAACTCTCTAATCATGATGAGTTGACCTTGGAATCATCCTTATGACATCTCAATGTATCAATCCATGATCACATGGCTCTTGGATTATGTCTCAACCTTCTTCAAATCCTCAGTTGACTTAGGGTTGACCCAGTCAAACCCTAGCTGCACCACTCATGGCTGAGGCTTCTTATTCTTGCACAATGACCTATCTAGGCCTCAAAGTGATCTTCAACACTTCTCATGAGCTGTCTCAAGACCTCAAGTCCATCTCCATGACCTCAGAACCATCTGATGGCTTCCCACAACTCTCAAGTTAGGAGACCTACACACTTGCATTCAATCCTCTCTCTGAGGATCTTTTAACTTCTCTGATAAGGATATCAACCCTTGAGCACCTGAATAACCTTCTTATCTATCTTCATAGTCTTGTGTAGCCCTTGATTGCTAATCCTACCTCTTGATCTCCTGCATACATGTCAATGAAATGCAAATGATAATTCTAATGTGAATGAAATGAAACATAAGCTAGGTAAAGAAATGATGGGAAAATTTTGGGGTGCAACAAATGACCACGGCGAACCTGTCCACTCCACTACCGTATTTTCTTTGGGATGTCCGTCTACTAGCCCAACAACTCGTTTGCTTTCTACACCTGCGAAAACGCGAATCTCAAATTAGCAAATCCAGAGGAATATACCTGTGTGAGAAGAAAAGATTTGAAGAATATCCAAATCCAAAACTCTGAACATTCAACAAAATTGATACGCCCAAATCAGAGATTAGATTCTCGTTGAAGCGAGAAAGGAAAGTTTCCAAGTTTGTCCATACCAAAACAGAATGTGCAATCAAACCTTCAAAACGTTTTAAATCAGATTTCCAGCAATTAATTCTCAATAGGCTATATAAGTTGAAGAGGAGAAAGAATTCGGGACAACGAAAAAAAACCCTAGGTGTGAAAACAGAACTTCGAGTAAAAAGAAACTTATCTCAATCGGCGAAATTACCTCCAGCCACTGCAAAACATCACCGGCGCCGCAGATCCGACGGTCAAAAGTCTCGTCTTCACCGCACGAATCTTCGTCGCTCCACCAACTCTCGGTAAATCCTCACTTGTATTGAAATTGTTGAACGATTACTGCTTTCAATTCATGTTTCAGGTACCGGAATAAAACGAAAATGGAGATTGAAACGGAGAATGGAGATTGAACGGGAGAGGAGACCGAGCGAATGAGTTTAGGATTAGGGTTCCGTCGATCAGTTTTTCTGCTTTTTTTTATCTTTCTGATTGTTTTGGTTTTCTTGGTAGTTGTATGTGTGCACGACCACGGTAGTACCGTGGTCCTTCATCACCATCACCACACACTACACTTCATTATTAATCACGCCCTAATCGCTTTTTATTTTAACCAGTTTAATTAACAGTTTTTTTAACCAATAATCAACCCTTTAATTAATCAGTTAACCAAGTTTTAAAAAATAAACTAATAATTTTTATTATAAACCAGTCTTTTATCTACCTAATTGATCTTTTGATAAACTAATAACTTATTAATCAACTCTTTATTTATAACTAACAACTTTTATTATAATTAGTTAATCCCTTAAAATAATAACTACTCACCTTTAATAATTTAGCTTCTTATTTAATCTTATCATATAGTTCTTAGGTCTTATTTTATTTTATTTAATACATATTGATCTATTACACTATTTTATTTAAGGTATTAGGCCATTTCTTAATAAAAAAATAATATAACAAATTTCCTTTATTCACTTAAAATCATTGTGCTAAATTAATTAGTCCTTTTAAAATAGCATGTTATTAGATAACTCGTTCACTCAAAAAAAATAAAACTTTTATAATTTATATTTAAAACTTTTCTTAAGAGTACAATAAAACAACTTTTTTTATAATTAACTCTTTTCACGCTAGATTCATTTTTTTAATATATTATTTCACCTAAGTTCTATATAACCAGTAAATCTTTATAACATCCTATCCCATCTAAAATCCTAACCTCACCTAAAAGAAATCCACCCTAAAAACAAGCCGTTTAAAATCGACCAATTAAAATCAAATCAACAGCGTAAAACTCAAGCTAATCGTGCACACTTACATTCACGACACTTTCACTCTCACACACTTCAGCGTTTTCATGCGTATGTGTATGATTTATCTTCTGTATTTATCTTCTGCAAATTTAATATTATCGCATTTATTCACGCATCGCATTCCGTCCAAAGGAAGAATCTGCGCATGATCTCAACAATCGTGCGTATGCATTCACATTTGCATCAATCTCCCCATACGATCCTTGATCCCATTCAAGTTGATCGCTTAAGATAGATCCTACCCCCATAGGAAGGACCGTTCTTTATCTTTTACAACATAGAAAAACAATACAATTCAACATACAATATTCAAACATCCAAACACAATAGAGAAATAGATATTAATCATCTTAAGCGAGATAGAATCTCCACCCCACAACAATACAATCAATACCGTAGGAACTTTTCCTTAAGAGAGATAGAGGTGTACCTCGTCGATCCCTATTCGAGTACTTGAGCCCTTCTCTTAAGATGATGCAAAACTACATTCCTACAACTTGTGGCAGTTATATCTCCCTTAAAATGATAACGCATCTTTTCTCCTAAAAACAATCAATCAAGTACCCTAAACCCGTAGGAACTTTGACCACAGTCAAATAACTCCTCAAACCCTTTAGGAGAACTAGAAAATACTCTGATTCCACTCTCGTAAGGATAAGTAGGTATAAGATGCGACATCTTATCGAGTATACTTAGAAAATAAGCCCCTAGGTCTTTCAACCTTTAAGCAGATAAACACTTAGCAATAAACAAACATAAAACAAGAGGTTCCTGTAGAGTACTATAGAAACTTAGGATGCTAGCACCTTCCCTAATTTTAACCAACCCCCGAACCTAAAACTCTCTAAACCTTGCATTTGCATTGCATTGTGGGAATTTCGATATTTATCCCTTCCTTTGGACAAATCAAAGTTCGGTTGCAAATGAATAAAGATTCAAACTAATTAATAGTTTGGTATCCGATTTTCACCGCGACAGAAATGGCGACTTCACTGGGGACCCTTAGTGGGTTTCCCTACTTTGCTTTATTTGCTTATTGCTTTATATTTGCTTATTTTCCTACTTGCTTATTTGTTCTTTATTTCTTTTGGGCTATTATCCTTGAGTGGTGAGACAAAGTCCTACACCCGGACATGAGAGAAATTATGATAGGATGGTGATATATTCGATGAGGCTTATAGGGAGTGAGTCCCGACTAAGTTGACTCGAGAATCCCGCTTAGTTGAGACCCTTTTGAAAATAGTTCGGTTGAACGAGTTTAGTCGTGAAAACTCTTACTATTCTCAATGGGAGTCCATGATACTAAGGACCATAGTTACCTTTAACCCCACTTTGGCCTTTATTAGGACGTAGTGCAAGGCTATGAGGGAGTAAGTCCCGAAATAGTGTTGCGCGATGCTACACTCAAAAGAAGTTCTCTTGAGAATATTATTAATCCCCGAGTTAGTTGGGAAATTGATAATATCCGATAGATGGACTAATGACTTTGGGACCTCCTTAGAACCCTGTTCTGCAGGTACCATCCACCTCTAGTCCTTGTCCTTTGAGAATGGGTATACCCTTGGCCCCATGCTCGTTGCAAACCTAGGACTTTTGTTTGTTTATCTTTGTGTGCCCTTATGTGCTTACTTGTGTTTGTTGCATTCATACAGCATCATACTACATTGGACTTCATGGGATTTACCCTTTATTTATGAACATTGTAGGGCATTATGAATTCCAATAGACGAAATACTTTAAAATATACTTTTAAGAGTCCCAAATTGGATGACCTAAGGGAGTTGGTAGCTTTGATTGAAGACCAAGAGAAGTTCAAGGGTAAATATGGGAAGTTACTATCTTTGTTGAGACGTAAGGCAAATGAAGACCTCCTTTCCGCTTTATTAGAGTTCTATGATCCGATATATCACTGCTTTACTTTTCCAGATTATCAGTTGTTGCCAACTTTGGAAGAATACTCCTTTTTGTTAGGTCTGCCTATTCTAGAGGAATCTCCTTTTCCTTTCTTGGAAAAGGACCCCGAAGAAAGAGACATCGTTAAGGCCCTTTATCTCAAGGTATATGATGTTAAGGACAACATGGTTGTTAAAAGTGGGACTTTTGGTTTGACTACAGATTTCTTATTCGAGAAGGCTTCATTTTATACTGATTTTACGAACAAGGCTCCATTCGAGGCAATCTTCGCCTTACTTGTCTATAGGGTGTTTCTATTTCCAAGTTTTGAGGGGTTTGTTGACCTTAATGCAATTAAGATCTTCATGAAGAACAATCCAGTGCCGACTCTTTTGGGTAACACCTATCACTCTATACATCTCCAAAACCTCCGTGGTGGAGGAATGATTACATGTTGTGTACCCTTATTATACAAATGGTTCTATACCCACTTACCCATATATGTTTCCTTTTGGCACCTTAATGATAAGCGTTGGTCAGAAAAGATTATGGATTTGACTCATTCTGACATTGATTGGTATAGCCGTGAGTATGATGGGATTCTAATCATTGATAGATGTAGAGATTTTGCTAATATACCGTTACTCAGCTTTGGTGGAGGGATCAGTTACAATCCGGTTTTAGCCCGCCGACAGTTGGGATATTCGTTGAAGGAACCACCTAAGAGCATACAAGTTGAGAGTGTTTTCTTCGAGGATAATCAAGAACTCCGAGAAAAGATTGTGGAAGCTTGGAAACATTTGCATAAGAAAGATAGGAATAGTTTGGGAAGGCCCAACTGTGTGTCTTTGGAATCGTATCTCCAGTAGGTAAGGAATAGGGCGATCAAGCTGAGGATGCCTTACTCTCGTCAAGATCCTATACCTCCGAGAAGAGAGTCCACTTATGTTTTTATGTCCGAAACTGAGAAGTTGGAGGTTGCTTTGAAGAAGTCACAACATGAGTTAGAGTCATGGAAGGACAAGTATCTAGTGTCTGTTGCAGAGATTGATGAATTCCAGAAGCAGTTACCATTGAAGGATGAAGAGTTACTCCCCTACAAGAAAAGTAAAGTCATGGAGGATTTATTTTTCTCCGACCCACAATGCACTATTTGGAAGCTGATTGTGGACAACCTTATCCGCGAGAAGACGCAATTAGAAGAGCAGCTCAAGCAGTAGAATTTGAAACTTCCTTAGTGTCTTTACTAGCTTTTATTTAGCTTTTATTTGGGACTTTTAAAAGCAATTATTTGTATTCCGTTTCAAAATTAATAAAAAAAACGTTTTCTTTTACCATAATGTTTATAAATAGTTGGGATCCCATGAAGTCCTACTCATCTTGCATTGCATTTTTTTTCTTTATTCATCTCAAGAAACTCAATTTTATTCCTCAGGTATTGTAACCATGGATTTCAAAAGAGAAGCATTGGAGTACACTTTCCATAGTCCTAACATTGAAAGCTTGAGAGAACTAGTAGATCTCATCGAGAACCGTTACGCCTTCGCATCAGAATATGGAGAAGTCTTCTGTTTCCTCGAACTCAAAATGAAAGAAGGGTTGTTGGAGACCCTTGTTCAATTTTATGATCCGCTGTACCATTGTTTCACTTTTTCGGATTACCAGTTGATGCCGACTCTGGAAGAGTATTCTGATTTCTTGAGGATACCTGTGATGGCTCGTCCTATATTCACCGGCCAGGAGGACGAACCCAGTCACCAAGAGATTGCAAACGCTACTCATCTCAGCCTAGCAGATGTTCAAGCGCACTTGACCACCAAGGAAGGAGTCCTTGGATTCGCAGCTGATTTCTTGATCGGAAAAGTTCGTTACCATGCTGAAAGGAAGGAGGTCCTTATCATGGAAGCTACCTTTGCTTTGTTGGTTTATGGGATCTTCTGGTTCCCAAAGGTTGATGATTTTGTTGACATGGATGCAATTAAACTATTCATACTCAAGAATCCCGTTCCCACCTTGCTAGCTGACACATACTATTCAATCCACTTGAAGAATGCTGAAGGAGGAGGACATATTGTTTGTCGTACCGCTCTGTTGTATTCATGGTTCATTGCTCGCCTGACTTGGCACCCATCTATTTGGGAAGAGGAAGAGTCGCCCCGTTGTTCCGAGATAGTTATGGCCCTTACTTACTCTGACATTGTGTGGTACGACCCTACCTATGGAGGTATATGTATGATCCATAGCATCGGAGGATTTACTAACATACCACCCATTGGGAGAGAAGGATGCATAAGTTACAACCCTGCTTTGGCTCGTCTCCAATTTGGGCATCCCATGATCGAAGTACCTGACCAGACTCTGTTAGAAGGGATCTTTCTCAAGGATGGGGAAGACCCATACCTAAAGACCGTCATAATTTACTCATGGGAATACGTCAATAAGGAAGGAAAAGCCGCTTTAGGATATCCCAATTGTGTTGTCTCTGAAGAATATCTACATTGGGTACGAGAAAGAGCTCTCGACCTCAAGATGCCGTTTCCTTTCCATGAACCTATGGTATTGGCTTTTCATGATCCTGATTGGTTTGACGTGAGAGAAGTAGATCAGTTGAAGGCCGCCTTGGATGAGGCTCGGAAATTGAAGGCCGCTTAGAGGAACAAGTTTTCACACTCAAGGTAGAGAAAGAGAAATCCCAGAGGCTACCAGAAGTAGAACTTTCAAGGAAAAGGAAGGCGCGAGAGGATTTAGTTTCCTCTCACACCTCTCCAAGAGCTGTCACCAGTGATGATCTTCTCCCAGCTGCTATGGCCTGGAAGGAATGTGTCGATCGACTCATCAATGAGAAGACCGATTTACAAGAATGTGTCAGTCAGTTACAAGAAGAGCTTCGCGCACAGAAGGAGAGAAAGGAGTAGATCTCCGAGTTTCTCCTTTGCTTTTGGTTCAATGTAATAAACTCTTAAAAGTGTACTCTACTTTGTAATGCTTCGATTATCAAAATAAAATAAGTTTTCTCCAACGTTACAATACCGAAACAATTTGAGTTTCTTGAAGTTTCATACTCATTTGCATTTTACATAAGCATAACATCGTTTACATTCCAGGGTCTCACTCTTGCTTCATCTCCGCAGACAAACTGAATCACCGATACAATACTCGAGCTAGCCAACGCCAGAAGATGGATCAATTATAACAAGAGAACAGAGTGCTCCGCGATGAAGTTGCAGTTTTGAAAGAAAGTTTGGAGAGGTTGAATGGTCTAGTGGAAGCTTTGTCCAATCAAGCCTCGATCAACAACCAAGAAGTTCCAAGGACTGTGATCTCTGAAGTGACGCCAGCACCGATCCCAGTGGTGTCTTCTGTTGCTGAAATATCCTACAGTATGCCTCAAGGTTTCCCGTGAGGATTGTCTCCTAATTTCTTTTCAACCGGTTACCGCCCGTCTGTGTCTGAGATCCCTGCTGTGACCGCTGTTCAAGCTACTCCTGTAGTTTCTGCTGTGATGACTACCACATCCCCACATGTGAACGTTGTTCCGTATATTCTGGATGAGCCAATTTTGCAAAGGTCGCAGACTGAAACTGTGGGTTTGGAAGAGAGGATGGATGGATTTCAAGACCAAATTTCTGAGATGCAAAAGGAGTTGAAAGCCCTTCGTGGAAAGGATTTGTTTGGAAAAAGTGCTTCTGAGTTGTGCCTGGTTCCAAATGTTAAGGTCCCACCGAAATTCAAGGTCCCTGATTTTGAGAAGTATAAGGGGAGTACCTGCCCTCAGAGTCATCTTATTATGTACGCCAGGAAGATGTCTGCCCAGACTGATAATGATCAACTGCTTATTCACTATTTCCAAGACAGTTTGACAGGCGCTGCACTCAAGTGGTATATGGGACTGGATAGTACAAAAATTCGAACTTTCAATGCTCTAGGGGGAGCCTTTGTCAAGCAGTATAAGTATAATGTGGACATGGCTCCTGACCGCGATCAGTTGAGGGCTACGACGCAGAAAGATAAGGAGAGTTTCAAGGAATATGCTCAACATTGGCGCGAGTTGGCCGCGCAAGTCACACCACCATTAGAAGAAAAAGAGATGACCACGATTTTTCTGAAGACCCTTGGTCCTTTCTTTTATGAGAAGATGGTAACCAGTGCACTCAGTGACTTTACTGAAATGGTCAATATGGGAATGCGTTTGGAAGAAGGTGTCCATGAAGGAAGATTGGCTAAAGAAGAGAGTGCTCCTAGCAATGTTAAGAAATATGGGAGTGGTTTCGTGAAGAAAAAGGAACAAGGGGTGAACGTCGTGCAGGAAGGAAGACTTAAAAGGAGGTACTCACCATCATACCAAGTTGCGGCAGTATCGCCGGTGTTTAATGCTCCCGCTTATCAACCTCAACAGTCTCCGCAACCGAGTCAACCATCTCAATCCACCAATACTCAACAGTCACAGCCTCAGCAAAATCCGCAGTATCCTCAGCAGAATCGACCATTCAACAATCAGGGTCGTGCGTATAGAAGGATAAACTTTGAGCCTATTCCTATGAAGTATGCTGATATGTTTCCAGCTCTGGTCCAGAAGGGTCATATTCAGACGAAAGCTCCACCTATGGTTCCTGCAAATCCTCCTCCTTCCTATAGAGCTGACAAGTTTTGTCCCTACCATCAAGGTGCTCCAGGGCATGATATTGAGAGTTGTTTCGGTATGAAAGCAGATGTTCAGAGGCTCATTAAGTACGGAATTATGTCCTTCAAAGATTCCGACCCTAATGTGCAAGTTAACCCGTTATCCCCGCATGGTTCACCCTCTGTTAACATGATTCAAGACTATTTGGCAGATGATGTTCAGAAAGCTTCAGTCGAAAGGGCCGAATAGGTTTGTGTTATAGTGCCTCACTTTAAAGAAGTGGAGTGTATCGAAATCGTGTATAATAGCAGAAAACCGGCCGTTACCCAGTTGGTAATCAATGTGCCTGAGCCTGTCCCTTATACTTCCAGTAAGGCTATTCCCTAAAGGTACAATGCTACGATGTTGCAGAATGGAAAGGAAGTGCCTTTTCCCACTATGCCTTCAGTAGTTAATATTACAGATGTCAGCAGAGTAACAAGGAGTGGTCGAGTCTACCCAACTGTACCACCGAAAGAAAAAGAGGTCTCATTGGAACAACCAGGCCCGAAGGATCCGATTGTGGGGAAACCTGGTGGATCCAATTTATCTAATTCAGATGAATGTCTAAAAGTGATTAAAAGGAGTGAGTATAAGGTTGCAGATCAGCTCCTGCAAACCCCTTCAAAGATTTCTGTGTTGCTGATGAGTTCTGAGGCTCATAGGGAAGCGCTCCAGAAAGTATTAGAACAAGCGTATGTCGAACAAGATGTGACCATGGAGCAGTTTGACAACATCATTGGTAGTATTACTTCATGTGACAATCTGGGTTTTAATGAGTATGATCTCCCAGAAGAAGGAAGGAAACATAACATGGCTTTACATATTTTTGTGAACTGCGGAAACGACTCTCTGCCTAGTGTGTTGGTCGATACTGGATCTTCTCTAAATGTGATGCCTAGAACTACTCTATCTAAGTTATCCTATCAGGGACCGCCGATGAGGCCAAGTCATTTTATTGTCAAAGCTTTTGATGGGTCAAGGAAAACGGTAATTGGTGAGGTGGATTTGTCGATGACTATTAGATTACAGACTTTTATGATCACATTTCAGGTCATGGACATTGGTGCCACCTATAGCTGTTTGCTAGGGAGGCCATGGATACATGAAGCTGAGGCAGTTACTTCTACCCTGCATCAGAAGTTGAAATATGCTTTTGAGGGAAAAACAGTTACAGTTTGTGGGGAAAGAGCTTTGGTGGTAAGTCACTTGTCATCATTCTCATATGTCGAAGCTGAGGAAGAGGTTGGCACACAATTTCAAGCTTTGTCTATTGTGGGCGAGGGTGTCCGAAAATCTGAGGCATCCATGTCATCATTTAAAGACGCGCAGCGAGTAGTGAACAATGATCATCAGACAATGTGGGGAAAGGTGTTGTCTTTGCCAGAGAACAAAAATAAGGAAGGTCTCGGTTTCACCAGCAGTTCTGCTCAACAAACTACCAAAACTCAAAGGTTTCCGCTGATTAATGAAGTGTTCCGTAGTGGAGAAGTCGTCCATTATCCTCAGATTAATGTTGTGTCAGAGGATGAACTTGAAGGCTACATATCATATGGTTCTGCAAGGTCCTCCATTCCTTACGAAGACTACGAGCCCTATATGGAAGATCCAGGCTATGTTTCAGATGAATTTGACTATACCTTTGGAGTTTATGCTGTCACCGAGGAAGATTCAGATGGGGATATTCCGGACTTTGTGACCCCAGGAATTTTAGTTAAGAATTGGAGTGCGGTTGAAGCCCCTGCTGTCGTTCATATATCTAAGTAAATCATTTGTTTTTAAATTTTCGCTCTGCCCAAGGAAAAAATGCATTATTAGGGCTTACTTTTTAATAATTCCCTTTCCTCTGCCCAAGGCAAAGGTGACCCTGTTGGGCGTGTCCTTTTGGTTTTGCTATCATCAATAAATTACTTTCATCCCTATTTGTGTTTTTATTTTACGACGTTGAAAAATAACAAGTAGCATCTCGCATACACACACTTTCACTTTACAAAAACTTATTAAAAATCACATCACTTGCGCAGATTGCTACATAAATTGCATCCTGGGAATAATGATCCACTGCCTTCTCCGAATTTCGAGTTTCCAGTGTACGAAGCCGAGGACGAAGAAGATGATATTCCAGAAGAGATTTTCAGACTGCTTGAGGAAGAAGAGAAAGCTATCCAACCTCATCAGGAGCCAGTGGAAGTAATCAATTTGGGATCAGAAGAAATTCGTAGAGAAGTGAAAATTAGAGCTCTGCTCAAACCCGATGTGAAGAAACAATTGATTGATTTGCTTGGAGAGTTTGTTGATGTGTTTGCTTGGTCATATCAAGATATTCCTGGATTGGACACTGCTATAGTTGAACACCGTCTACCTTTGAAGCCAGAGTGCCCGCCGGTAAAACAGAAGCTCAGAAGGACTCGACCCGACATGGCTCTAAAGATTAAGGAAGAGGTACAAAAACAGATCGATGCAGGTTTCCTTGTCACTGCCGAGTATCCGCTATGGTTGGCTAATATTGTGCCTGTTCCGAAGAAGGATGGTAAGGTTCTCATGTGTGTAGACTACAGGGAATTGAACAAAGTCAGTCCGAAAGATGACTTCCCATTACCTCACATTGACATCTTGGTTGACAGTACCGCAAGATATGAGGTTTTCTCCTTTATGGATGGTTTTTCAGGTTACAACCAGATTAGAATGTCTCCCGAAGACAGAGAGAAGACGCCATTCATCACGCCCTGGGGCACCTTTTGTTACAAAGTTATGCCGTTCGGATTAAAGAATGCAGGGGCAACATATCAGAGAGCTATGACTACTTTGTTCCATGATATGATGCACAAAGAGATTGAGGTGTATGTGGATGATATGATAGCTAAGTCGAAGACCGAAGATGATCATGTTAAACACCTGGCTAAGCTGTTTGGTCGTTTGAGGGAATACAAACTCCGTCTGAACCCCAATAAATGTACATTTGGAGTACGATCAGGGAAACTATTGGGTTTTATTGTCAGTCAAAGAGGGATTGAAGTGGACCCTGATAAAGTGAAAGCTATCCGGGAAATGCCAGCTCCCGCAACCGAGAAACAAGTCAGAGGATTCTTGGGACGTTTGAACTATATCTCCAGGTTTATATCCAACATGACTGCTACATGTAAACCTATTTTCAAACTTCTGAGGAAAGAACAAGGGTGTGTTTGGACTGAAGATTGTCAAAAGGCTTTTGATGGTATCAAAGAGTACTTTCTTGAACCACCTATCCTGATACCGCCAGTTGAAGGACGACCTTTAATTATGTATCTGACTGTTTTAGAAGACTCGATGGGTTGTGTACTCGGTCAGCGAGATGAAACGGGAAAGCAAGATCATGTCACTTATTACTTGAGCAAGAAATTTACTGACTGTGAAGCAAGGTACACAATGTTAGAGAAGACTTGTTGTGCTTTGGCGTGGGCCGCCAAATGTTTGCGCCAGTATATGCTTAATCACACCACTTGGTTAGTTTCGAAGATGGATCCTATCAAATATATTTTTGAGCAGCCCACTTTAACTAGGAGAATCTCTAGATGGCAGATGTTGTTATCCGAATATGATATTGAGTACCATACTCAGAAAGCTGTCAGAGGAAGTGTTTTGGTTGATCATTTGGCTCACCAGCCTATTTTGGATTATCAACCCTCAAACGATGACTTTCTCGATGAAGATGTTATGTTTCTAAATATGAAGGATTGTAAAGAACCCGTTCATGATGAAGGGCCAGAACCAGGTTCTCAATGGGGTTTAGTTTTTGATGGAGCCGTCAACGCTCACGGAAAAGGGATAGGTGTTGTTAGTGTGACTCCTCAAGGGACCCACTTCCCATTTACTTCCAGATTAACATTCCAATGTACTAATAATGAGGATGAGTATGAAGCATGCATTATGGGTCTTGAGGAGGCAATCGATTTGAGAATTAAGAATTTGGACGTGTTTGGTGATTCCGCAGTGGTAATCAACCAAATCACTGGAGAGTGGATAACTCGACATGATAATTTGGTCCCATACAGGGATTATGCTAGAAGATTGTTACCGTTCTTTGATAGGGTTGAGTTTCATCATATTCCTCGTGATGAGAACAGAATGGCAGATGCGTTGGCAACTTTGGCCTCAATGATTGTGGTGAACTTTTGGAACGAGTGTCCTCGGATTGAAGTAAAACGTCTTGACAGACCTGCCTGCATCTTTGCCGTCGAAGAAGTCGAAGATGGCAAACCCTGGTACCATGACATCGAAGTTTTTCTTAGAACTCAAGAGTATCCTTTAGGAGATTCCAACAAAGATAAGAAAACTTTGAGAAGGTTGGCTGGAAATTTTCTTTTGAGTAACAACGTGTTGTATAAACGGAATTTTGACATGATCTTGCTGAGATGTGTTGACAGACAAGAAGCAGATATGTTAATGACGGAAATTCACGAAGGATCTTTTGGCACTCATGTCAACGGACATGCTATGGCTACGAAGCTTTTAAGGGCTGGCTATTATTGGATCACGATGGAATCAGATTGTTACAAGTTTGATAGAAAATGTCACAAGTGTCTGATTTACGCAGATAAGATTCATGTGCCTCCGACTTTGTTGAACGTTATCTCGTCCCCATGGCCTTTCTCTATGTGGGGAATTGACATGATCGGTATGATAGAGCCGAAAGCATCTAATGGACACCGATTCATCCTGGTAGCCATTGATTATTTCACCAAGTGGGTCGAGGCGGCCTCCTACGCTAATGTAACTCAACATGTGGTTGCCAAATTTATCAAAAAACAGCTTATCTGCCGATATGGTGTGCCAAGCAGGATTATTACAGATAATGGTTCCAATTTGAATAACAAGATGATGAGAGAGCTGTGTGAAGAATTCAAGATTGAGCATCATAATTCTTCTCCTTACAGACCAAAGATGAATGGGGCAGTTGAAGCCGCCAACAAAAACATTAAGAAGATCATTCAGAAAATGGTTGTTACTTACAAAGATTGGCACAAAATGCTCCCATTCTCCTTGCATAGATATCGCACGATGGTACGCACATCGACTGGGGCAACTCCATTTTCACTTGTCTACGGTATGGAAGCAGTACTCCCGATAGAAGTTGAGATTCCTTCTATGAGGATTTTGATGGATGCAAAATTATCAGAAGTTGAATGGTGCCAGAACAGATATGATCAGTTGAACTTAATCAAAGAAAAGAGGATGGCTGCGTTATGCCATGGGCAGTTATATCAGCAGAGGATGAAGAAGGCATTTGATAAGAAGGTTCGACCCCGTGTATTCAAAGAAGGTGACCTCGTGCTTAAGAAGATTCAGTCTTTCCTCACCGATGTCAGAGGAAAATGGGCCCTGAACTATGATGGACCGTACGTGGTAAGGAAGGTTTTATCAGGAGGCGCTTTGATGTTAGCAACAATGGATGGAGAAGAAATCACTCGTCCTGTGAATACGGACGCTGTCAAGAAGTATTTCGCTTAAGGGAGTTCTCATAACTTAGAGAGAACAAGTTGTTATTCCCTTGATGTAATCTTTACTATTTTCCAACACTGTAATATTGGGGTCGCACCTTCCTGTTGACCCCCATTCAATAAAAGTTTTCCATTTATCAAAAGTCTTTATTCTTGATAGCAAAATCCAGATTGATTTAAACTTTTTCAAAACTTTATGTTTTACTTGATATATGAATAACGAAAGGATGACCATGGGCGTTTATTTCGTCCGTGGGAGAACAAAAATATTATGTACTTCTCTAAGGCAAGAGGATATTTATTTTATCCAAACATGAAGAGTATGTCCGTTCAAGACACTTTCTTTAAGGGTGACAGGAGATCTGTGGAGATTTTGCTCGAGTACCCCTTCGTTTGAGGTGTTTATTTCGCTACTCCTAGTACGTCAACATCAGCATAACATATAAGTAGACAGCACGGCATGTGCATTTTTTTGCATTCTTTGATGTTTGATTCTATCGCTTCAGCTGCAGTTATCCATAGGTGTTTGGGTGTGTCTTATCCCTCCAAATAGATTTGTCGACCCTAGGCAGGAAAAACACGATGTTTCACTTTCCCCATGGAGTTCAACCCTCATGGAAGATGGTTATTTTAGTATAATCCCATTTGAGTTCATACCTCAATGGTCAAGTCTTGCTCGACAATGTCTCTTCGGCTACTTCCCAAATTGAACTTCGGTCTTCGACAATCACATCATGGATAATCTCCGATGTTTGAACATGGATTAAGAGTGCATCTATTTTACACTCTATGCCCCAGGAAGAATATTCATGAAAGCAGACCTTTCTTCAATAATAGCATCACAGGATATTTCTCGAACAGCTACATTTGGACCATAAACAATCTCTTTATTTGAGCAACTCGTTTTGATCAGGATCTTACTCAAAACGACAAACGACAGTCTCTTCAGGACAATCTGTCCATCCCCAGTGAGTTCTTCAACATCATCAATTCGTCAAACGGCATCGCTTTGCAAATCCATCAAAGAAGTCCGCCAAAGAAATTACAAGACATTTCTCTTTATTTGAGGATCCCCACCACAAATATTTCTCTTTATTCAAGAGTCCACAATGATATACACTTCTACAGCTACGACAAAGATACTCCTCAGGAACATATTCCCCAGTGAGTTCATCACACGAATTTATCTCATCAAGCGGCATCCCTCCAGAGGAGTCGAAGAAGTCTATCACATTAGTTTCCCCTTGTGCGAGGAGATATACTCTACAACACAACCGGCTCACATCTCTCCTGAAGATCCCCGGTGAAGTTTCACAACCTCCAATACATTACAAGTTACCTCTACAAATACAATCTACAAAGTTCTACAATTTACAACACATTATGGCTCACAACCAAGAAGTTCTACATCTACATTGACAGTTACATCATACAACATCTACAACGACATCTACCATCTACAGCTAAGACCCGTTCGTGGATCCCAAATCACGAGGCGTGGGGAAGCGTTTTTCAGAGCTAAGACCCGTTCGTGGATTCCAAATCACGAAGCGTGGGGAAGCGTTTTTCAGAGCTAAGACCCGTTCATGGATTCCAAATCACGAGGTGTGGGGAAGCGTTTTTCAGAGCTAAGACCCGTTCGTGGATTCCAAATCACGAGGCGTGGGGAAGCGTTTTTCAGAGCTAAGACTGGTTCGTGGATTCCAAATCACGAGGCATGGGGAAGCGTTTTTCAGAGCTAAGACCCGTTCATGGATTCCAAATCACGAGGCGTGGGGAAACGTTTCTCAGGGCTAAGACCCGTTCATGGAATCCTGACCATGAGGCGTGGGGAGGTCTACACAATTTTACTTTCGAAGACAGCAAAAACAAAATAAGACATAAATAAAAAATAAAGAAAAAAAGAAAAGAAAAAAGAATACGAAACAAAACTGAATTGTGTCTCAATCAAGAAACTTAGTTTGGACTATTACCGACCACCACATTTTGGTAGTAGATTTATCTTTCGATTACAAGCTTCTCACACGTTCAAGGTGTGTGTGCTATTTGTTTACTTTTGGAGATTTCCCACTGGTAGTTGCTTCCTGTCCCCGTGGAGTCCTGTTTCATTGGTTTCATTGCTCCTTTGTCTCGCGTGTTGTGTCCTATTCATCCCCTGTGATATCTTTCCCTTACAGGACTGTCTGTCTTGCATTCTCATTTCTCTGCATATCATAGGCATTTGGCGGCATCTCAAGGCTAAAAATTCGTGCAATGTTTATATTTAAGTCCCTCCTATCACGTCGATACGAAGATCTCGATCTTCATATCTCCAGATAGAAGTAACTTAAATAGGGGCATCTGTTGCACCCTAATTTTTAACCGTAAGGCGCCACCTCTTTTTGCGCGTTTTCTGTTGATATTTGATTTTAACTTAACATTTATGTTTTTGCGACTAACAAACTTATGCAGATGCAGTAATTCCAGGTAGGGATATTACTCATTCTCACGGTCGACCGTTCATATATAACTGACTGCTTTTAGACATTTTGTTCGCATTTTGTGAAGTTGGGTCTGTCGTTGAAAAGCTCTAAAAGTCTGGAAGGTTGTTTCAGAGTTCAGTCTGGTGAGAACATGATATAGCCTCACATCGGTGCCAAACGGGGTCATTACTGAAGGCAAGGCCCCGTATCAGAGTTGAGAAGCACATGACTGATTGTTCGTGAACGAGGGGGTGGGATCTAGCGATGTCAATTTGTGTGTGAAGCGAAGATTATTGAACGTAAGCCAAATGGTTGAACGAGAACATGAAGCAAACATCATTGTTAGGTCAAAGGAGCACACTAGTTCTTAAGCACATGGGAGAAATGATTAAAGATTACTTAATACACAATATTGGCTTTCACATTCATCAAGGGTTCAAAGTCCATTTTGAGCCGAAGAGATTTCTTTTCGGAAGCCAAATAAAAAGAGTTTCCTTTTATATAACCCTTTTGTTTCCTATCAAGTATGGAACCATATCAGAAGACAAAACAAACAATGCTTTTTGAAAAATGTACTTTCTAAATATTCATATTATACTCCCAGGTTCAACATTACAAAGCCTAAGAATTCAAGGCTGTTTTGATTAGTCAACAGTACAACATAAATTAGAAGAGGGCCACATTGTTACATTTATCCTTTCCCACAAGAAAATTACAACTCTAGATTTAAATGGCTACGGTTCAGCCATGTAGCGGTTCCGCAGAATTATAAGCTACCATTACAACAATACAACTACAAGAAGTTCTATTCAACCTATACAAATTTTGAGTTCATGAGGACTTATAAATGATGCTCCGTCGCATGTACCGTCTCCAGTCAAAATAACTTTACCAAGATACCAAAGAAGTCCCGCGCAGTCTTCTATGGGAAGAGTCAGGGTGCAGAAAGTTATCACCAGAAGTTTATGAACTCTCTAGCCCTTTGCACTCTATACGGACAGATAAGAATGGCAAAGCTCCGGGCTATAGATCACAAGATTCAACGTCCACACCAGATAAGTCTCCAACTCAATCAATATCACCACCAGCAGTAAGTAAGACTAGCAGTAAAAATAGAAGTCCACATGAGGTCCGTCTGATGCAAGAGAGAAGTTGGTCAATGAAGGAAGCTTGAGTCCCCCAAAGAAGTCAACAAACCATAAACCTAGCCATGACATCCTAGAGACAGGTGAAAGGGCAGAAGAAGCATATTATTCTAGAGAGCTTGGGAATCCTAAATAAAATTCATCCGAAGAAATCAAGACACTCCCCAGTTAATAAGAGAATAGGTTCACCTGCAAAATTTAATGATGAGGATGAGTTTAATCTTGAAAGGGCAGCTAGTCATCTGGCTTCTGAGTATGATCATTATGATAACAATGAAAGGAGTTAGAAAGGCCAGGATATTATATGGGATAAATCTTCTGGCAAGAGAAGTGAGTCTCCTAGTCAGCAGAAGTCACCAATGAGCAAAGAATTTTCTTTTCTAGCAAGAAGCTTCGTGATTCTTATGATGCAGAAATAAGAAAAACTGATGACAAGGATCAATCCAACTCAAAGTTTGCCAAAAGTGGTCATCATCAGCCTACAAACCAAGCCAGCATACACAATTGATCCTTATGATTAGCAGAAGAAAGGCACAAACATTAATAACAGTAAGACGGTAACAAAGAAAAGGGAGGTGTTGAGTTCATAACTTCCTGCCACAACGGTTAATGAGCCCGTTATAATCCAAACTAGCTATAGATGTGTTGAACCAACCACGACATCGACCATCCAATGTAAGACCGTTTCCTCTGCTTCCGTCTAACGTATCCGGCAACCAAGTGAAATTGATGTCATCATTCGCGATTGTCATAAGGAACAGACACCTTCTACAACGACAAGGCCGTGTGACAGCAGCTCCCAGTATAAAGACAACAGTCATATGATTTCACTACAACAGCGGAACGAGAATAATCCTATGTGAGTGCAAGGGCCTGGTTCTCAAACAATGTAAGTTCCTCCCAGTACGTATCACAGCCTCCAAGGACCTGCAATCAACAGATAAAAGTGCAACATTAATTAGAAATCACAGGTCATGCACGCTAGTATTACTTCAAAACATCTTAACAGCAGGCAATGTTAGTGTGTGTCAAAAATCTGGCCATCAGCATTTTGTGGTTCCAGGTTTGCCAGTGATTGGGAATCTGTGGAAGGTATGCCCAGGAAGATTAATGTACATGTGAAGACCCTCTGAGATTCTGCTTGCATCTGAATTTCTCGAACTAGCTCTAAAGCAAGCTCCGGGAAATGATATTGAGTCCATTTATGTGGAGAATTTGACGACTACATTATCACGAGAGGACTTATATGGATGGTGCAATTGAGGTAGGTTGAAGAGATTTATTTCCGTACCTGAAATGGATTCCAAATAAGAACTTCATAAATTTTAACGAAGGCACTGATTAACAAGCAGAAGAAGCGGTTGGCTTTAGGAAAAGAATTAGATTGTTATTTTGATTACCTCGTATCAGAAGCCAAAAAAGTGAGTGGAGAACAAATGATCATGCTGCTCTGGGAGCCAATTATTGTGACATCCGATACTACTTTGGTCGCAACAGAATGGGCTATGTATGAACCTGCCAAAGACAAAAATCGTCAAGATCATGTGGACATGAAAAGGTTACAGATGAGGAGTTATCTAAGCTACCTTATTTAGGGCTACATTCCATGAGACATTAAGGAAACACTGTCCGGTTCCAATCGTCCCGCTAAGACATGTCGATGAAGATACCAAACTGGGAGGACATCATGTTCCTGCTGAACGCGAGATTGCATTAAACACATATGGATACAACATGGATAGTGACTTGTGGGAAAATCCTGACCAGGGGATTCCAGAGAGATTTGATGAGAATTATGCCCAAGCGGATTTGTACAAAACTCAAGCCAAGAAGCCATATTTGCTAAGTGTATCCATTTATAGTAGATGCCAAGCACAACCAAGATATACTCTCTGATATGCATAAGAAGATTGAATCAGGAACACCTGTTGCATCCTCTTCCATTCCTACACCATCAGTGAATCAATTAGTTTAAAAGCAACAATATCCACAACAACAATCAATCCCAGTTTAGTATTCGAATGACATCTCTAAAGACCGTTCAGTTCTCGTTGAATGACCACGGAGAACCTGTCCACTCCACTACCGTATTTTCTTTGGGCTGTCCGTCTACTAGCCCAACAACTCGTTCGCTTTCTACACCTGCCAAAACGCGAATCTCAAATTAGCAAATCCAGAGGAATATATCTGTGTGAGAAGAAAAGATTCGAAGAATATCCAAATCCAAAACTCTGAACATTCAACGAAATTGATACGCCCAAATCAGAGATTGTATTTTCGTTGAAGCGAGAAAGGAAAGTTTCCAAGTTTGTCCATACCAAAACAGAATGTCCAATCAAACCTCCAAAACGTTTTAAATCAGATTTCCAACAATTAATTCTCAAAAGGCTATATAAGTTGAAGAGGAGAAAGAATTCGGGACAACGAAAAAAACCCTAGGTGTGAAAACAGAACTTCGAGTAAAAAGAAACTTATCTCAAATTGCGAAATCACCTCCGGCCACTGCAAAACATCACCGGCACCGCAGATCCGACAGTCAAAAGTCTCGTCTTCACCGCACGAATCCTCACCGCTCCACCAACTCTCGGTAAATCCTCACTTGTATTGAAATTGTTGAATGATTAATGCTTTCAATTCATGTTTCAAGTACCGGAATAAAACGAAAATGGAGATTGAAACAGAGAATGGAGATTGAACGGGAGAGGAGGCCGAGCGAATGAGTTTAGGATTGGGGTTCCGTCGATCAGTTTTTCTGCTTTTTTTATCTTTCTGATTGTTTTGGTTTTCTTGGTAGCTGTATGTGTGCACGACCACGGTAGTACCGTGGTCCTTCATCACCATCACCACACACTACACTTCATTATTAATCACGCCCTAATCGCTATCAGTTTAATTAACAGTTTTTTTAAAACCAATAATCAACCCTTTAGTTAATCAGTTAACCAAGTTTTAAAAAATAAACTAATAATTTTTATTATAAACCAATCTTTTATCTACCTAATTGATCTTTTGATAAACTAATAACTTATTAATCAACTCTTTATTTATAACTAACAACTTTTATTATAATTAGTTAATCCCTTAAAATAATAACTACTCACCTTTAATAATTTAGCTTCTTATTTAATCTTATCATATAGTTCTTAGGTTTTATTTTATTTTATTTAATACATATTGATCTATTACACTATTTTATTTAAGGTATTAGGCCATTTCTTAATAAAAAAATAATATAACAAATTTCCTTTATTCACTTAAAATCATTGTGCTAAATTAATTAGTCCTTTTAAAATAGCATGTTATTAGATAACTCGTTCACTCAAAATAATAAAACTTTTATAATTTATATTTAAAACTTTTCTTAAGAGTACAATAAAACAACTTTTTTTTATAATTAACTCTTTTCACGCTAGATTCAGTTTTTTAATATATTATTTTACCTAAGTTTTATATAACCAGTAAATCATTATAACGTCCTATCCCATCTAAAATCCTAACCTCACATAAAAGCAATCCATCCTAAAATCAAGCCGTTTAAAATCGACCTATTAAAATCAAATCAACAGTGCAAAACTCAAGCTAATCGTGCACACTTACATTCACGACACTTTCACTCTCACACACTTCAGCTCTTTCATGCGTATGTGTATGATTTATCTTCCGCATTTATCTTCTGCAAATTTAATATTATCGCATTTATTCACGCATCGCATTCCGTCCAAAAGAAGAATCTGTGCATGATCTCAACAATCGTGCGTATGCATTCACATTTGCATCAATCTCCCCATACGATCCTTGATCCCATTCAAGTTGATCGCTTAAGATAGATCCTACCCCCATAGGAAGGACCGTTCTTTATCTTTTACAACATAGGAAAACAATAAAATTCAACATACAATATTCAAACATCCAAATACAATAGAGAAATAGATATTAATCATCTTAAGCGAGATAGAATCTCCACCCTAAAACAATACAATCAATACCGTAGGAACTTTGCCTTAATAGAGATAGAGGCGTACCTCGTCGATCCCTATCCGAGTACTTGAGCCCTTCTCTTAAGATGATGCAAAACTACATTCCTATAACTAGTGGCGATTATATCTCCCTTAAAATGATAACACATCTTTTCTCCTAAAAATAATCAATCAACTACCCTAAACCCGTAGGAACTTTGACCACAGTCAAAGAACTCCTCAAACCCTTTAGGAGAACTACAAAATACTCTGATTCCACTCCCGTAAGGATATGTAGGCATAAGATGCGACATATTATCGAGTATACTTAGAAAATAAACCCCTAGGTCTTTCAACCTTTAAGCAGATAAACACTTAGCAATAAACAAACATAAAACAAGAGGTTCCTGTAGAGTACTACAGAAACTTAGGATGCTAGCACCTTCCCTAAGTTTAACCAACTCTCGAACCTAAAACTCTCTAAACCTTGCATTTGCATTGCATTGTGGGAATTTCGATCTTTATCCCTTCCTTTGGACAAATTAAAGTTCGGTTGCAAATGAATAAAGATTCAAACTAATTAATAGTTTGGTATCCGATTTTCACCACGACACCTGTTTGCGGTAGAACGGACGTAACATGTCCTTGGGTTAAAGGATATGGATGATTAAAGATGGGAAAGAAAGAAAATTATGCTCGCTAGGATTATCGCAATCCTATGCCTACGTATTCTCAACACATGTGAGAAATTAGAGCAGTCGTAGTTCGGCCTTTTAAGAAATAATTATGTATTGGTTGATTTTACACCTTGAAAAAGGGTTTTCGGATTGACGCCCTAAGGCAAAAGAAGTTTGATGAGTTGATATTGTTTTTAGGTTTTTGAATAGAAATGGTTCTTGACTAGGATTATACAAAAGACTTTGGATAGAGATGAATGTCTCGAATAACCAAGTCGAGCGCCTTGTATTCAAAACATTCGGAACGAGTGTAGGAGGATTCCATTCTCATTCCTTCTCCACCACTTTAAAGTTCATGGTGCATAATTCTAATAGTATATTTTATTGTGTTTTGGGTTTCTTATGAGAAAGAGGATCACTTGATGTTGGATCAAGGTTTATTGTTTGTAAAGACGTTTGAAGTGATGCGATCAAGGTCGATGGCGATGCGCAAGGCAACCGACTTACAAGGTTAAAAATGGCTCGATAAAATCGAGAGTTTGTTTTTGAAAATGGTTTTTGGAATTAAACGTCAACAAGGAAAATAGCAATATTCACACTAAAATCATAAAACATATGGGGTTAGTCGGCTAAAAAAGTTCGAGACATGCAAAAAAAACGGCATGAAGTGCCGCGAAGGGTAAAAACAGCAAAAAAAACAAACAAACTGATCAGTTCGTGTCGCGAAGGGTGTTCGCGTCGCGAACTGAGAAAAGTGAACATTCTATTTTTTGCATGTTCGCGCTGCAAAGGGTGTTCGCGCCGCTGTTGCACCCCAAAATTTGACCAACATTACTTTACCTAGCTTGTGTTTCATTTCATTCACATTAGCATTATCATATGCATTTCATTGACATGTATGTAGGAGATCAAGAGGTATGACTACCAATCAAGGGCTACACAAGACTATGAAGCTAGCCAAGAAGATTATTCAAGTGGTCAAGGGTTGATATCTTTGTCAGAGAAGTTAGAAGATCCTCAGAGAGAGTGGTTGAAACCAAGAGTGTGCGATTCCTAACTTGAGAGTTGTGGAAAGCCATCAGATGATTCTAAAGCCATGAAGTTAGACTTGAAGCCTTGAAAGAGCTTATGATATGTCTTGAAAGCCATCATGAAGCCTATATAGGTCATTGGGCAAGATTAAGAAGCCTCAGCCATGAGTGGTGTAATTAGGGTTTGACTAGGTCAACCCTAGGTCAACTGATGATTTGAGCAAGGTTGAGACCTAATTCAAGGGCCATGTGATCATGGATTGACACATTGAGATGTTATAAGGATGATTCCAAGGTTAACTCATCATGATTGAAGAGTTTGAGAAGTTTCAAGCTAGGGTTTCTAAGGCTTGACAGTGTAAAATCCCCTAGTTTGACCCCTATCTTCAAGGCAGTTTAGCTCAAGATGTGATTGTCATCTCATCTTGCCCCCAACATGAATGTTGTAGAGCTTGTTCTTAGCTTTAATTTGAGTACAAGAAGTCCTTGATAGGATTTGTAGAGCTCAAGTTATGACTTTGACAAGTTATAGGTCATCTGAGGTATGTGAATCTGGGGCCTTGAAAGTTACCCAACTTGCATCAAACGTTTGCCCAAGAAGGATGATTCCTATGAACTTTTGGTAAACATGAATGTTGTTCCTTATCTTCTTAGATTTCTAGAGAGTACTAGAAGTCCTTGATAGGATTTGTAGAACTCAAGTTATGGCTTTGACAAGTCAAGGGCATTTTGGTCATTTGGAGATTACAGGTCATTTCAAGCATAAAGCCATAACTCCTATTTCCAAGCTTCAAATGGGAAAATCTTCAACATAAAACTTGTTCAAAATGATGTTTTAAGGCTAGTAAGTAGGTCATGAGATGATGGAAAGGCTTGTAGCTCAAAGTTGCAAAAATGACCTAAAATAAGGGCATAAGTTAAATAAACCAAAGTTGGAAATTGATATTTTCAACCTACACATCCAAACCATGGCATGTAATATATCATTTTGACTCTAGAAAACATTTTAAGAACATTGGTTTAGCCACATTTTTGAGTTGAGATTCAATTTGTGGACTTGCTTTGAAAAGTGGTTACTTGCATATTAAGTAACATTTGCAAAACTCAAAATCAAGGCATGAGCAAGGCCCTTGGCAAGCTAAACCCTTCCAAAATGTCACTAGGGGAGAAATTGAAAGAGATTTAGGTTGGTTTCAAGTTGTTTGCAGGGTTGTGCATATCATGATACATGGTTGAAAATCTCATGACATGAGAAGTGGAAACTCTCATTAGAAGGATCTAGAGGGTTCTGGATCATCCAAACATCATCTATATATTGAGTAGAGGTGATCCATTGCAGAGGTTGGTGATGATTGAAGGAGAGAGCATAGATTGAGATTGAAATTTCATAGCTTGCAAGTGCAATCGGTTTCACCAAATTCTTCACTCTCCATCCATTTTCTTGATTGAAGCTTCTTCCATGGATGCCAAGGAGTGATTCCAGATCATAACCAAGAAGAATTCATGGATAATTGGTGCTCTTGAACTTAGAATTTCCCACCTGCAACTCACCATCGGGTTTAAAGATTCAAGCACTTTCAACCGGTTCTTTTGCATACAGAAGCAAGGAAAAGGTTCATTGATCGTGTCTGCAAGATTGCAGAGCTTGAATTGGAGGTTTAGGACATCTGTTCATCCAAGATTTTCAGGTTGGTAACTTTCTTCCTCTAGCATGAATTAGGTAGAATCATGTTGAATTAAGGTGTTAGAAGTATTGTAGAATGGTGTAGTGTGGATTTCAGATAGTTAGTTGGAGAATTAGTGACAAAATAGGTGCATTACCATTTTCGGTTGAGATTTGGATATGGTGAATCTTGAGGATTTTGGTTGAATTAAGGTTATGGTTGAATTTGTGGCAAGATTTGGGACAAGATTCATGTCTTGACCATTTGCAATGGAGGCCTGTAGAGAGAATTAGGGTTCAGGATGGTGACCGGAGCACCACCGGTGGTGGCCGGAGCTGGGCGCGAGTTGCAGAGGTTTGAAAAGGTTGAAGATGACTCTGGGACCATTGGATGATGGTTGGACTTTGACTAGAAGCTTGATCCAATAACCACGTTTTAAAGTTCAGTTTGTGAAGGATCTGATTATGAAACGCAGCGTTTCATTAATCAGTTGGTTTTGGGATTAATGAATTAAGTGATATCCACACCCCCCTGATGGCCCAACCCATTGTTTAAACTGATTCTGTTTACTATTTGCACCGCACACTTATTCTTTTATTTGGATTTTCATTATTTTTCTCATTTTATTCATGGTTCTTGAAAAAATCATAATAAATCGAAAATTAATCCAATCAATCCCATTCTTTTTGCATTTTACTCATGATTGAGTCTAGTATTTTTTAGAGAAAAAATATTTTCATTTCATGCATTTTAGGATTTAATGGGAATTTTACATTTTAATTGATATTAAAACGGTTATGTTTGATACCTAGTTTTGTGGAATTTAGTGTGATCACTTGGTGATGATTTTGAGCCTAATTTTTTTGTGTGTGATTAGGTTAGACATGTATGCTCCCATAGTATTTTTATCACATTTTTGTGATGAAAATAGGTGTGCTTTCTAGATTGAGATTTAGGTGCTTCCTTTTAGGGTTTAGGTTTGATACCTCATAATGTAGAATTTATTTCTAGGTCTTACCTGATGGTTTGATCTCTGAAATTAATGTGGTAGAGTCCTGATTGACCTAGGTTCCCATAGATATTTTTGTAGGATTTTACAATTGGTTTTAGTATTTTAGTTAGGACTAACTTTAGTACTAGGTTTTAGGTGATCCTAACTTACTAATTCAACTAGACTAACTTCTTTAGTCCCCTTAGATTAGGGTTTTTGCTTGGTTTGCCTTTGGTTGATATTGAAGACAAGTTGAAGACAAGGTGAGGATGCTTGAAGTTGCTTGAAGTTGCTTGGAGCTAGGAGTTGTCTGTGCCTGAAGGTATCTGATGAAGGTTTAGGAGATAGGAGGCATAGGGAGAGCCTTATAGTTAGAATGATTTCTTTCACAAATATGGAAAGCATCTTGTGCTTCCATTCCTCCCAATGACTAAAAGTCCTTCTCAGATATTCACATCCCTCCTTTGGAAGGATGAATGGCTTTATCTGGGAAGTAGAACTTTGAGGGAACCAGTCTCTCATAATGATGAACCCTTACAGGCTTCCTTTGGTTGTCAGTAAGCTATTTATCATTTCCTCTCATCCTGTTCAATCAATGGTCTCCTGGTTTGAGTATCTTGAAAGATGTTGGACTTGAGTTTGAAGATGAGGACTTCATTGAAGAGTGTGGAAGAGGATGATTCCTTGAGCATTGCCATTGCAGCTGAAGCTTGAGAAGCTTGAAGATCAAGTTGATACTTGAAGACCCAATGGAGATTGAATGAAGAGCTGAGGCTTGAGAAAGAATTGAAGGATGAAGTTGACACTTCCATGTGATTAAAGACTACTCTGAGAAGCTGAGGCTTGTAGGAGAAGAAGACCAAGTTGAGACTGGTAAAGCAAAGAGAGCTGAAGCTTGAGAACTAAGCTGATACTTATGAAGAGGATTCAATTGAGATTGAGTGTAGAGCTGAGGCTTGAGGAATAAAGGATGAGTTGACACTCACATTGATACATTGAGAGCCTGAAGGAATCAAGTTGATACTTGTAGCTAAGAGTGAAGCCTGAAGGCAGAATTGACTGAAGAGCTGAAGCTTGGAGAAGAGAGATTAAGTTGATACTCATGTTTGATGGATTGAAACCTTGGAGAAGCAAGTTGATACTTGGCATGAAGAGCTGTTGAAGTCTGAAGACTGGGTTGCTGTTAGAAGAGCTGAAGCTTGGAATTGAAAGAGGGAGTTGTTGATCTGCTTTCTTGTCTGTTGTCTTTTCTGTGCTGATGTGCCTTGTTTGACTTGCTTGATGCATTAGAATAAGTCCATGATTAGACTGACTTTAAGCTAGGAGCATGATTACACTAGAGGTTGAGTTGCTCCCTCTGCTTGTATTTTTACTATATGGCTTTGCTTGCGGGTATTCGGTAGAGCCCAGCTCCCTTGCCCATGTGGTCTGTTTGCTTGATAGCATTTTATTTTATTTCCTCTGTATGATTGCAGTTGTTATTCTATTTTTCTTGATAGCATGTTATTTCTTCCTGTATGATTACAATTAATCATGTCTGGCTTGAGGTTGAGATGAGCTTGTGGAGGCTGACACCCCACACACATTTCCTCCCTCACTTGCATTGCATGCATTTTACAGTCATTTACTGTTTACTGTTTAAGCTGATGCTTTATCTGTTTCTGTTTATCATTGACATGATCCCTTAGGACTCTCACTTCCTTTGATAAGGAAGTGATGATAGAACTTTAGGTTGAAACCTATGCATGATAACTTCTAGGAGTTCCCTGTTTCAAACTTCAACCATAGGATGAATCCTTGGCATGACAACAGTAGGACTTGATAGTCTCCCCGTAGTTGAGCCTGCTCTCTTCTCATCTCAAAACAGATTAAAATACAGTAATCAGGAATGATTTCTTTCGTACGTTACGAGCCTTAAGCTATCTGAGAAAGGATTGTTGGAGAGCTTCTTTTCAACAATCTGGATGTTTAGTATGGCACCCTTTGGGTGACATGCGACGCATTCACTCTCAGGTCATAGTCTTTAGTGCGATTGAAATTGCAAACACAATAAAAAACACTTCTTTCGTAAAAGACAGAAAACAAACTTCAAACCTTTTTGCCCCGTGGGCCCATAAGTCAAAGGAAGCTTTTCTAAAGAAAAGAGTGTCGTTAAACTTTAGCGCCAATGCAAACATGCTTTGTCCATAACTGCTGGAACTGCTGTTTAACCCTACTCGATAAAACAGATGAATCTGAATTCCCGTAATCCGTATTATCCCGAACTACGTAAGCTCTGATCTCTCATACCTGTTGAGAGTACGTAGGCACAATACCGATGTATTGGCGAGCCACCTTCCCCGTAACCCGTCGTAGGTCGAACTACATTGACTCTGATTTCTCATTCTCTGATGAGAATACGTAGGCATAAAGCGCGACGCTTTGCCGAGTCATTTTCTTTTCTGTTTAAGCCAGCCTTGATAGGTAGATAGATAAACCAACTCGTCCAGTAAACACAACAAACGTGGATCCCGTCGAGTACGACGGACGTGAGGGGTGCTAATACCTTCCCCTTGCGTAACTGACTCCCGAACCCAGACATTGGTTGCGATGACCTTGTCTTATACCTTCTCGTCAGGTTTTTCCGATTGTTTCCTTTCCCGTTCCGAGGGATAAATAATGAAAGGTGGCGATTCTTCTGTTTTGCCGGCACCTTATTTTCGCGGAAGCGACGGCTGGCGACTCTGCTGGGGACTTGATAGTTTCCTGGGATCCAACGTCCCGAATGCGAGACAGTTTGGGGATCCGACGTCCCCTGCGAGAGTCAATCCTAGCGCTTGTATGATTACTTGTTAGGTTGTATTTATTTATCGCATTTTTTACTTCCCGCACTTTATTTTCAGTATGATATGATTATCTGTGCTGTTGTGGGAGGGGCATTCTGATGAGTGAAAAGCCAGACCCAGGCTTGAGTGAACATAGCATTAGTTGTAGAAATTAGTGGGCGCTTGCTTGCTTGGTAGGCACTAGTGTCTCATGAAATCCACGCTCAGACGAGGTTCTCCCGGTTGGCTTCTTTTTCAACCCTTTGGGTTGAGGGGGTTGTTTGTTTGGAGGATTGTCGACTCTGGGGACCGATCATTTGTGATTCATCCGAGTGAGGCCGCTTCATGAGCTGGTGATGCCACACCTCCTGGGTATCGTATCACCCCTCTTGAATGTTTGTGACGCTGATGACCGCATAGGATGCCGAACTTGATTCAGTTTAGGTCCATACCTGTGAGCAGGGTTGGGTTTGTTGCAGGAAACTTTGACCTTCAGACTACCTGGTTTTCTTGATAGTGAATCAGTTTTGTTGGTACCGGAGGTTCTCATTATCAGATAGATGTTTGTTCTTGACAGAGCAGAGTTTTGATCCTGTATCAGAGGACCTTGTCTTCAGATATATGTGTATTTGTTCTTGACAGAGCAGGTTTATGATTGGGATCAGAAGATCTCATCAGCAGATGTATGATTGTTCTTGATAGAGCGGGTTTTGATTGGGATTAGAGGTCCTTATTATCAGATGTTTGTTCTTGACAGAGCAGAGTTAGGGTCCTGTATCAGAGGTCCTTATTATCAGATGGTTGTTCTTGACAGAGCAGAGTTTTGGTCCTGTATCAGAGGTCCTTATTATCAGATGTCTGTTCTTGACAGAGCAGGTTTATGGCCTTATGTGTGTGTTCTTGATAGAGCAGATTTGTGGTCTGATACCAGGGTTTTCTTCTTATCAGAGATAGTGGTTGTTCTTGATAGAGCAGGATTATGGTTTTGTTGATGCAGAACCTTCACAACACAGTTTCCTTGATCTCCTGCTGCATGATTGCATTTTACGTTGCTTTGCATACTCATTTGCATTTCATTAACGTGTGTCTGTGTTGCAGGTACCGTTTTCCCCGATCCAGGATTTCTTGCCTCCTATTGTATTGTTATGGGTTCTTTGAGGAAGACCATGGCTTACAAGCTCCCTGCCCCTGATTTGGTTCAGCTGACTGGTTTGATTGCTTTAGCAGATGACTCTGTGAGAGATGAGTTCAGAAAATCTTACGGCAAATTGCTCAGTTTGGTTCGTAAACCTTCTGCGTTCGAGTTGAATGGGTTGCACGCTCTGCTGCAGTTCTACGATCCTCCGTTGAGATGCTTTACTTTCCAGGATTTTGTTCTCGCGCCCACACTGGAGGAATATGTTGATTTGTTAGGTGTGCCTATAAAGAGGCAGATGCCCTTTGCTCATATGGATGCTGAGCCTAATCTGGCTAGTCTAGCTCCGTCACTTCATCTGGATGCCTCCGAGTTGGTATTGTCTAGTTGGAACAAGGTTCCTGGTTTCTCCTTGCAGTTCTTAGTGGGAAAGGCTCAGCAGTGCGCCAAAGACGGATGTTGGGTCGTGTTCAATGCCATTCTTGCCCTGTGCATATATGGAATCATTATGTTCCCCAATATGCCCGACTTTGTCGACTTTAATGCCTTCCGCGTCTTTGCATTAGGGAATCCAGTCCCCACCTTGATAGGAGATGTCTACCATTCCATCCACTACAAAAACGAGAACAGAAGAGGCAAGAATGTCTCATGCTGCGTACCCCTGCTTTATAAATGGCTTGATAGTCATCTGCCCAAGAGGGGTCCCTTTGTTTCGTCTGCAGCCATAGCTGAGTGGTCCGAGCGTTTGATGGGTCTATCTGCAGAGGATATTGACTGGTTTGACAGAGATAGGTTGGGTACCGAGATTATCTTCAGCTGCAACGGGTTTCCGAACGTGCCTTTGATAGGCAGGAAGGGCTGCATAAACTATAATCCGTCTTTGCTGGTCCGACAGTTCGCTTATGCTTTGAGAGCTCTGCCGAAGGATGAAGAGGTACAGGAATCTCTGTACCTCACTGGTCTTCTAGAGGGGGATATGTTATCTAAGCTTCAGCGCTCTTGGAATGGCATCAGTAAGAAGGGAAAACCATTGTTGGGGAGAAGCAATAGCCAAGCCTACCCTCCGTATATGACGTGGATCAGAGCCAGAGCAGATGCTATAGGAATGTCGTTTCTTCCTGCCAAGCCAGAAAGCCCTCCAATGATTGAAGAGCCTACCACCGTGCCCATTCAGCAGCATAATCAGGTGTTAGCTGAGCGAGATGAATTGAAGAGGGCAAATGAAGAATTGGAGAAAGAATTGGCTCAACTCAGAAGTGAGAGAAACGAAGTCGTTCATTCCTTCAAGAGGCAAATAGAGCTGGTGAACCAGCTAGGTACAGATTTGACTAAGCAGATAGTTGAGCGTGAGCGCATGGGTCGGGACTTCAAAGCTGTCAACGATGTACTGGCCACGAAGAAGCAGCACTTGGACGAAGCGTATCGGAAGATATCCAAGTTTAACCAGCACTAGAAGGCCTCCCTAGCCAACAGGAAAGAGCGGGAGGATAAGCTGATGCAACAGATCTCCAAGCTGAAAGCCCAGGTGAAGGCTAGTGAGAAGAGGTTTGATGAAGAAACCGCTCGCAGATATGCCACTGAAGGCCAGCTCAACAGAGCTCTCGCTAACCTGAAGGAGCGCAAACTGATGTTTGAATCCAAGAGGCGGAAATTGGAAGATTGTTTCGGCGAAGGAGCATGGGAAGATTCGGTCGAAGGTCTTCAGTACACCATTATGCAGAGGGAGTTACTCGTCGAAGGGTTGCTCACTCGGCCTGATCATCCAGAAACGAAGGGGTTGTTAGAAGAGTTTCGCGCCCGTGGCCGTACTTGACTATTTGTATTCCTTTTGTTTTGATCGTTGTTGTAGGCTGACCATCACCAGGCTTGTTGGTCGAGGTCATGCTATTGATTCATCCTGTACTCACTGACTTTGTGTACTGCCTTGATGGGCTTTCTTTATGTATGAGGTGTTATTTCCATGACTGGACTCAGACTTCTTATTATCAGCACTGGCACTCAGGCACTAGGATCGGGGGAAATCTCCCTAACGCACAGACACACGTTTGCATTTGCATGAAGCATTTGCATAACGAGCACTTTGTCGTTTTTCCTAACCCTTTTGTGTTTTCAGGTTGTTTCAGGATTGATCAGAGACCTATTCACCACTATCCGACCAGAGCAAATCAAACCAGAATCATGGAGCAAGTGCAAACTGATGTTCAGGAACTCCGCGAAAGAATGGATCGCTTCATGGAGCTCATGCAAGCGGTCGCCAATGGCCAGGATTAGCTCAGAACCTTGGTCCAGCCTCTGATTTCAAGGGTCGATAGCAATGGCGTACTCCATGGTGGGACTGTTCCAACTCCTCCACCAGTTGAAACTCCACAGAATGGCGTCCCCGTGACCGGGGGGAATGGCAGTGCCAACGGCAATATGATAGCTAACACAAGACTCAATGGTAATACGACGGGCGTCGGTAATGGGAGTCTTGAAGCTAATGTCAATGTTGGGCTGGGCAACGACAATGCGGGTGTCGGGAATCTGTTCGGGCCTCAGCCGTGGTTAGAAGACCGCCAAGACGATGTGTTCTCTCAGAGAGGTGTTGAAGGGGAGCTGACTGCTAAAGCAAGGCTAAGGTTCAAGGCACTCGAGGATAAGATGAGAAATATCGAGAACCAGAACACCCTGGGCGTTGATATGTCCAAGTTGGGACTGATTGCTGATTTCAAGGTTCCTCCCAAGTTCAAGGTGCCTGACTTTGAAAAGTACAAGGGAACCACTTGCCCTCGCGTCCACCTGAGATCATATTACAGAAAAATGTCCGCTCATTCTGAGGACGAGAAGTTGCTGATGCACTTCTTTCAAGACAGTCTGTCCGGACCCTCCCTCGAATGGTACATGAGTCTGGAGCCTACCAGTGTGCGCACGTGGAAGGACCTTGCTGAAGCATTTGTGCACCACTACCAATACAACAGTGACTTGGCTCCGAACCGAGTACAACTGCAGAATCTGTCGCAAAGGAACAACGAAGGGTTCAAGGAATACGCCCAGCAGTGGCGTGAGTTGGCAGCCAGGGTTCAGCCGCCGATGGTTGAACGCGAGCTTGTGCAGATGTTCGTAGCCACCCTCCCAGGGGTTTACTATGAGAAATTGGTCAGCGGTATGTCTAGAACCTTCTCGGATCTCATTATCACGGGTGAGCATAGCGAAAATGGGAACAAACTGGGGAAAATTCAAGGTGATTCGTCCTCAGCTGGAGGAGGCGGAAAGAAACCTTATAGTGGCAAAAGACGGGAAGGAGAAAGGAGCGCCGTGACCAACGCTCGAAGAAAGGGTAAAGGCCCTCACCAGCAGGTGGCTAGTATAACTATCCTGGCAGTTCAACAGCCACAGCAGCAGCATCCGCAGCAACAGCAGCAACAGAATCAACAGGGGTACAGAAAGTATCAAAACAGGGCACCTCTGTCGAGCCGTCACCTCGAGACACCGTCCATGTCGTACGCGCAACTATTGCAGACTTTGCTTCAGCTACAGTTGATCCAGAAGAGAACCTTGGCTCCCTTGACAGGGGCACCTCCGCCAGGTTATGACGCGAACGCTACTTGTGAGTTTCACTCAGGGGCACCAGGCCACACAATAGAGAATTGCAAAGCCTTCAAGCATAAGGTGCAGGACATGGTGGATGCCAAGATCATCAACTTCTCCGATAATGTGCCAAACGTCACGAAGAACCCTATGCCGAATCATAGGGGAGGTGGAGTAAACACCATTATTGAAGACGAGAGTTTGGATTTGTTGACTGACGTCAGAGATCTGAAGACACCGCTTAGCTTCGTTAAAGCTAAGCTGATGAAAAGAGGTTTCTTCCCAGGTTGTGGAGAGCTATGTATGGGCTGTGCGACTAGTCTTGATGGATGTGAACAGCTGATAGAGGGAATTCAAAGTCTGATGATTGAAGGGATTTTACAGTTCAGCCGGAGGGCCGAAAGTGGACCAGGAGAGGTAATGCTGAAGCAAGATGATGAGGTTTCCACCATCACCATCCCTCGCCAGACGATAACTATTTCTACACCCAGGCCGCCCACAATCACCATCACCAAAGCTGGGCCGATACTGTTCGAAAGAACTAATGTTGTCCCATGGCATTATGGGGCAGAGGTCTACTGCAACGAACATAAGTTGGAATTGGAACCATTTGCGTCGTCTGTGGAGAACCTTGCGGGAATCAGTGGTATTACTCGCAGCGGAAGAGTGTTTGCACCACCCGAGGTCGTGGCGGACAAAGCGGATAGAGCTGATGCAACTGATAAAGGGAAGAGTAAAGTCATCAAAGAGATCCCTCGTGGGGTAGAAAAAGACTTACTTGTTAAAGACGCCGAGGAGTTTATACGGTTGATTAAAAAGAGTGACTACAAGATTGTGGATCATCTCCATCAGACACCCTCAAAGATTTCCATCCTAAATTTATTGCTGTGTTCTGAAGCACATCGCAACGCGCTGCTAAAGGTTTTGAATGCCGCGTATGTACCGCAGGAAATATTGGTAAACCAGCTAGAAGAGGTCGTAGCCCATGTAAATGCTGGAAATGGGTTAGGGTTCACTGACCTAGAGCTGACGCCGAAGGGAAGGAATCAAAATAGCGCCCTGCACATCTTGATAGAGTGTAGGGGAACAATTATGTCGCATGTGCTGGTAGACACTGGGTCGTCGCTCAATGTTCTTCCGAAGAAGGCATTGATGAAGTTGGATACTCGCAGAGTGATTTACACACCCAGTGATCTGGTCGTGAAGGCGTTCGATGGAACCAAACGCCATGTTTTCGGGGAGGTGACGTTGCCAATCCAAGTCGAGCCGGAAACATTCGACGCGATCTTTTACATTATGGACATCATGCCTGCCTACAGCTGTCTCTTGGGCCGACCATGGATCCATGCTGTGGGTGCCGTGACCTCCACGTTGCACCAGAAGCTCAAGTATGCTGTCGGAGGTAGCATTGTGACTGTATGTGGCGAGGAAGACATAATGGTGAGCCATTTTTCGTCCTTCAAGTATGTTGAGATGGATGGGGAAATCCATGAAACCCTATGCCAAGCGTTCAAAGCTGTTAAAGTCAAGGGTGTAGCTCATGTAGTCACTGAGAAGCCAGAGATGACTCTATCTTCATTCAAGGAAGCCCGGGACGTTGTTCAAGCCGGATCTACCCCAGGTTGGGGGCGAATTTTGGAGATACCTAATAAGCAAGACAAGTTTGGGTTGGGATATTCTCCTGCGGCTGAAGCCTCTTCTTCCAGCAGTGCGTCGCGAGGTAAAGGGCCGATCCAGTTTACTAGTGGCGGGGTGATATTTGAAGGCGTCAATGCGGTGTCTGAAGACAGCGGAGATAGCGACTGTGACCTAGACTCTTGGATCCAGCCAAGCAAGCCATGCGAGAGCCTCAACAATTGGTCCGTCAAGGATATCATCCAGATGACAAGCGAAGAGTAATGATTTACTTTTCCCAATCATTGTACAACCCTATGTTCTACCCGGGGCATAGCGGTTTTATTGTCAGGGCCTTGTTTGATTATGTACATGCATTTTATCAATAAATCAAAAGGCGTTTTTCTTCGTATTCAAATATTGTGATCTCCGTTATTCCTGTTTATATTTGTTTGGAAAAACAATAAAATGGCAATGGGGTTTGTGCTAACCTGCATATCGTTGTTTTAAGCTTAACCCTTGTTGTTGCAGGATCCACATAACAGATGACATCGACTCTGGACCTTCTACGACTCACTTCGACTTCGATTGCCCGATCTATCAAGCCGAAGAAGAGATTGATGAAGACGAAGACCTTCCTGAAGAGTTGGCCCGCTTGTTGAAACAAGAAGAGAAAGTTATTCTGCCTCATGAGGAGGAGATCGAGATTGTGAATCTGGGTTCTGAAGAACTTGTCAGGAACGTCAGGGTAGGGGATGCATTGCAGAGTGATGTCAAGCAGAGATTGGTCGAGATGCTAAGAGAGTATAGTGACGTCTTTGCTTGGTCATACGAAGATATGCCCGGACTTGACACTGACATCGTGGTCCACCACTTGCCGCTGCGAGAAGATTGTCCTCCCGTTAAGCAGAAGCTTAGGAGGACGCGACCAGATATGGCCGTTAAGATCAAAGAAGAAGTGCAGAAACAGCTTGATGCTGGCTTCTTAGCGGTTACTACTTACCCTCCGTGGGTCGCCAACATAGTGCTTGTACCGAAGAAGGACGGTAAGGTACGAATGTGCGTCGATTATCGGGATTTGAATAGGGCGAGCCCTAAAGATGATTTCCCGCTGCCTCATATTGATGTGTTGGTCGACAATACAGCTCAGTTCTCCGTGTTTTCGTTCATGGATGGCTTCTCCGGTTACAATCAGATCAAGATGGCGCCGGAGGACATGGAGAAAACTACGTTTATCACGCCTTGGGGAACATTTTGCTACAAGGTAATGCCTTTCGGTCTGAAGAACACAGGGGCCACTTACCAACGAGCAAAGGTTACTTTGTTTCATGACATGATTCATCATGAGATTGAAGTCTATGTTGATGACATGATTGCGAAGTCCCAAACAGAGGAGGGGCATCTGGTCAATTTGATGAAGCTTTTTGAGAGGCTTAGGAAGTTCAGGTTGAGGCTGAATCCTAACAAGTGTACTTTCGGAGTACGGTCCGGAAAACTACTGGGGTTTATCGTGAGTGAAAGAGGCATCGAGGTTGATCCTGCGAAGATTAAAGCGATACAAGAAATGCCAGTGCCAAAAACAGAAAAAGAAGTTCGTGGTTTCCTGGGCCGAATAAACTACATTGCAAGGTTTATCTCTCAGCTCACGGCCACGTGTGAACCGATGTTCAAACTGCTGAAGAAAGATCAGGCGATTATCTGGAATGAGGATTTCCAGAAGGCATTTGATAAGATAAAACAGTATCTACAGGAACCTCCAATCTTGATACCCCCAGTGGCTGGACGGTCCTTAATCATGTACTTGACAGTTCTTGAGAATAGTATGGGGTGTGTCCTCGGTCAGCACGACGAGACGGGCAGAAAGGAGCATGCCATCTATTACTTGAGTAAAAAGTTCACAGACTGTGAATCTCGTTACTCGATGCTGGAGAAGACGTGTTGCGCACTCGCCTGGGCTGCCAAACGTTTACGACAGTACATGCTCAATCACACCACCATGCTAATTTCGAAGATGGATCCGATCAAGTACGTCTTCGAGAAGCAAGCGATTTCGGGCAGGATTTCCAGATGTCAAATGGTGTTGACGGAATATGATATTCAGTACGTTTCCCAGAAGGCCATTAAGGGAAGCGTATTGTCTGATTACCTTGCCGAACAGCCGATCGAGGATTATGAGCCGATGAAATTTGAATTCCCTGATAAGGATATCATGTTTCTCAAAGAGAAAGATTGCGAGGAACCGTTGCCCGACGAGGGCCCAGATAGGAAATCCCAGTGGAAATTGATATTTGACGGGGCGGTTAATTCTTACGGAAGTGGCATAGGGGCGATCATCACGACTCCCCATGGATCCCATATCCCGTTCACAGCGAGACTGACGTTTTCGGTCACCAATAATGAAGCAGAGTACGAAGCATGCATCATGGGTCTAGAAGAAGCAATTGATTTGAGAATCAAGAACCTAGATGTATATGGTGACTCAGCGCTTGTGATCAACCAGATTAAAGGGGAGTGGGAGACTCGTCAATCGAATTTGGTGTCGTACATGAACTATGCCAGAAGGCTACTTCCATTCTTTGATCGAGTGGAACTCCATCATGTGCCCAGAGCCGAAAACCAGATGGCTGATGCCTTAGCCACGTTGGCTTCGATGTATAAAGTCAATTTTTGGAATGAAGCTCCAAGAATTGTCCTTTCTCGTCTTGATAGACCTGCATTCGTCTTTGCAATCGAGGAAGCCTCCGACGGCAAGCCATGGTTCCATGATATTCAGACCTTCCTTATGACTAAGGAGTATCCTGCGGGAGCGTCAACCCAGGATAAGAAGACTATGAGGAGGCTGTCTGGAAATTTTTATCTCAATCCTGATGGAGTTTGTATAAAAGAAACCACGATCTCGTGCTACTCAGATGTGTAGATGAGAAAGAAGCGAGTATGCTCATGGAAGAAGTCCATGAAGGCACATTTGGTACGCACACCGACGGACATGCTATGACGAGAAAGATCCTGAGAGCAGGATACTACTGGCTGACGATGGAGTCGGATTACTTTAAATTCGCGAAGAGATGTCATAAATGCCAGATTTATGCTGATAAAGTTCATGTGCCGCCGTGCTCGTTAAATGTCATGTCCTCCCCTTGGCCGTTCTCCATGTGGGGCATCGACATGATAGGCAAGATCGAGCCCACTGCATCTAACGGTCATCGCTTCATTCTAGTAGCTATCGACTACTGCACTAAGTGGGTGGAGGCAGCCTCATATGCTAATGTGACCAAGCAGGTGGTGGCTAAATTCATAAAGAGGGATATCATCTGTCGTTAAGGAGTTCCCGAGCGGATCATTATCGATAATGGTTCGAACCTGAATAACAAGATGATGAAGGAGCTGTGCCAGAGTTTCAAGATTGAACACCACAACTCATCTCCTTACCGACCGAAGATGAACGACGCCGTTGAAGAGGCCACTAAGAACATCAAGAAGATTGTTCAGAAGATGGTGGTGACCTATAAAGATTGGCACGAGATGCTGCCATTTGCACTGCACGGTTATCGTACGACGGTACGTAGTCAACCGGGGCAACTCATTTCTCCTTAGTGTACGGTATGGAAGTTGTCCTGCCGTTAGAAATGGAGATCCCTTCTTTGCGAGTTTTGGTTGATGTGAAACTCGACGAGGCAGAATGGATTAAGAATCGACTAAACCAACTCAGCCTGATGGACGAGAAGAGGTTAGCATCGATTACGCATGGTCGTCTGTACCAAAGCCGAATGAAGAAAGCTTATGATAAGAAGGTGCGTCCTAGAAGCTTTCAGACGGGTGATCTCGTCTTGAAGAAGATTCTTCCTCCACACTCCGATCACCGGGGCAAGTGGACTCCCAATTACGAAGGTCCGTACATCGTCAGCAAGGTCTTCTCGGGAGGAGCTTTGTTGTTATCCAAGATGGATGGTGAAGATTTTGCATCCCCGGTGAACGCGGACGCAGTTAAAAAATACTTTGCTTAAAAACGACCCGCTGGAAAGAAAAAGAGTATCCAGGCAAAAATGGGGCATCCCGGCGAACCATAAAAAAGGGAAAAAGGTTCGGGCAAAAATTAGGGATATAAATTGAAAAAATGTACACCCGCAAAGTCGAAAACCCGGAAGGGCGACTTTGGCAAAAAAGGGTATCCCGGTGAATCGAAAACCCAGAAGGGCGATTCAGGAAAAAGTTAGGGATTTGAAAAAGCAAATGACTGCGTTCCGCGTGTGGACTGTATTTGTTTAGTGGTTTGGAAGACCTGAGGGCCGTTTATCTGAATCAATCTCTTCTGAAGCTGAAGTGTCGGAGAAGTATCGAAGTCGAGTGGGTCATAGAGGGATCAACTCATGGTGTTCGTCTACGCCTCGTTGCCGACATTTGCATATACTGATGTATATTTATGTTTTTACCTTTTTGCGCAGCTTCCTCATTTCAGGAGCTTGCATCTGTTGCAAAAGATTTTTACCCATTCAGGGGTTCGTTATCAATAAAATGTATACTACTCAGCAATTCTGTTTATATGTTTAGCATTTATCCATTTTGTTTGCGAAAAAGAACGCCGATGTTTTTGAAAAAATGCGCATACATAAACTTACTGGCCTAGGCCACTGATTGTTGAAACAATGAATTACTTAAACATTGTCACAAGATGATAACCTTGATAGGTCCCTTTAAGAAGGGTATCTTGTCTGTTTGTGTTGTTACAGGTGTAGCATATACCAGACAGTGCACCGTGCGTATCCCCAAGCAGGATGATTCTTCCTTCTCCAACAAAGTTCAGCAGTCTCTCCCTGCAGAATCTGAACGTGAGATCGTAAGCATTGATTTGTCTCCCCAGGCAGAGAAGAGTCTCTCCCCAGTCAAATGCATCCTGAAGGAGTGTCATCTCCCCAGCTAAGTCAAGCGCCGAAGCGTGTGTTCACTCCCCAGCACCGGGTCACAAGTGCATGTCTCATAGGAGACTATTCATTGAAGTGTACAACAACTGACAGTTCCAGACTGAAGTCTCCAGCGGAATTGAGATTCCCCACAGAGTCGTACTCCCCCTAGCAAGCAAGATGATTCCTTACTCCCCAGCCGAATTTGCAGATCCCCAAGAGAGCCGAGTCCTTGGAAAGTCGTTCGGGCCATGATTGGTTTTCCCCAGTAGAGTGTTGAATAGCTGATGATGTATTTCCCCGTCAGAGTCGTTATCTCCTGAAAAGTAGTCGTGAAGGCCGTTCAGTTTATTTCCGCGATTGACATCACTTTCCTCAGCAGGTCCAGGTTCTCGTAGAGCTTCGTTCCCCTGCAGTAGTAAACTGAAGTTTGCTTCCCCGTGCGGAGTCCGATTGAGATTGGCGTGACCTTTTCTCCGTGGCAGGATGATTCCTTCCTCCACTAGAGTGGTTCTTTCTCCTTGATAGGAGGATTCTCCCTTCAGCATTTATTTTGCTGACGGGGTCGCAGCATTTTGCATGATTGCATAGCATCTATCATAAACGCGTAGCATTTCCACCGTGTGGAGCATTGCGTCATTGCCGAAGCATATGCATACTAAACATGAGCTAGGTCGTTACCGTTCTTGTTTTACAGGTGTTCCTCCGCAGAGTCGCTTGCTCAAGATGATTCTTGAATTCTCCCCAGCAAAGTCATTGCTCAAGATGATTCTTGAAATCCCTAGTGAAGTCGAAAGAGCTGGCTGCTCAAGTTGATGCTTAGAGCCCCCGGCAGAGTGTTTTGCTCAGGATGAGTCCTGAAATCTCTAGCAGAGTTATTGGTTCAGGACGATTCTTGAAGCCCCTGGCGGAGTTATCTATGCAAGATGATTCTTGAAGTCCTCAGCAGAGTTGATTCACCCAGAATGATTTCTGGATCCCCGAAACAGAGTTACTTGATAGTTCTCCAGAATCCCCAGCGGAGATGTGTCATCCCCAGCAGGTTTCTGAACAGCGAAGTTGAAACTTCCCCTGGAGACTTGATGATGAAGTCTAACTAGGATGTCGAAGCAGTTCTCTCAGCTGATGCGGAGCGCCTGATGGTAGAAGTTGGATATCCCCGAGCGGTTCATGACTGACCGAGAATGCTATTCCCGACTTACTGATGAAGTCCGGCTGATGCCCGAAAATTTCTTTGAATGCCCGATGGCGTGATCAACGTGGTTGTTAACCTGATGAGTCCCGAGGAATCCTGATGCCTGACAGCATGATCGACCATATATTACTGGTTACCGTGTGACCAATGCTCCAGCTAGTTGCCGTGCAGCTAACATTTCAGTCTTCGAAGATTTGTTCCCATCAGAGCACCGTGTACTTGTGCAGTTGGCAAATTTCCGAGTTTGTCGGTATTCAACCGTCTCACACCTTGATTGGTTGAGAGCCGTTCGCTTCTCACCTAGTCAGGTTCAAGCCGTTTGAATAGGGGCAGCTGTTGCACCCCAAAATTTGACCAACATTACTTTACCTAGCTTGTGTTTCAATTCATTCACATTAGCATTATCATATGCATTTCATTGACATGTATGCAGGAGATCAAGAGGTATGACTACCAATCAAGGGCTACACAATACTATGAAGCTAGCCAAGAAGATTATTCAAGTGGTCAAGGGTTGATATCTTTGTCAGAGAAGTTAGAAGATCCTCATAGAGAGTGGTTGAAACCAAGAGTGTGTGTTTCCTAACTTGAGAGTTGTGGAAAGCCATCAGATGATTCTGAAGCCATGAAGTTAGACTTGAATCCTTGAGAGAGCTTATGAGATGTCTTGAAAGCCATAATGAAGCCTATATAGGTCATTGGGCAAGATTAAGAAGCCTCAGCCATGAGTGGTGTAATTAGGGTTTGACTGGGTCAACCCTAGGTCAACTGATGATTTGAGCAAGGTTGAGACCTGATTCAAGGGCCATGTGATCATGGATTGACACATTGAAATGTTATAAGGATGATTCCAAGGTTAACTCATCATGATTGAAGAGTTTGAGAAGTTTCAAGCTAGGGTTTCTAAGGCTTGACAGTGTAAAATCCCCTAGTTTGACCCCTATCTTCAAGGAAGTTTAGCTCAAGATGTGATTGTCATCTCATCTTTCCCCTAACATGAATGTTGTAGATCTTGTTCTTAGCTTTAATTTGAGTACTATAAGTCCTTGATAGGATTTGTAGAGCTCAAGTTATAACTTTGACAAGTTACAGGTCATCTGAGGTATGTGAATCTGGGACCTTGAAAGTTACCCAACTTGCATCAAACTTTTGCCCAAGAAGGATGATTCCTATGAACTTTTGGTAAACATGAATGTTGTTCCTTATCTTCTTAGATTTCTAGAGAGTACTAGAAGTCCTTGATAGGATTTGTAGAACTCATGTTATGGCTTTGACAAGTCAAGGGCATTTTGGTCATTTGGAGATTACAGGTCATTTCAAGCATAAAGCCATAACTCCTATTTCCAAGCTTCAAATGGGAAAATCTTCAACATCAAACTTGTTCAAAATGATGTTTTAAGGCTATTAAGGAGGTCATGAGATGATGGAAAGGCTTGTAGCTCAAAGTTACAAAAATGACCAAAAATAAGGGCATAAGTTAAATAAACCAAAGTTGAAAATTGATATTTTCAACCTACACATCCAAACCATGGCATGTAATATATCATTTTGACTCTAGAAAACATTTTAAGAACATTGGTTTAGCCACATTTTTGAGTTGAGATTCAATTTGTGGACTTGCTTTGAAAAGTGGTTACTTGCATATTAAGTAACATTTGCAAAACTCAAAATCAAGGCATGAGCAAGGCCCTTGGCAAGCTAAACCCTTCCAAAATGTCACTAGGGGAGAAATTGAAAGAGATTTAGGTTGGTTTCAAGCTGTTTGCAGGGTTGTGCATATCATGATACATGGTTGAAAATCTCATGACATGAGAAGTGGAAACTCTCATTAGAAGGATCTAGAGGGTTCTAGATCATCCAAACATCATCTATATATTGAGTAGAGGTGATCCATTGCAGAGGTTGGTGATGATTGAAGGAGAGAGCATAGATTGAGATTGAAATTTCATAGCTTGCAAGTGCAATCGGTTTCACCAAATTCTTCACTCTCCATCCATTTTCTTGATTGAAGCTTCTTCCATGGATGCCAAGGAGTGATTCCAGATCATAACCAAGAAGAGTTCGTGGCTAATTAGTGCTCTTGAACTCAGAATTTCCCACCTGCAACTCACCATCGGGTTTCAAGATTCAAGCACTTTCAACCGGTTCTTTTGCATACAGAAGCAAGGAAAAGGTTCATTGATCGTGTCTGCAAGATTGCAGAGCTTGAATTGGAGGTTTAGGGCATCTGTTCATCCAAGATTTTCAGGTTGGTAACTTTCTTCCTCTAGCATGAATTAGGTAGAATCATGTTGAATTAAGGTGTTAGAAGTATTGTAGAATGGCGTAGGATGGATTTCAGATAGTTAGTTGGAGAATTAGTGACAAAATAGGTGCATTACCATTTTCGGTTGAGATTTGGATATGGTGAATCTTGAGGATTTAGGTTGAATTAAGGGTATGGTTGAATTCATGGCAAGATTTGGGACAAGATTCATGTCTTGACCATTTGCAATGGAGGCCTGTAGAGAGAATTAGGGTTGAGGATGGTGACCGAAGCACCACCGGTGGTGGCCGGAGCTGGGCGCGAGTTACAGAGGTTTGAAAAGGTTGAAGATGACTCTGGGACCATTGGATTATGGTTGGACTTTGACTAGAAGCTTGATCCAATGGCCACGTTTTAAAGTTCAGTTTGTGAAGGATCTGATTATGAAACGCAGCGTTTCATTAATCAGTTGGTTTTGGGCTTAATGAATTAAGTGATATCCACACCCCCCTGATGGCCCAACCCATTGTTTAAACTGATTCTGTTTACTATTTGCACCGCGCGCTTATTCTTTTATTTGGATTTTCATTATTTTTCTCATTTTATTCATGGTTCTTGAAAAAATCATAATAAATTGAAAATTAATCCAATCAATCCCATTCTTTTTGCATTTTACTCATGATTGAGTCTAGTATTTTTTAGAGAAAAAATATTTTCATTTCATGCATTTTCTGATTTAATGGGAATTTTACATTTTAATTGATATTAAAATGGTTATGTTTGATACCTAGTTTTGTGGAATTTAGTGTGATCACTTGGTGATGATTTTGAGCATAATTTTTTGTGTGTGATTAGTTTAGACATGTATGCTCCCATAGTATTTTTATCACATTTTTGTGATGAAAATAGGTGTGCTTTCTAGATTGAGATTTAGGTGCTTCCTTTTAGGGTTTAGGTTTGATACCTCATAATGTAGAATTTATTTCTAGGTCTTACATGATGGTTTGATCTCTGAAATTAATATGGTAGAGTCCTGATTGACCTATGTTACCATAGATATTTTTGTAGGATTTTACAATTGGTTTTAGTATTTTAGTTAGGACTAACTTTAGTACTAGGTTTTAGGTGATCCTAACTTACTAATTCAACTAGACTAACTTCTTTAGTCCCTTTAGATTAGGGTTTTTGCTTGGTTTGCCTTTGGTTGATATTGAAGACAAGTTGAAGACAAGGTGAGGATGCTTGAAGTTGCTTGAAGTTGCTTGGAGCTAGGAGTTGTCTATGCCTGAAGGTATCTGATGAAGGTTTAGGAGATAGGAGGCATAGGGAGAGCCTTATAGTTAGAATGATTTCTTTCACAAATATGGAAAGCATCTTGTGCTTCCATTCCTCCCAATGACTAAAAGTCCTTCTCAGATATTCACATCCCTCCTTTGGAAGGATGAGTGGCTTTATCTGGGAAGTAGAACTTTGAGGGAACCAGTCTCTCATAATGATGAACCCTTACAGGCTTCCTTTGGTTGTCAGTAAGCTATTTATCATTTCCTCTCATCCTGTTCAATCAATGGTCTCCTGGTTTGAGTATCTTGAAAGATGTTGGACTTGAGTTTGAAGATGAGGACTTCATTGAAGAGTGTGGAAGAGGATGATTCCTTGAGCATTGCCATTGCAGCTGAAGCTTGAGAAGCTTGAAGATCAAGTTGATACTTGAAGACCCAATGGAGATTGAATGAAGAGCTGAGGCTTGAGAAAGAATTGAAGGATGAAGTTGACACTTCCATGTGATTAAAGACTACTCTGAGAAGCTGAGGATTGTAGGAGAAGAAGACCAAGTTGAGACTGGTAAAGCAAAGAGAGCTGAAGCTTGAGAACTAAGCTGATACTTATGAAGAGGATTCAATTGAGATTGAGTGTAGAGCTGAGGCTTGAGGAATAAAGGATGAGTTGACACTCACATTGATACATTGAGAGCCTGAAGGAATCAAGTTGATACTTGTAGCTAAGAGTGAAGCCTGAAGGCAGAATTGACTGAAGAGCTGAAGCTTGGAGAAGAGAGATTAAGTTGATACTCATGTTTGATGGATTGAAACCTTGGAGAAGCAAGTTGATACTTGGCATGAAGAGCTGTTGAAGTCTGAAGACTGGGTTGCTGTTAGAAGAGCTGAAGCTTGGAATTGAAAGAGGGAGTTGTTGATCTGCTTTCTTGTCTGTTGTCTTTTCTGTGCTGATGTGCCTTGTTTGACTTGCTTGATGCATTAGAATAAGTCCATGATTAGACTGACTTTAAGCTAGGAGCATGATTGCACTAGAGGTTGAGTTGCTCCCTCTGCTTGTATTTTTACTGTATGGCTTTGCTTGCGGGTATTCGGTAGAGCCCAGCTCCCTTGCCCATGTGGTCTGTTTGCTTGATAGCATTTTATTTTATTTCCTCTGTATGATTGCAGTTGTTATTCTATTTTTCTTGATAGCATGTTATTTCTTCCTGTATGATTACAATTACTCATATCTGGCTTGAGGTTGAGATGAGCTTGTGGAGGCTGACACCCCACACACATTTCCTCCCTCACTTGCATTGCATGCATTTTACAGTCATTTACTGTTTACTGTTCAAGCTGATGCTTTATCTGTTTCTGTTTATCATTGACATGATCCCTTAGGACTCTCACTTCCTTTGATAAGGAAGTGATGATAGAACTTTAGGTTGAAACCTATGCATGATAACTTCTAGGAGTTCCCTGTTTCAAACTTCAACCATAGGATGAATCCTTGGCATGACAACAGTAGGACTTGATAGTCTCCCCGTAGTTGAGTCTGCTCTCTTCTCATCTCAAAACAGCTTAAAATACAGTAATCAGGAATGATTTCTTTCGTACGTTACGAGCCTTAAGCTATCTGAGAAAGGATTGTTGGAGAGCTTCTTTTCAACAATCTGGATGTTTAGTATGGCACCCTTTGGGTGACATGCGACGCATTCACTCTCAGGTCATAGTCTTTAGTGCGATTGAAATTGCAAACACAATAAAAAACACTTCTTCCGTAAAAGACAGAAAACAAACTTCAAACCTTTTTGCCCCGTGGGCCCATAAGTCAAAGGAAGCTTTTCTGAAGAAAAGAGTTTCGTTAAACTTCAGCGCCAACGCAAACAGGCTTTGTCCCTAACTGCTAGAACTGTTGTTTAACCCTACTCGATAAAACAGATGAATCTGAATTCCCGTAATCCGTATTATCCCGAACTACGTAAGCTCTGATCTCTCATACCTGTTGAGAGTACGTAGGCACAATACCGATGTATTGGCGAGCCACCTTCCCCGTAACCCGTCGTAGGTCGAACTACATTGACTCTGATTTCTCATTCTCTGATGAGAATACGTAGGCATAAAGTGCGACGCTTTGCCGAGTCATTTTCTTTTCTGTTTAAGCCAGCCTTGATAGGTAGATAGATAAACCAACTCGTCCAGTAAACACAACAAGCGTGGATCCCGTCGAGTACGACGGACGTGAGGGGTGCTAATACCTTCCCCTTGCGTAACCGACTCCCGAACCCAGACATTGGTTGCGATGACCTTGTCTTATACCTTCTCGTCAAGTTTTTCCGATTGTTTCCTTTCCCGTTCCGAGGGATAAATAACGAAAGGTGGCGACTCTTCTGTTTTTCCGGCACCTTATTTTCGCGGAAGCGACAGCCGCGAACTGGGAAAGTTTTTATTCTGATTTTTGTATGTTCGCGCCGCGACCTGAAGCGAAAAATGCAATATTTTGCTGTTTTTTGCTGTCTTTTGTGGTTTTCTTTCTTTTCTATTGGTTCTTAAAAATGGTTTCTTGGTTCCTATAGAACCTTATATGATATACTCAGTACAACAATACATAAAAGAGGAAGTAAAATGAATATAAAAGCAAAAAGTAAAGAGAGAAAGGTTTGAAATGGATACCCAAGAGCTTTTTATCCTTCTTGCAAGTCCTCCACTGATTTTTGTTGGATGTGCTCTCCACTCTTCACTTTATGTTGTGAAGGTTCTTCTCCTCAAAGGTTCTCTATGGGTTTCTATGGAACTCCCTTGCTTCTTGCTGGTTTTTCTTCCTCATTTTTTTCTGGTTTTTCTCTCTAAAGTTTCTTGCTCTCTCTCTCTCTCTCTCTCTCTCTCTCTCTCTCTCTCTCTCTCTCTCTCTCTCTCTCTCTCTCTCTCTCTCTCTCTCTCTCTCTCTCTCTCTCTCTCTCTCTCTCTCTCTCTCTCTCTCTCTCTCTCTCTCTCTCTCTCTCTCTCTCTCTCTCTCTCTCTCTCTCTCTCTCTCTCTCTCTCTCTCTTTTTCTGGTTTTTTTTGCAATGTGTGTGGATGTTCAATGTGTAAAGAGTGAATGAATTTGTTTACATCCCCCTCCTTCTTATCTCTCCATTCTAGGGTTTTCACTTCTCCCCACATATCAGATTTTTTCATGTGGTAATGTCTCTTACCACCTTTCTCATGTCACTCTCTTTCTTTCCATTTCCATGTATATGACTATGCTGCATTTTTCTGCACTACTTTCCCATGCTGTCTTTTTCTACAGCCCTCTACATTGCTGTCTTTTCTCTTGCTGCACTTTGTATCTTGCACCCCTTTTGTTGCCTTGTCTCTTGACAGCTCTTGTGGTCAATGCTACTACCCTTTTGACAGCATTTTGAAATTCTGATTTTTAGATGCATTATCATATGTTATTCCCTTGGTCTTGTGACATGTATATTTTGTGACATGAGGTAATTTGCCACCTCTTGCATGAGGTTGTTTTGCCCATGATGAAACATGCATATTCTTGGTCTTAAAACATTCTAATGTTGATTTAATTCTTGCACATTTCTTGGATGTTTGTAAACACAATGTGGACTTGGTGTGGCATTACCATAACATGAATTTGATTAGAGACTTGAATGAAGATTACAAATAAATTAATTTCTAAACATTACTTAGAGTTGAAAACTTTGTAACAAATGGCATTCTTGCAATGTCGTGAAATTCCTCTTTGTAATATTCTTGCCTCCAATCTTGAATTCATGATGGGTTTCCCTAACACCATTAAACTTGAAATGGATGAAGTCTTGAATTATGGAATTGTGATCTTGACTCATGCTTTGCAAATTTGAACTCCACTTGATCAAGAATTTGAAACAAAGTTGGATGAAGCAATCTTGAATTAGGCCTTGCATTTCATGTTCATTAAGAATATTTATCTTGAATATCCCAATATTTTCAAGTAACTTCTTCTTGAAGTAATCTACATGAGTAGACTTTCCAACTTAGATCAAACCTTAGGTGATGAACATTTTCTTCCGTGTAGCCCAAGATAGACAAGTTATCTCATTTGAAATGAAAAATAACAAATCGACCCAATCCGTACCTTATGAACCCACATGCTCGATATGTAATAGAACGATGTATGATATGGTGAATGTATGGTATAAAGGCTAAAGGTGAAAATGAGGGTGTGACAGCTCGTTTTCCCTGTTTGTCTGTTTTCTTATTGTGCTACTGTATTGATGTGACTTGATTGGTGTGATGCATTTAGATTAGGTCATGTAGTTGAATAAGCCTAAGAGCACCCTAAGGGTTGTGCTTCTCCCCTTGCTTGTATTGCATTATAGGTTGAGTTTCTCCCTCTGCTTGTATTTTTAATGTGTGGCTTTGCTTGCTGGTATTTGGTTGAGCTCAGCTCCCTTGCCTATGTGGTTTGTGGCTTTTGCGCCTTGTTTGCTTAGAAGTTGAGCTTGACTCCTTCTGCTTGGTTGTTGCATACATGCATTTTATTTACAGTTGTCTACTGTTTATTGTTTAAGTTAATGCTTTACCTGTTTCTGTATACCACTGACATGATCCCCTAAAAATCTCACTTCCTTTGATAAGGAAGTAGTGATTAGAACTTTAGGTTGAAACCTATGCATGATAACTTCTAGGAGTTCCCTGTTTCAAACCTCAACCATAGGATGAATCCTTGGCATGACGACATTAGGACTTGATAGTCTCCCCATGGAGTTCGTTCTCTTCTCATCTCAAAACAAATTAAAATACAGTAATAAAGGTTAACTGACGTCGTACGTTACGAGCCTTAAGCTACTTGAGAAAGGATTGTCGGAGAGTTTCTTTTCGACAGCTTGGATGTTTAGTATGGCACCCTTTAGGTGACATGCGACGCATTCACTCTCAGGTCATAGTCTCTAGTGCGATATTGGTTGCAAACATCCCTAAAAAACAGTTCTTCCGTAAAAGACAGAAAACAAACTTCGAACCTTTTTGCCTCGTGGGCCCATACTTCAAAGGAAGCTTTTCTGAAGAAAAGAGTGTCGTTAACTCCCAGTTCTACCGCAAACGGTAACTCCTAAGTCTCCAAGGGTCGAGCTGCGTACGCCAAGCTGCTAGAACTGTTTGTTAACCATACTCGAAAAAACAGATGAATCTGAATCCCCGTAATCTGTATTATCCCGAACTACGTAAGCTCTGATCTCTCATACCTGTTAAGAGTACGTAGGCACAATACTGATGTATTGGCGAGCCACCTTCCCCGTAACTCGTAGTTAGTCGAACTACGTTGACTCTGATTTCTCATTCTCTGATGAGAATACGTAGGCATAAAGTGCGACGCTTTGCCGAGTCATTTTTGTTTTCTTTTCAGACTGGCCTTCATAGGTAGATAGTAAATAAACCCATCAGATAAACACAACAAGCGTGGATCCCATCGAGTACGATGGACGTGAGGGGTGCTAATACCTTCCCCTTGTGTAACCGACTCCCGAATCCAGACAATGGTTGCGATGACCTTGTCTTATACCTTTTCGTCAGGTTTTTCCGATCGTTTCCTTTCCCGTTCTGAAGGATAAATAAAAAAAGGTAGCGACTCTTCTATTTTGCCGGCACCTTATTTTCGCAGTAGCGACAACAAGCAGTGTCCACTATAAAATAAGACAACAGTTTAGACGGAAATGTTATATAGATTGGCAAAAATCGAATAATTATAATAAATGAATTTAGAATGAAGTCATACCCATGGCCAGTATTATATGGCAACAAGAACAACTTCTCTGTAGTCGCGGCCATAAATCTTTGGACAATGTAATCTTGGACTACATCTGGTGTGTGATCTATTTCCCGTGAGTTGATACAGCTAGCAGATAAGAATGTGAATATGGAAGTCAAATCATGCGGGACCAACAACTTGTCATACAAGAGCCTAAAAGAAAAACATAATCAACATTAGAATATTCAGTTAAATAAGCAAATTTTAAAATGTTCAATTATTTAATTAAAATGGATCGGAGTACCTGATGTAGGAATGCATAACACCGACGCCCAATTCAGAATGTTGGAAAATCTGGTCCAAATCCTCCTTAGCAATTGTTTTGGTATATTCAAAACCGAAAATACCTTCCTCCATAGGTATTTGACGGATGCCGCCCTCAGTCATATCTGTTGTTCCTACATATGTTTCAAGGTACAACCTAAATCGAGGAACATGTGCTTTTTTTGGCTCGACCTTTTTTTTGTTGGGCACCTTGGAAAATTCAGGCATCTTACCCTTGCTGACTTGTTGCAACTGTTGATCATGAACCTAAAAGTCATATAAGTTCAGTAATTAATGTATAATAAGATAATCATGTAACTGTAATAGTACCTGTTTCTTTGATGCAGCTGAATCGGTTTCCCGCACAATGATTCCTTTATATTTTGATTTGGATTTTGTAGGAGTCTAAGATCATCATGTAAATAAGAAAATGTAAATGTAAGAATAACTTTCATCTATGCATCATAAAACATTTGAATATTACAAGGTTCATAATGGTGTTCAACATACCTCATCATCCATGAAAATGAGATTTGCCGGCCATGCAACATACGCTCTTATTGCGTCTCCCACCACTGTTGCGTCTGAAACATCATTTGGTATAGGCAACAACGCACCCCCTCTAACGCAATATTAATTTATACTTTCAAAAAACCATCAGGGAGCGGTTTATGGTGAAGTAAGTCTCCCACAGTGGTTTGCACCTTTCCCTTGCCAACCATGCGATAAGTCACTGACGATAAATATAGCCGACAAGGTGAAATCCCCTAAACAAATAATGATGCCGATTAATGTGTCAATTAAGAATATTGTGCTAAATTAATTTCAATGTAATATATACAATTACCTCTGGAAGCTTCTGCGGACAATTGATACTATCTTTGTCACTAGTATCTTTACCCTCTGGACCGTACTTTTCTGACATGTATCTTTCTTTGTCCTTCTGTAATTCACGAATCTGAGCTTTCAACTCCTCCAACGTATCCATCAATTCTTTATTGCTAGGATTTTTTTCTTTGGCTTCTTATACAATTGCGATGGAGTGACACCAAATCCCTTACCCCTCACACGCCCAGATTACTCAGGGATATTTAACACCCGACTCAGTATGCTCCTGCAATCATCGTCCTCAGCTGGAGTTATACTCTGAGATAGAGTCTCCTGAAATATAGATAAAAGCATATATAAATATATTATACACTTTTGATAAGTTACTGACAAAACTAATGTTGTACTTACACATTGTTTAAATACTTGTTGAACTTCTTCCTGAACGACTCCATCTCTTCCCACACAGGCAGCCTTCTACACAACATGGTCCGAAAGAGATGTCGCATCACTTTTCTCCTCTTCTAACTACGCATTAAGACGGATAATAAAGCATTCATATCCTATTATATATACTTACTATTTTTGGTAACTATATCATATTAAAGCATTTATATATACTTACTATTTTTTGTTCTAAGCGTGCATATCCCAAACGCCCTTTTTTGTATGGATACACGGGTTTTGATGCCCGTTGCCGATTTACGCCACTCACAACCTGAAAAAACAAGTTTAAGTCATATCAGAACTCTTGTGGAAGAAGTATATATGCTATACATTGTTCATGATAAGTTGTACTTACTAAAAATTATTTGGTTCTTCGCTTGGCAACAAATGTCTCTCATTCTTCTTCTGAAATCAGATCAGTGTACTTCTTTGGATGCTCCGATTCGACAAAGTTTCCATCAGAATCTTTAAGAAACTTGTTCGTTAAAAACGCTATAAATCCCCTCAGTCGTTTTCCGGCCAATTGAAGACAATATTTTCTCCTGCAATCATCAATATTAAAAGATCTCTGCAAACAAATACACATACATATAACATGTTAGTATAATTAATTTAAAGATGTAACCGTCAACATAATTAAAAATAATCAAATATCATACCTGTATCTCACTCCAAATTTTTTCTTTAGCCGGTTGTAGCGAAGGAATTCTCCAATTATCGTAAGTAATCAAAATTTGTGAACGTACAAGTGCTCCAATGTAACTTGTCAGCATCACACCGTTAGGCTCAACTAATTGATCTCTTTCATTCAAATGCACATCATAATTAACACCCTTATCTCTCGCACGGATGATTTTTTTCATAATCGTTATTCCTCTTTTGATATCGCCTTCCATGTCTTTTGTTGTTTCGTTTCCATCATGTGATGTTTCCTCATTGGTGGCCATAATACATGTAATTCAGAAAAACCAAAGTATCAAATGAATGAAATGCAAATATGTAAATAAAAAATATATACATAAGAAATGTATAAATAAGAAAAATAGATACATAATTTTATTGAATGACATAATATGTAATTGTATTGCATGATATAAATATGTAATTTTATTCAATGAGACAATATGTAATTTTACAAGTACCTTTGCCACTAAGATCTCTTTCTTTTATTAGTTGGAACGTGTTTTACTTGTCACTTAACAACACGGACGGATGGATTGATCCAAATTCCCTCGTTATGATCATTTCTAATATATGATTCGTTCGCTCTAATATTTTCATCTTGATCATCTATAATATAAGATTCCTTCTCAACATCAACATCCCCCTTGTCTCCAATGTTATCATCGATTACTTTGTTGGAAAAAAGAACTATAGACCATTTCGTACTTGTCGGATCAGTGACATAGAACACTTGTTTAGCTTGCGTGGCTAGAATAAAAGGCTCATCTTTGTACCCCACCTTATTAAGATCCACTTGCAAAATTCCTGACTTATCCATTCGTATGCCACTATTATTTTCAACCCACTTGCATCCAAAGATAGGAATCTGAAACTTTTCATAATCAAATACCCAAATGCGCTCGATAACCCCAAAATACGACATATTCACATATTTGGGGTTTAAGTCCTTCACACTTGAAATGGGCATTGCTTCGGCAAGCACGGTGACACCACTATTTTGTATTGTATTCTTATCATCTTGTTCTTTGGTATAACATGTGTATCCATTAATTGCGTATGCACTATAAGAAAACACATGCAAACTTGGACCATATGCTAAACATCTCAACCTTTCTGTTATTGAAGCGGGATCAGAATAAAAATTTGAAAAAATATGATCCTTGAACCATGTTATAAAACTTCGATTGTGCTCCCGTACTATCCAATTTTCATTTCGATTTAGATTTAAACCTCGGAGAACGTCCTTGTGCATTTCAACATACGGCTCAACCTCAATGTCATTATGCAGAACATACAAATGCACTTGCTCCCGTTCATCCCTTGAAACTGTCACAACTTTATTTCCAATTAACTGTTTACCTACTATTTTTCAACAACGTTAGATTTTGGGAGGCCAATGGATTGAACGTTGGACAAATATTCAGTACAAAACTCAATAGCTTCTTCAACAATGTATCGTTTAATAATACATCCCTCTGGTCGACTTCGGTTTTTCACATACCCTTTCAATATTTTCATATAACGCTCAACAGGGTACATCCATCTCATATAAGCTGCTCCACACAATTGTGTCTCTTTCACAAGATGGACAACTAGATGTACCATTATGTCAAAAAATGATGGAGGAAAATACATTTCAAGCTCACACAAAGTAATAACTATTTCTTTTTGCAATGTTGGTAAGATCGCAGGATCGATCACCTTACTATAAATTGACCTGAAGAAAAAACACAATTTAGTTATTGTGCCTCTCACATTTTCTGACAAAATAGAACGTATACCTATTGGTAGAAAGTGTTCCATTATAACATGGCAATCATGTGTCTTTAAACTCTTTAACTTGAGGTCTTTCATAGAAACAAGTCTTCTAATATCTGAAGAGTATCCTTCTGGAACTTTAACTTCACTCAAAAACTTACACAATATCTTTTTCTCCTTTCTAGATAAAGTACAAGTAGCAGGTGGTAGATATGTGCGATTTCCTTTCTTCAAGGGTCCTAATTCATTTATTATTCCTATTGCTACCAAGTCCTTTCTTTCTTTAAGGCCATCCTTAGACTTTCCTTGTATATTGAGTAACGTACCAATAACACTTTCAAATACATTTTTTTCAATATGCATAATGTCGCTACTGCGAAAATCGGCGCCGGCTTGACAGGAGAGTCGCCACCGTGCGTTATTTATCCCTCAGAGCGGGAAAGGAAACGCTCGAAGTAAACCTCGCAAAGACGGGAAAAGGTATGGTCATCGCAACCAAAACCTGGATTCGGGAGTCGGTTACGCAAGGGGAAGGTATTAGCACCCCTCACGTCCATCGTACTCGATGGGATCCACGCTTGGTGTTTATAGGTAAAAGGGTGTATTATCTATCTACGCTACTGGCTGGTCTGAAAAGAAAATAAAAGGACAGGACTCGACAGAACATGCGGTGTTCTGGGCCTACGTATTCCCTCGTGCAATGGGAAAGTCAGAGTCAACGTAGTTCGACTGCCTACGTCTAAACGGGGGAAAGGTTGCTCGCCAGGACATCGCGTCCTGTGCCTACGTACTTTCATCTGAAATGAAAGATCAGAGCAAACGTAGTTCGGCTAACTACGGGTAAACAGGAGCTCTCACACAGCAGTGAGAAAACAAACTAGTCTCTAAGGCTCGGGAACCTACAACTACGATCTGGTCTCAAATGCGCTCGGGCAAGAGAAAAAGGGATAACAATTAGTCGTTAGCGGGAAAGTCTCGATCGCACAGCCGCGAGAGAACAAAGGTTAGTCGTTAGTGTGCTCGCTAGGATATCGCATCCTATGCCTACATATCTTCGTCTGGAACGAAGAATCAGAGCAGCTGTAGTTCAGCTAACTACGGGTCAAGCTACTCAAAAGCTCCTACAGCAAGGAAAGGGAAACCCTAGAACTATAACTGAGAAAGGGGAATCTACCTACTGCTACCACACCTGGTTGACCATTCTAATGTCTATCATAACAACTCCGCAGCGGAGAAGTCAGAGCTCCTAAGGGATCATGGCAACAGGATTAAACCACAAACAGGAAACTGCAATGTAAAGGAATACTGAAAATATGCATGAATGCAACAGCTAAACGAACAAGGCACAGAGGCCGCAAACCACAAAGGCAAGGGAGCTCAGCTCTACCAAATACCAACAAGCAAAGCCACGCAATAACAAACAAGCAGAAGGAGGACCACCTCAACTTCTCATGCACACAAATTCTACTTCTAAGATGCACCTACTCAGCAACTATCTAGATGAACCTAAGTCTAATGCAACACAATATCACACAAGTCAAACAACACAAAGAGACTAACCCTGACCAGGGCTTTAAACAAACCTGAAACAATCTCCTAACCTAGCTCTAAACAGAACTCCATACAATACCCTAAGCAGGGATCTAAGCAAACACCTAATCAAAACCCTAAGCAAGGATCTAAACAAACTCCTAGGCAAAAGGAATCAATCCCATTCTCCAAGCTTCAGAACAAACTTACCAGAGAAAGGAAGCTAAGCAGACAAGCCCATAGTGCTTTCCTCAGGAAAGTACCAGGAGGTTACTACTCAGGAGTCATATCCTATGCGGCTCGACAACTGTGATCAGTTTACATCCCTCCTCCGGAGAGATTAAACTCACATGAAGGCTCCGGCGTCACTGGATATTTGGGAAAGAACCTATATGCACTAAGGGAACTAAGTGAGCAGGCTCAGAGGACCTTCCTCAGGAAAGTACTAGGAGGCTGACACTTAGGAATCGTATCCTACGTGGCTCAACAACTGTGATCAGTCTATATTCCTCCTCAGGAGGAATTAAACTCACAAGTCGGCTCCAACATCACTGGACACTTAAGAAGTCCTAGACAAACTACTGGAACTAAGTGAATAGACCCATAGGACCTTCCTCAGGAAAGTGCTAAGGGGCTTCCACTTAGGAATTGTATCCCATGTGGCTCAACGACAAGTGATCAGTTTATATTCCTCCTCAGGAGAAATTAAACTCACAAGTCGGCTCCGACATCATTGGATACTTACGAAGGAGGTGAGAAGAAAGAATGAAGGTCATTCATAGTGCCTTCCTCAGGAAAGTACCATAAACTCCCTTCAAACTCCAGGATCTCGAACCTCACAAACAGACAACAAGCTCCTAGACTAAGCCTCAATCCAATGCATCTCTGCAAGCTCCAACAGGACCTCAATCAGCTCCCACCTTCAAGAAGAACCCACAGGCCAACAAACTACAAAAGACTATCTCTGAAGTTCAACCACAGTTGAACTTCAAAGTCAGAAGTCATCAAGACTTCTCCTATCTTCAGGCTCAGACAAATCCTATCAGAATACTCTATAAAAATCTAACAAAAATCTAATGGGAGACCTACATGGCTCTAGGATAACATACTAAAAAAAATCAGAATAAAATTCAACACCAGATGAAAGAACTAAAAATCAGCAGCACAGACATATCAAACAGACCAGTTTACTCAAACATCAATAACAGTGAAAAAATGCAATTAAAATAAAAATGCATGATTAAGCTAATATTTTTGTACTATAAAATTCTACACTGACTTACGAGTCTACAGAAAAAAGAACGGAATTATTTGACTAATTCTACCATTTTTTATGAATTTTCTTAATGACATGCATGCATTAGAAATATTAAAAACAATCAATTAAAATGGAAAATATGCAAAAATAGCAAACAAAAAAATAAAATGACAATTTTATTTTTATTTGATTTTCCTAACATTTTCATGAGATGGATGGAAAAAGAATTATTAAAAAAACCACAATTATTTACATTTTTATGATTTATTTAATATGTAAAGAAAATAAAAGAAATTAAAGAAATAAAATTGAGATAAAACTGGGGGGTTTAAACAGCAAGATTATGAGTTATTTATGCTTTGGGCCCTAATTCTGGGGGTGCAACTAGCATTTGGGCGCAGGGCCCAGATTCTGAAATCAAACAAATCAAAAAAAAGCCTATGGGGGTGCGGCGTTAGCAATATTCTCAGCTGATTTCACCTATGGGCCCCAACGAGGGGGTGCAGAAAGGAATAGGGCCTAAGGCCCAAATTACCCATTCAGACTCACATGCCAGGGGGGGGGGGGTAACGAGCAGTTTGGGTGTGTAGCGTCAGAACACGCTCTTGGGCCTAAGCCCAGTCCAACCCTAATCCAGTTACCCTAGTCAAAACTATCTCCTTCCCAAAACATTCTGGCACTGTTCATCCTCACCTCTCACCCTAACGCCGCTCTGCCTTTCCATCCCTTCTCTCCCTCTCACTCAGAAAAAACTCTCCAATCTCTCTGAAACAAGTCTCAGCCTAAGAACTTGGCCATACCAACAACAACCTCACAGATAACACCATCGCTAATCAAACTTCGAATCTCAGTTCAGATCACCATACTAAACTTAACCGCTTCACCCAAACTTCCACATTCAAATCAAAGCCACGTAGTTTTAACCCTAATAGTTCACTTAATCATTTTCAGCAACCTAAGTCTATTACTAACAGCCTATTCATCACATGTGATGGATCAAACGAAGAGAAAAGAAAGGAACCTGGAGAGTGAGTTGTTGAAGATCTGACTCTCTTTGAAGAAGATCACTGTTGAAACTCAACGGAGATGTACAAACGGAGCCAAACTTCTGATGACACCTTGAAGAAACTGGAGAAAAACAGCTCACTGAAGCAAGACATGCAGGGGTGTTTTTGAGCGTTTCGAACGATTCGAAGTTCTTGCGGCAGATCGGAGCAATTTATGGATGTTCTGTGAAGAAGACGAAGCAAGATTCTCAATAGGCGAAGGAGACGTCAACGATCTGGAGATGCTGAACCATGAAGATCTGGAAAAATCATGATGATCTCGGATGATGATTGCTGGAAATTTCTTGGAAGAAAGATTACTGATGATGAATGTTTGATGATCGTTGATGGTTTGAAGTTTCTGCGTTTTTCTCGCTTGAAGGATGAATGCTGAGGATGATTTCTGGAAAACGTTGATGAAGGTTGTTGAAGTTGAAGGCGTTCTGGAAAAAATCTTGATGGAGATTGTTGAAGGTTTTGGGAAGGGGATCGGAGAAAGGAGATGAAGATCTGAGTTTTCTGGTGGTTAAACGGTTTTCCGGCGACGGTTGGTGGTGGCCGGAGGTGGGGCTACGGCGTTTGCATGGCCGCCGGTGGCATTCTGGTGAATCTCCGGTGAGGGATGTGAGGGAGACACGTGGTGCATGCACTGAGAGAGAGAGGGTGGTGGGGACAGGTGTGAGGACACGTGGGAACGTCTGGGAGAATTCTGAGTGGTGGTGGCGTAATCAATGCAAGACGTGTGGGGCTTCTTGCTGCGCAACACGTGGCGCTCTTTATACCACTGAAGGCGCTGGAAGCTTCTAGGAGATTCTGGTGTACGCTGGAAGCTTGGTGGAAGACTTGGGCTGTTTTTCTGGACTTCTGAACTGATGAGATCAACTGGGCCTTGACAAAAACGCCTCACTGGGCCCACGAAAATGAATAAAAAACTGAATTAAAACTGAATTAAAAAACAGAAACAATTAACTAACCTAATTATATCTAATCAATTATTAAAAGCCTAATTAATTCTAAATCAATCTAAAACATGATTAACCTAATTAAAACTCTAAAAAGTCATTAAAACCTAATTAATTCTGTATTATCCTAATTTTCCCTAAAAAATCAATTAACCTCTAATTAACTCTAAAAATGACTAAACTCATATTAATTCTATATTATCCTAATTTTCTATTAAAATTCTAAAAATGATTTAAAACAATTAAACCTATTATTAATAAAAGAAAACTATAAAAGAAAACTATATTATTTTCTATATTATCCAAAAACTATTAAACCTATTTAAAATCTATAGAAAAATTCTACAAATGATTAAAATCTATTTAAAATATTCTATAAAACTCTAAAAAAAAAAAAGATTAAGCTATTAAAATATTCAAAAACCCTATTTAAATTCCAGAAAAATCTATAAAGCCTGTTAAAAATTCACAAAAGCCTATAAAAATCCTAAAAATGCAGATGAATGCAAATGACCGCCGTAAAAGCGCGCACGAGACCAGATCGAATCGAACGGAGATCCCCGGGCATCAAAACATCCTCAAAATCACCGAAAAATCACCGAGGAGCGCACAATTTCTCGAAAATAAAACCCTGGCAATCTGGACTGGGTCTGCCATATCTGATAGACAAAAATCAAGCTGTAAACTCTGATATCCCCCTGTTTGCACAAAAATCACTTGTCTGAGCTGTGAATATGAAATTAAACCATGAGTCAGATAGGAAAATCAGTTGGTCAAATTTTAGGGTGCAACAGCTGCCCCTATTCAAGCGACTTGGACCTGAAGGGTTTGAAGAGCGCTCAGCCTTCAAACATTCAGAGGTACGAGACGGTTGAATACAAATAAAACCCGAAAATTTGCCAACCGCGAGCATATACTGTCAACTGCTTGGAGAATAAAGTCCAGAAAACCGAGTCCGGTCATTACGGCACCAAACTGATCAATCATTTGATAAAGAACTCCTGATTTGAATACCCGTTGCTTGTGATACCCCATATAACAAACCCGAGAGCTGCGACAAAAATGCCTGATTCTTTCACATTGCCTACTGATAGGCAGGAAGAGAAATATACTCACATCGCCCAAAGATGGACGGGAAGACACCCTGATTGAATACTCACCTCGTCTAATGATAGACGGAAAGACAACATTAATCTCCAAATTCACATCGCCTAAGGATAGACGGAAAGTCACCATAATGACAAATCAATTCACATCGTCTAAGGATAGACGGAAAGACACCCTGATTGATGAACAGATCGATATTCACATCGTCTAAGAATAGACGGGAAGGCACCATTAATCTCTAAATTCACATCGTCTAAGGGTAGACGGCGGAAATACTCAATCTCCATACACACATCGTCTAAAGGATAGACGGGAAGAAATAATTCTCCGAATTCACATCGTCTAAGGATAGACGGGATCATATTCTTAATCTCCATACACACATCGTCTAAGGATAGACGGAAAGTCACCATAATCTCCATACTCACATCGTCTAAGGGTAGACGGCATCACCATAATCTCCATCTTCACATCGTCTAAGGGTAGACGGCATCACCATGATCTCCATCTTCACATCGTCTAAGGGTAGACGGAAAGTCACCATAATCTCCATACTCACATCGTCTAAGGGTAGACGGCATCATCCTGATTGATGAAACAAATCACTATTCTCATCGTCTAAGAGTAGACGGGAACATCCTGATTGATGAACAAATCAATTCACATCGTCTAAGGATAGACGGGATCATCCTGATTGATGAAACAAATCAATATTTTCATCGTCTAAGGGTAGACGGTATCACCCTGATTGATGAAACAAATCATTATTCTCATCGTCTAAGGGTAGACGGGAAGAAATCATTAATCTCCATATACACATCGTCTAAGAGTAGACGGAAAGAAATACTCTCCATATTCACATCGTCTAAGGGTAGACGGGAAGTCACCATAACGCAATTCAACACCGTCCTTTGAATTTCAGAATCCTTCTGTCTACGGGAATTGATGGAAAGATCAACATCTTTGAAGGGGCCACATCGTCAGTATGGACTAACGGGAAGAAAAACCACCTTTTAAGAAACATGTCGTCAATAAGAATCGACAATCACGAAAACTGAACATTCTTCGAAGAGCTTCGACATCAATAGGGATTGATGGTCAGAAAAGTCCCTCTTAAACGTCATCTCATCCAATAACCAGAAAGAGAACCAACATTCCAAAATCATTTTGAAACCCCTCAACAACTAAGGATAGCCGGAGAAGACTCGCTGGGGAAACACCTCATCATATGTATGATCCGGCAATAAGAAAACCCGCTGAACAATAGCTCGAAACTTCACATCGTCTGCTGACAGACGGAAAGGAAAGCTACTTATTAGAACAGCTCTATTTTGAACTCCATTTAAAGTCAACCAAAGCTTCACGTCGTCTACTGATAGACGGTAAGAAAAGCACACCCTGGGGGAACCCCTTCTTGAAATCTTACTGCGATCACCCGCAACTTCACATCGTCTATGGATAGACGGAAAGAAAACCACATTCGTACTCAAGACGTCTAATGATAGACGGAGACATCCACTCATTGGGGGAACACATCGCCAATATGAATTGACGGGAAGAAAAGCTTGTCAACATCAGATGACTGACTGATCAAAGCATAATCGTTGTATGATCTGATACAACTAATCCGCTGAACTGTCTGAACACCGTTGCTGGATAAATGCCTCTGAACTGATCACAGAGTAATTCACGCGCCATATGAGGCTGATATGAAATCTGACTTATGCTTTGTATGCTTATGCAAATGCTTTAGTCTTTCTATGGCGTAATGCTCCATTTGGGATGGAAATGCTACACATTCTGGAAATGTCATGCAGGTATGATGCAAATATGATGCATGCAATATGTTAGCAGGCTCGAGCTGTTGGAGAGGCCGGGTACAGAAAACCACTTCAGCAAAATAAATGCTGAAGGCGAGGCCAACTTTGCTGGGGATAACCCGGATATCACTGAATCGTCCTAGCAAAATAAATGCTGGGAGAGTGAAATCAACCCTGCTGGGGATACCGGGAACTTAACTGAACACCTCGACGGAGTAATACCCTGCTGGGGAGTATAACTCCGCTGTGAAATAGCAGACGTGCTGAATATGATTGGACTCCTCTGGGGATAGCTTATCCATACCAATGACAAATTGGTCTCTGCTGGAGACAATGGAGGGAGTCCTCCCGCGCTCTGATGAAGCTCGGATCTGGAAATTGATGCGCCAACACGGATGGGCTTCACAGTAATCGCAAACTTGGATTTGAGCTCTTAAGCCATCTTACTGGGTCAGATACACCTGACGCTGGAAAATATCCTTCCTGAATATACAACCTTTTAGTGAAGAGTCAAGGGATAGTGACACAACTTCCCGCATTCATCTCGCTCTCGAAAATCGACTGCATCTGCTCGAATAACTCTGAATGACCCTGTAGGTACGGAGAACAACAATCCTTTCGCTTCTGATATGCCTCAGCCCACGGGACCTCTGTGGGGATAGCCCTTGAAAGAGAATCTGCAAATTTGTTGCCCCAATGGTCTGATATAACATGCCTCAGCGTTCTGAACTTCTGAGATGCTTCACCTTGAATGCTCCTCGCACAAACCTTTGCGCGCTTAAGGTGGTCTGCCCCTGACTGCAATGACCTTGCCTCGATTATCTGATTCAGAGTAGCGCTCTTGACCGTATTCGCCTGAATCTCAACCTGATTGCCCCAGAATAACTGTCTTCGAAAGGCTGACCTGACTGGGGGATCACAGTAAAAGCTTGCCCCTGCCCTCGGAACCTTCGGGCGTTCTGTGTTCTATCTTGACCATACTTTCCATTGTAGGAAGCTTTTCTGCTGTCAAGCGCTTACTCGCAAGTAAAACAAGTTGTTATGCATAAAAGATGTATTAATGCAACACATATGACAGCTTTGACATCCAATCCGTTCACGGGGAAAAAGGAAAAACAGTTTATGGCATATGATGCACAAAACATTTATCAACATCAGTATCAACATGGTAAGAGGAACCTTAGGAGTCAGAATCGACGCGACCTTTACCGGAGTATGCTTTCGAAACAACCTGCTTCAATTAGGACTTTTGAAGGTTGTAATGTGGTCAGGTTCATAGTTTTGAAAGAAAGGATAAAGGCTCGAAATTTATTTTTAACCCACCCGTTCTCCTTGATGTTCTCCCATCCTACGTTCAGCTAATTTGACCTTAGCGCTCACCTCTCAGAGGTTGAAAGATAGGAGTGATAGTTCGAGAAACTTTTGGATTTTGGAGTGACAGTCACTCACTTTTCGTCTTTGACATTTGTGGTCACACGACTTGTATTTTCATCGAGGATTTTTCTTTTGATCCTTTTCACCTTTTCTTTTCATATCCCTAACTTTTGCCTGGACTGACTCCTTTTGAGTATCTTTTGATTTTTTTAAGTCCAGCGGGATGCCCTCATTTTTGCCTAAGTCATTTGTTTTGAATTTTTTTCTTGACTTAGCGGGCTTTTGATTCTCTTTCATTCTTCTTTTTTTCGAACAAGTCGTGTGACATTGGTTGTCTGACTCTTTGGGAATGATGTGGCTGTCCCACTCTTGATTGAACCATTGTGGTCTTTTAGGCACGACCTCTAGGGGTGTGATTGATCCTTGAACGGACACTCCTCTTGTAATTTGGACGCTCGGTCAAATTAGCTAACACCTACCCTGCCCCAGGTTAAGATTGAGGGTTTTTCGTTTTCAGAAAGAACTCCTACTACAAGGCTCAAAGGGGTTGACAAGGGATTATCTTCCTTATATCTCCGGTGTTTAAGGGTTTGAAACAATGCCTGTACATCATCAGCAGGTTTTATTTCAAAAGCATACAATATCGGAATTTGCATGTCGGTCATTTTCGTCTTCCTCCCCAAATTCTACTTAACCAAGTGGTGGATATTTGCAAAACAGTTAGTGAACACGAATGGATTCAATCAAAACATGCACATTTATTTCATTATCATCGATTTGAATGAAAACAACCAAGTTTTACAAACAAGTTTACAAATTCAAACAGGAAAGCAATTACAAATGCAAAGAAATGACAAGCTAAAACAAAGAAAATATGCTAGCTCCCGAGAACTGGGCTTTTGCATCTACCCTGCTGCTGAACCAGCTATCTTTATTAGAGGCAATCTGATGCTGTCTTGATCTGCTTTCAATGACTCAACCAAACTATAGAGCTCTTACTCCTTCATTCAGATGACTTGGGGACCTCTCTGCCCGAAGCTGATTGCTGCACTGTCAAGCAAATCCTGCACTTTGTGCTTAAAAGCATGGCAACCTTCTATATCGTGACCCGGGGCTCCAGAATGAAACTCACAGTGCTTGCTTGCGTCATAACCAAACGGGGGAGTTCCCGTTATTGGTGCCAGAGTTCTTGTCTCTACCAGATTCAATCTCAGCAATGTCTGCAACAACTCGGCATATGTTGAGGGAGGTTTCTCAAACACTCTTTTCGGCTTGCCACCCGGGAATCTTCGTTGAGCCTGCTGTGACCCCTGCTGAGGCTGCTGCTGGTGGTATCGGGCTGACCCTTGAACACCCTTTGTATCAAATGCAACATTGGTTTCTTGACCTTCAATGTACTGAACACTCTCCTTATGCTTAACCATTTTCTTTCTTAGATCTGCCCCAGGAATAGGCAACAATTGTGGGCCTGGAGATTCTGACACCATGGATTCCAGGATACGCTTTTGACCCACTGCAGCTTTAGAAACATCTGTCATTTTAGCATCGACTGAAACAGGAGCAATATGCACAGCTACGCCGCCCGGCGTGAATTCAATATCGTGCGAGTCAATCAGGTCTTGAACATTGTGCTTGAAAGCATGACAACCCTCGATGTCATGTCCGAATGCCCCGGAATGAAATTCACATTGCTTACTGGCATCGTACCCTTGAGGAAATGCTTTCGTTGGTTGTGTCAACGCTCTTTTCTCAACCAGATTAAACCTCAGTAAGATCTGCAAGAGCTCAGCATAGGCCATAGGCGGTGCCTCAAATATTCTCCTTGGCTTCCCTTCTTGGATCCTCTGTTGAGCCGGATGTATCTTCTGTTGCTGCTGCTCAAGTCCCACATGCGCAGACGGCGCGAGCTTCTTCATTGCGGCTTCAAATAGCTGATCGTCTTCTTTCCTAAGCACATTCTTGACTACCTCCATGATCAAGCTCATTTGGGTCTTCAGCTGACTGTTCTCCTCTTTGAGAATCTTCTGCTCTGAACGCATCTCTTGCATGTCTTTCATCATCTGCCCCAGCTGGCTTTGGACTTCGCTCAATTCAAATTGATTCTGTTCCATATCTCTGAAGGAATTCCTGCAACAAACTGGATGGTGAGGAAATAAGACCCACGGTTCTGATATACCTGTTAAATGATAATGCAGCGTAGCAAACAAACACATATTCATAACGAGATAAAGAGAAACTCAAACTATAAGCACACAGATGAACATCTCCAACACATGTACAACCAACAAAATCAGCAGGTAAGCACAAATGAGTCTGAATATAACGACCCCATCCAACAATCCTGGTGGTGATCGACAAATACTGATGCACAACAGCTAAACGGGTTAGGCAGAGAAACAGATGCGACACCCGGCATAGAAACCTCTAGAAACTTCCCCCATATTCAACTGAACTCTCTGATTGGCAATCTTCAGAGCACACACTTCCTGTGGAGCCTTCCATGATATTAACTGACGAACCCCCACAACTGGAAGATGGAAAATCATTAATCTGAACACAACCCTGAGAAGTGATGCAAATACGGCTAGAGTCTAACAGATCCTGAACCTGACTTCTAAGCACTTTACAATCATTGGTTGAATGCCCCTGTGCCCCAGCATGGTACTCACAACGGGCGCTGGCATCAAAACCTGGAGGATACGGTGGAATCACCGGCTTAGTCTTTTTCGGTACTATCAATCCACTTCTGACCAGATCTGGCAACAACTGACTGTACGACACTGGTAGCTGAGTGAACTGCCTTTCAGGCTTCCTTGGTCTTCGTGGAGCATGCTGACGCGATCGGTGAAAGGATGACCGTTGACTTGAAGTGTCTGAAAACTGATCCTGAGATGCTAGAGATTCTGAGGTGGCATCATCTCCTTCCCATTCTTCTTGAGAACTGACAACTGACTCAATCTTATCAACTGGGACGTAAGGAACACCTCGAAACTTTCCACTCCTGAGTCCTCGCTCAACAATCTCTCCCAGCCTCATCAGGCCCACAAAGTTTGTGCAACTGAACAATTTGTCAAAATAATGGCCTTTCAGAGTACCCAAGAAGATGTCAACCAGTTCCCTTTCCGGAAGCGGTGGTTGAACGCTAGCAGACAATTCTTTCCACCTTCGCAAATACGCTCTGAACGATTCATTCTCTGCCTGAGATAATTCTTGCAGATCCACGAGACTAGGAGTCAAATCCAAGTTGTAATCGTATTGCTTTATGAAAGCTCGGGCTAAATCTACCCATGATCGAATCTGATTACTCTCTAATTGCACATACCATCTCAGGGATGCCCCAGTCAGGCTATACTGAAAGCAATGGATCATCAATTTGTCATTTCGCACAAACAAAGTCATCCTTCGACAAAACATCATCAAATGCAACTTCGGACAGCTATCTCCCGTGTATTTTTCAAATTCCGGCATTTTGAACTTGTACGGCAACACCAAGTCAGGAACCAAACACATGGCTACAGCATCCAGGTTAACGGCATCTTTCGCTTCCAAGGCTTTCATTTGCTCTTCCAACACTCGGAGTCTTCTACCATAGTCAAGAGCTCTTGGATCTACTAACCCGGTCATTGGAATATCTCTCCGGTAATTCATCGCAGGGAAGGCAACACATTGATTGTTAACAGGAGGATAACGTTCATTTCGGGCAATAAACTGCTCATGCTGATCTCGGTTCTCAACAGTTGGCTGCACAACTTGGTCTGCAGTAAGATTGTTCGCTTGCGGGAAGTCTTCCATAAAATCATACTGATGGTTGGACGCCACAGTAAACCCTCCCTGGGTATCAGGAAACTGGAAATTGCCTTCAGCCATAGCGGCCAATTACCTGTAACCGACTGCGCTGCTTGATTCTGCTCAAATCTACTTCAGCCCCTTGGTCGTCTTCACTCTTGCCTCAAACAATTCCCCGAGAATCACTTTCTGGTGAAAACAAAGGTTGGATAAGTGCTCTGACCTGCTAGAGAAATGCTATGCAATATGATTTATGCAAACAGAAATAAAAATGCTAACGTGTATGTGTGCATTGGAGATATTTTCCCTCCAATTCCAGTGTCAGTGGTAGCAAGACGAGATAAACCATAGAGACAATATTTGGAAAAACCCTTATATATTGATTAGAATAACTGTCTTGTCAAGAGTTACATAACTATGCTCCATACAGCTGATATGATAAGGAGGATCCCAGCCAACATGCCTGGTGGTGATCTCAACATACAGAATACAAGAGAGATCAAATACGGGTACGGTTGCGGAAGTCTTCGACCATCTTCTTTGTCTCTGCGTGATCTGGTTGATAAATCAAACCTTCTATCAGTCGATCCCTCTTCCTGACTGTCCCCTGGATGTCTCTGACAAAGTCTTCCCAAGCCTTATCATTGGCACCGCCCCCAGGTTTGGGTCTCTTGGCATCTGCTCTATGCTGGAAATCTTCCAAATTCTTCATGGCATCTGTCAACTTGCGCTCGGCTTCGTATCGGCGACAGGCTTCTTCTTCAAGCTCTTCGTTCTTCACTTTGACCTGTTCTTCTAACTGAGCAATCTGCGTCTTCAGCCCTTCTTCTCGCTCCTTGCGCTTGGTCATAGTGAGATCCCAGTGCTCTCTGAACTTGGCTAGCTTTGCATAGGCCCTTTCCAGCTCTTGCTTCTTGGTGGCCAGCACACTACTAACGGAGTCCACATCTAACTCTAGTCGCTTCTTGGTTTCAGTCAATTCCAATAGCGTAGCCTTCAGATGTTTCAGAGTTTCAGCCTGTTGCTTAGAAATATACCCTGTTTCAATATTTTCATGCCGAAGCTTGGCATTCTCCTGCTCTAAAGCCTCTTTAGTCTTTGCCAGCTCTTCTTTCTCCGCCATTAGCTGCTTGTAGACCTGAATGTCCACAGTGGTAGGCTCCTCCACCGGAGGAGGATGCAATGGCTGAACTGCTGGATACGGCATAAGGAATTTCACAGCTCGCTCCCGAATCCATTCTTCATATGGGCTAGGACCTCGAGTATCCCCTTTGCTACCTGAAAGCTTCCCTCTCTTGTGCAAGTTTTTCCAGGCTTTCTCAAGTTTGGTCAGCATCTCTTTCCCAATTGCCCCGGTGAGATACAGAGATTCCTGTATCTCCTCGGGCTTTGGCGCTCCTTGAGGTATGTACCCAAATTGCTTGATCAATAAGGAAGGGTTATAGTTGACGCAACCTTTCCTTCCTATTAACGGAACATTCGGGAATCCTTCGCCTTTGAGTATGACTTCAGCTCCAAATACTTCTTTATTGGTCCATACCACGTGCTCAGCAGTCAATCCCATTAAGCGCTCGGGCCATCCTAGAGAATTGATAGATGTAACAAACGGGCCTGACTTAGGCAAATGACTGGTGAACCACCTGCATAGGAGGGGGACACAGCAAGACACATTCCTTCCTCGTCGCTTTTCATTCTGATAATGAGTTGAATGGTGGATATCTCCCAGCAAAGTAGGAACTGGGTTTCCCGCAGCCAAAATATAGAAGGCATCTGAATCAACGAAATCAGGAATATTCGGGAACAACACGATGCCATACACACATACAGCAAGAATGACGTCAAAAACATCCCAGCTACCCTTCTGGGCATACTCTCGAGCCTTCTCCACTAAGACATCCAATGGAAATCCCCATACGTCTCCTCTTCTGATCATCTTCCCAGACAGCTCAGACTCTTTCAAACACAGGATGGTAGAAAGCTCAGCCAGCTTAGGCTCAGCGTCCGGACGATAAAAAGGCATCTGATCACGGATCGGTATATCCAGAAGTGCAGAGTACTCCTCCAGGGTAGGAGCCACAACAAAGTCGGGAAATACAAAACACCTGAGCTCCGCGTCGTAAAACTGTAACAGAGTATAGATGCCGCTGGTCTCGTAAACAGATGGCTGATAAACGTAGGTCAGAATCCTCCCATATCTCTTTCTGAAGTCACCCATTCCCCTCTTCTTAGCAATAGCAATCAACTCTAACAATAGACTGATATTCGGCGACGGAAACTTATAGGGCAATACTCTCTTCAGGGTTTCCATGTCTTGCTAGGAACAAACACCAGAACTGGAAGGGAAAATATGTACCTGCAATACACACACGTTAGTTGAATGCAGATGGTAATGCAATGATGCAATATGATAAATAATGCAATCTGCGAACACAAGGGCTATGCTGTAGCCTGAAGAGGAATATCTCTGTGATCAAGAACAGAAAACCAACACGGTCATCAGAATCTCATGCCAATAACTACCATCTGATACTCAAAATATCAATCCCCTGGTAAGAAAACCATCTGAACCCCTGTATCTGACGAGAATACCATCTGATAATAGCCTCAACCTCAGATAAGAAACCCATCTGACCCAGACAACACCCCTGGAGATGAATCAAGAATACCATCTGATAAAAGTACTGAATCATGGTTTCTGAAGGCCAGTTTTCCTGCAATAACCCGGTCCCTCTCACAGGTAGGATAAACCTAATCCACGGACAAAGGTACGGCATCCTATGCGGTTGTCAGCGTCACAGACTTTCATGAGTGACGATACGATTCCCAGAAGGAGTGGCATCATCAAATCATGAAGAGGCCTCACTTAGCTGACTTCCAATTGATCGGTCCCCAGAGTCGACAACCCTCACGTCTGGACTCCCCTCAGATCCTCAGGACCGGAAAGGAGCACCTCCGCAAGAATCTCGTCTGAGCGCAGATTTTCGTAGGGAACTGTGCCTGCTCAGCAGACAGGTTCGTCTACTACTTCTCCACAACTATATCTAGGTGTGTACTCAAGCCCAGGTCCGGCTTTTCACTCACAGTAACCTCCCTTTGCCCACAGCAATAATCATGATAATATAATGCTGGAAAATAAATGCGGAAAGGTAAAGGTACAGGAAAGTAAAGTGCAGAAAAGGTAAAACACAATACACAACACCCACCAAATAAACACCCAAGCGCTAGGATTGACTCGCGTAGGGGATGGGAAACGGTCCCAGCATAAGGGATGGGAAAAGTCCCTAGATGCCATAAGTCCCCAGCAGAGTCGCCAGCTGTCGCTACTGCGAAAATCGGCGCCGGCTTGACAGGAGAGTCGCCACCGTGCGTTATTTATCCCTCAGAGCGGGAAAGGAAACGCTCGAAGTAAACCTCGCAAAGACGGGAAAAGGTATGGTCATCGCAACCAAAACCTGGATTCGGGAGTCGGTTACGCAAGGGGAAGGTATTAGCACCCCTCACGTCCATCGTACTCGATGGGATCCACGCTTGGTGTTTATAGGTAAAAGGGTGTATTATCTATCTACGCTACTGGCTGGTCTGAAAAGAAAATAAAAGGACAGGACTCGACAGAACATGCGGTGTTCTGGGCCTACGTATTCCCTCGTGCAATGGGAAAGTCAGAGTCAACGTAGTTCGACTGCCTACGTCTAAACGGGGGAAAGGTTGCTCGCCAGGACATCGCGTCCTGTGCCTACGTACTTTCATCTGAAATGAAAGATCAGAGCAAACGTAGTTCGGCTAACTACGGGTAAACAGGAGCTCTCACACAGCAGTGAGAAAACAAACTAGTCTCTAAGGCTCGGGAACCTACAACTACGATCTGGTCTCAAATGCGCTCGGGCAAGAGAAAAAGGGATAACAATTAGTCGTTAGCGGGAAAGTCTCGATCGCACAGCCGCGAGAGAACAAAGGTTAGTCGTTAGTGTGCTCGCTAGGATATCGCATCCTATGCCTACATATCTTCGTCTGGAACGAAGAATCAGAGCAGCTGTAGTTCAGCTAACTACGGGTCAAGCTACTCAAAAGCTCCTACAGCAAGGAAAGGGAAACCCTAGAACTATAACTGAGAAAGGGGAATCTACCTACTGCTACCACACCTGGTTGACCATTCTAATGTCTATCATAACAACTCCGCAGCGGAGAAGTCAGAGCTCCTAAGGGATCATGGCAACAGGATTAAACCACAAACAGGAAACTGCAATGTAAAGGAATACTGAAAATATGCATGAATGCAACAGCTAAACGAACAAGGCACAGAGGCCGCAAACCACAAAGGCAAGGGAGCTCAGCTCTACCAAATACCAACAAGCAAAGCCACGCAATAACAAACAAGCAGAAGGAGGACCACCTCAACTTCTCATGCACACAAATTCTACTTCTAAGATGCACCTACTCAGCAACTATCTAGATGAACCTAAGTCTAATGCAACACAATATCACACAAGTCAAACAACACAAAGAGACTAACCCTGACCAGGGCTTTAAACAAACCTGAAACAATCTCCTAACCTAGCTCTAAACAGAACTCCATACAATACCCTAAGCAGGGATCTAAGCAAACACCTAATCAAAACCCTAAGCAAGGATCTAAACAAACTCCTAGGCAAAAGGAATCAATCCCATTCTCCAAGCTTCAGAACAAACTTACCAGAGAAAGGAAGCTAAGCAGACAAGCCCATAGTGCTTTCCTCAGGAAAGTACCAGGAGGTTACTACTCAGGAGTCATATCCTATGCGGCTCGACAACTGTGATCAGTTTACATCCCTCCTCCGGAGAGATTAAACTCACATGAAGGCTCCGGCGTCACTGGATATTTGGGAAAGAACCTATATGCACTAAGGGAACTAAGTGAGCAGGCTCAGAGGACCTTCCTCAGGAAAGTACTAGGAGGCTGACACTTAGGAATCGTATCCTACGTGGCTCAACAACTGTGATCAGTCTATATTCCTCCTCAGGAGGAATTAAACTCACAAGTCGGCTCCAACATCACTGGACACTTAAGAAGTCCTAGACAAACTACTGGAACTAAGTGAATAGACCCATAGGACCTTCCTCAGGAAAGTGCTAAGGGGCTTCCACTTAGGAATTGTATCCCATGTGGCTCAACGACAAGTGATCAGTTTATATTCCTCCTCAGGAGAAATTAAACTCACAAGTCGGCTCCGACATCATTGGATACTTACGAAGGAGGTGAGAAGAAAGAATGAAGGTCATTCATAGTGCCTTCCTCAGGAAAGTACCATAAACTCCCTTCAAACTCCAGGATCTCGAACCTCACAAACAGACAACAAGCTCCTAGACTAAGCCTCAATCCAATGCATCTCTGCAAGCTCCAACAGGACCTCAATCAGCTCCCACCTTCAAGAAGAACCCACAGGCCAACAAACTACAAAAGACTATCTCTGAAGTTCAACCACAGTTGAACTTCAAAGTCAGAAGTCATCAAGACTTCTCCTATCTTCAGGCTCAGACAAATCCTATCAGAATACTCTATAAAAATCTAACAAAAATCTAATGGGAGACCTACATGGCTCTAGGATAACATACTAAAAAAAATCAGAATAAAATTCAACACCAGATGAAAGAACTAAAAATCAGCAGCACAGACATATCAAACAGACCAGTTTACTCAAACATCAATAACAGTGAAAAAATGCAATTAAAATAAAAATGCATGATTAAGCTAATATTTTTGTACTATAAAATTCTACACTGACTTACGAGTCTACAGAAAAAAGAACGGAATTATTTGACTAATTCTACCATTTTTTATGAATTTTCTTAATGACATGCATGCATTAGAAATATTAAAAACAATCAATTAAAATGGAAAATATGCAAAAATAGCAAACAAAAAAATAAAATGACAATTTTATTTTTATTTGATTTTCCTAACATTTTCATGAGATGGATGGAAAAAGAATTATTAAAAAAACCACAATTATTTACATTTTTATGATTTATTTAATATGTAAAGAAAATAAAAGAAATTAAAGAAATAAAATTGAGATAAAACTGGGGGGTTTAAACAGCAAGATTATGAGTTATTTATGCTTTGGGCCCTAATTCTGGGGGTGCAACTAGCATTTGGGCGCAGGGCCCAGATTCTGAAATCAAACAAATCAAAAAAAAGCCTATGGGGGTGCGGCGTTAGCAATATTCTCAGCTGATTTCACCTATGGGCCCCAACGAGGGGGTGCAGAAAGGAATAGGGCCTAAGGCCCAAATTACCCATTCAGACTCACATGCCAGGGGGGGGGGTAACGAGCAGTTTGGGTGTGTAGCGTCAGAACACGCTCTTGGGCCTAAGCCCAGTCCAACCCTAATCCAGTTACCCTAGTCAAAACTATCTCCTTCCCAAAACATTCTGGCACTGTTCATCCTCACCTCTCACCCTAACGCCGCTCTGCCTTTCCATCCCTTCTCTCCCTCTCACTCAGAAAAAACTCTCCAATCTCTCTGAAACAAGTCTCAGCCTAAGAACTTGGCCATACCAACAACAACCTCACAGATAACACCATCGCTAATCAAACTTCGAATCTCAGTTCAGATCACCATACTAAACTTAACCGCTTCACCCAAACTTCCACATTCAAATCAAAGCCACGTAGTTTTAACCCTAATAGTTCACTTAATCATTTTCAGCAACCTAAGTCTATTACTAACAGCCTATTCATCACATGTGATGGATCAAACGAAGAGAAAAGAAAGGAACCTGGAGAGTGAGTTGTTGAAGATCTGACTCTCTTTGAAGAAGATCACTGTTGAAACTCAACGGAGATGTACAAACGGAGCCAAACTTCTGATGACACCTTGAAGAAACTGGAGAAAAACAGCTCACTGAAGCAAGACATGCAGGGGTGTTTTTGAGCGTTTCGAACGATTCGAAGTTCTTGCGGCAGATCGGAGCAATTTATGGATGTTCTGTGAAGAAGACGAAGCAAGATTCTCAATAGGCGAAGGAGACGTCAACGATCTGGAGATGCTGAACCATGAAGATCTGGAAAAATCATGATGATCTCGGATGATGATTGCTGGAAATTTCTTGGAAGAAAGATTACTGATGATGAATGTTTGATGATCGTTGATGGTTTGAAGTTTCTGCGTTTTTCTCGCTTGAAGGATGAATGCTGAGGATGATTTCTGGAAAACGTTGATGAAGGTTGTTGAAGTTGAAGGCGTTCTGGAAAAAATCTTGATGGAGATTGTTGAAGGTTTTGGGAAGGGGATCGGAGAAAGGAGATGAAGATCTGAGTTTTCTGGTGGTTAAACGGTTTTCCGGCGACGGTTGGTGGTGGCCGGAGGTGGGGCTACGGCGTTTGCATGGCCGCCGGTGGCATTCTGGTGAATCTCCGGTGAGGGATGTGAGGGAGACACGTGGTGCATGCACTGAGAGAGAGAGGGTGGTGGGGACAGGTGTGAGGACACGTGGGAACGTCTGGGAGAATTCTGAGTGGTGGTGGCGTAATCAATGCAAGACGTGTGGGGCTTCTTGCTGCGCAACACGTGGCGCTCTTTATACCACTGAAGGCGCTGGAAGCTTCTAGGAGATTCTGGTGTACGCTGGAAGCTTGGTGGAAGACTTGGGCTGTTTTTCTGGACTTCTGAACTGATGAGATCAACTGGGCCTTGACAAAAACGCCTCACTGGGCCCACGAAAATGAATAAAAAACTGAATTAAAACTGAATTAAAAAACAGAAACAATTAACTAACCTAATTATATCTAATCAATTATTAAAAGCCTAATTAATTCTAAATCAATCTAAAACATGATTAACCTAATTAAAACTCTAAAAAGTCATTAAAACCTAATTAATTCTGTATTATCCTAATTTTCCCTAAAAAATCAATTAACCTCTAATTAACTCTAAAAATGACTAAACTCATATTAATTCTATATTATCCTAATTTTCTATTAAAATTCTAAAAATGATTTAAAACAATTAAACCTATTATTAATAAAAGAAAACTATAAAAGAAAACTATATTATTTTCTATATTATCCAAAAACTATTAAACCTATTTAAAATCTATAGAAAAATTCTACAAATGATTAAAATCTATTTAAAATATTCTATAAAACTCTAAAAAAAAAAAAGATTAAGCTATTAAAATATTCAAAAACCCTATTTAAATTCCAGAAAAATCTATAAAGCCTGTTAAAAATTCACAAAAGCCTATAAAAATCCTAAAAATGCAGATGAATGCAAATGACCGCCGTAAAAGCGCGCACGAGACCAGATCGAATCGAACGGAGATCCCCGGGCATCAGAACATCCTCAAAATCACCGAAAAATCACCGAGGAGCGCACAATTTCTCGAAAATAAAACCCTGGCAATCTGGACTGGGTCTGCCATATCTGATAGACAAAAATCAAGCTGTAAACTCTGATATCCCCCTGTTTGCACAAAAATCACTTGTCTGAGCTGTGAATATGAAATTAAACCATGAGTCAGATAGGAAAATCAGTTGGTCAAATTTTAGGGTGCAACACATAATATCAAGAAAATGTCTTACATACAACGACTTCCAATACGACAACTCAAACAAAATTTTCCTCTTCTTCCACCTACGTGTGACAATAGTATGTGCAAAAGGCTTGCCAAACTGAGTACTCACATCTTTCACCTTTTCAAAAATTTGTTCCCCGGTCAATGTAGGTGGAGCTCTACGTTGTTCTGAATTTCCATTGAATGCTTTTCTCCACCCATGGTAGTGATGACTAGAATTTAAGAATCTACGATGACCAAGAAATACATTCTTCTGACTAAATTCCAATCGCGTCCAATCTGTGTTTTCTTCACAGATAGGACACGCACATTGACCTTTAATGCTATACCCCGATAGATTCCATATGCTGGAAAATCATTAATTGTGCCAAACAACACCGCCCTTAAATTGAAACTTTCTTTCCTATATCCATCATAAACCTCCACACCGTTCTCCCACAAACTCTTTAAGTCTTTGATTAAAGGTGTCAAGTATACGTCTATGTCATTTCCTGGTTGTTTAGGGCCAGAAATTAACATAGATAACATCATGTACTTACGCTTCATACATAGTCATGGAGGTAGGTTATAAATCATAATAATTACAGGCCAGGTGGAATGTGAGATACTTTGCAGACCATGCGGATTCATTCCATCAGTCGATAATGCCAAGCGAAGGTTTCTAGCTTCTTCTCCAAAATCAAGATACTCATTATCAATTTTCATCCACTGTGGTGAATCTGTCGGATATCGATACTTCCCATCTATAATTCTATCATCTGCATGCCAAGTCAGGTGTTTCGTATTTGTTTCACTATGAAACAGGCGTCTAAATCTCGGAATTATAGGAAAATACCATAAAACTTTTGCTGGTGACAACTTTTTCTTATACCGAGATACACCGCATTTAGGACACTCGTTTAATGATGCATATTCATTTCAAAACAAAATACAATCATTTGAAAAAGCATGTATCTTATCATAGCTCATGCCAATAGAGCATAACACTTTTTTAGCTTCATAGGTTCGACTGGGAAGAACATTATCCTCCGGAAGCATCTCTTGAAGTAGGGCTAACAACTCTATGAAACTTTTATCTGACCATCCATTACCCGCCTTTAAGTTGTACAACTTTAATACCACAGGCAATCTTGTGAAAGTAGTGCAACCTTTATACAACGGTTTCTCTGCATCGCTTACCAACCTCTCAAACATCTTGGGACAATCTTGAAGATCTTCTTCAAGTGCTTCTGCAATCTCTTCAACTCGATCATAATCATATGTATCTCTGCCATTGTCCTTTGAAGCATAGGTCGTATTATCCTCGGGTTCGACATTCTCGTTACTTATCTCACCATGTAATGTCCAACATGTCTCATTAAATGAGATTCCAACTGAACGGCGTCAATTCGACGCCCATAACAACAACCTAAGCAAGGACATGTGATCCTACTGGGGTCTTTGGCGTGTTCAACAACAAACTTAACGAATTTCGATACCCCATTCTCGTACTCTTTAGACAATCGATTAGACGACATCCATTTTTTATCCAAACTAATTGAGTAGTCTAAACTAAATTAAGAAAGTTAAAAAAAATAGAGAATACCTGTAAAGAAATCACCAACTTCTAAGAAAGCTACACAGTAGGATTATTGGAAACGATCACAACCTTGCTTTTCAAAGGTAACCCCTATAACAGAAAAAATATAAATTTTATTAAAATTATATTAATAATTAGCCGATTTTTAATTACAGAATTTAAAAATAAATATAAATTATAATAAAAAAGCAATAAAAATTGAATTATATCCTTAAACTTAAAATGACACCCTTACTACTAGATAATCCACTTAAATTCTTAATGTCTTTATTGATTAAATTCAATTCTTTATGGTGTTTTAATATCTTCTTTTTTGCCATGATGTGCTAGCCAATAACTATCTTTGTGACTATCTACCCTCAACCTTGCCAAGCATATACACCGAAATAAAACTACAAATCATGTTCACTTCATCTCTCAAGCCTTCAACATATAAACCCATAATAACATATCATATTCACCAAAAACTAAACATTGAGAACTATACATTTTAGGTAAGAAAGGAAAAAATGAAAGAAGATTATATGCTAAAAAAATAGGACATTACATTGTTATGATATATTATGAGGTGATTATAGCACTAGATTTCAAATCCTAATCAAATATGGAAAGAGATCAAAAAATCTAACCAAATCAAGAAACAACCCTACATGAACATCTAAGGTACTCATAAATATTATATAGATATGACATTTTCACAAATATAAAGACATATTGTTACCCGCAATAAAAGGCAACCGGTTCAAAAAAGACAAAGACTTTCCAAATTTTTGAGTTCACCAATCAGCACCTGTAGAAAAATAATAACAATAGTAATATGATTGTTTTAAGAATTTATAATATTTAAAAAAAAGTTCAATAGTAATATGATTGTTTTAAGAATTTATAATCTTTAAAAAAAAGTTCAAAGAAAGTCCAAAAACACAACACTTTCTTAGTACTGACAGAAAAAGTTGTGTTGGTTTTGCACAAGATGATGAAGATCATCAACCTTGATGACCTCTTTCTTAGTACTAATAGATGGACACTAACCATGAAATGAAAAACACAACACTTTGTTTATAAGTGATAGAGACAAGAACTGCATGGTAATAGTGTTTTTGGGTTCTTTTTTCAGAGATAAGTGTATTGATGAAATAGTTGCATCCAATAATGCATTCAACTATGAGAACAATGAAAATGGAAAATGAAAAACTTCAAATACCTAAAAATGGTGGAAATGCGCTGGTGGAGGACGAAGATGACCGTTAAAAATGGACAGACGGCGGCGGAATGAGGAGACGATGGAATGACCGAAGGAAAGGCGACGGACGGAGGCACGGAGGAATGCGTCGACGGAATGAACAGGGCAACGTTCGCGAGTGGAAAGAAGAAAGAAGGAGACTGTTCTGATTCTGCGAAAATACTGGGATATTTTAAATTTATGCTATTTAAACCTATAGCAGCGCTTTTGAATGGCATTTAGCAGCGCTTTTAGAAAGCGCTGCTATAGGTCTGCCTAAGGACCTCCCTTTAGCAGCGCTTTCTTAGACCCCCCATTTAGCAGCGCTTTCAGAAAGCGCTTTCTTTGACCCCCCCCCCCCCTTTAGTAGCGCTTTTGAAAGCACTGCCTATTCCCCCCTCCCCTCCCCCCCTTTAGCAGCGCTTTTTTAAAGCGCTTTCATAGACCCCTCCCCCTTTTAGCAGCGCTTTTTTTGAACCGCTTTCTTAGGACCCCCCTATAGCAGCGCTTTTTTAAAGCGCTTTCTTAGACCCCCCCCATTTAGAAGCACTTTTTTAATAACCGTTGTCTTAGGTATGCAATTTTTTTATGACTCTTTAGCAGCGCTTTTTAAGAAAGCGTTGTCTTTTAGTGCGCTGCTAAATCTCATTTCTGGCGTAGTGGTTATTGATAAACTCCGACTAACGCAAAGTATTATAAGACTTACTCATGTGTATAAGTCTATGGTTAGTGACTATACTAATGCATTTTAAATTATGGTTAGTGATTATACTAATGAGTTTTAAATTATAGGTCATAAAATATCCACATAGGTCTAAGAATAGTAATTACATATCCTATTACGAGAGTAATTACATTTAATTATAAGTATCTTCATAACACAATATCATACTTGATAGGAGTATTGATATTTATTTGTACTTTCATATTATGACCTGACAAATGTGTACTATTGAAGATAAAATAACATAATATTATTGCACGCTAAGGAATTATTGTGTCGTTTCAATATCAACCTAAACATCAAATTATGATATTTCTTGAGATTAAGAGAATAATATATATCTCAATATAACAGAATAAGACTTCTTATAATTATTTTATATTTTGAAGTCATTTTAGAATACGTCATATTTACAATGCATGTAAGAATATATGACATTATGAGAATAATAATCCAAAAATTTTAGATTATATTGTTGAAAGCTGTCAAATTCTGTTTTGGAAATATAACAGTTTTGGCCACTTTAGTTGGTTTTGTTTATTTTTTATTACTCTCTCATGTGTATATATACAATGTTCTAATCCCAATTCATAGTTAATGCCAATTTAGTGATTCATCCAATATTACTCTCTTCCCTATTCTCTCTTTCTCTCAATTCATCTTCTTTCTATGTTTCTTTTCACCATTGTTACTACCTTCAAAATTCTGGTTTTATGTTTTATGTTGTTCTAACATTTGGCATCAAGAGCTCCGGTTATTGATCCTAATCCGCTGCAACAATGGCTACCGTTTCTAATGATCGAATTCCCACCAATCTCCCAATTCTTAATTCGAAGAACTACGACAAATGGGCGAAACAAATGAAGGTTCTGTTTGGTTATCAAGAGGTTCTTGAGATCGTCATCAATGGACTTACACCGTTAGGGGCAGATGCTACCGAAGCTATTAGGGCTACACACAAGGAAGAAAAGAAGAAGAATTACAAAGCCCTATTATTGATTCACTCTTGTGTTGATAACAACAATTTCGAGAAGGTTGACGATTGTGAATCCGCGAAGCAAGCATGGGAAATCTTAGAGAAAGCATACGCCGGTGCCGTCAAATCGAAGGTGGTAAGATTACAAACTTACAAATGTCAATTCGAGCTAACGCAAATGGAGGACAAAGAAACGATTAATGATTACATTACGCGCATTACTCGATTATTCAACCAAATCAAGTCATGTGGAGAAACGATTCTTGAGCAGAATTTTGTATCAAAAGTGTTGCGTTCGTTAACATCACGGTTCGGTAACATTGTTGTGGCTATTGAAGAGTTAAAGGATCTAACAACTTTGAGCAAAGGTGAGTTGCAAAGTTCGTTAGAAGCGCATGAACAAAGGATGGATGAGAGAGGTGCCGACAAAGCCAAAGCGGAGATCGCTTTGCAAGCGCGTTTACATGAGAAGAACAAGAGAACAAAAGGCAAGTGGTCTTCAAATAGTAAAAAAACTTTTGGTGGAAAATATCCACAAAATTCGAAGGGTGAAGGAACTTATGGTTTTGTCCGTCATTAAAAAAAATTTCATTAATATATAAACTTTAAAAAATTAGTATATATTTTAAAAATTAAACAGTACTATAAATTGTCTAAGTCTTGTTGAAAGAAGAATAGTGTTGAACTTTTTATACTTGTAAGGAATCTTATTTTCTATCTATCTTTTTCCAATATTGTTGGCGAATGTTTGGAAATTGTCTCTTTAGATTTAAGGAAGATTGTAAAACCCTTCAGATTTTATGAATTTTTGTAAGCTCGACACGTTTGCCTAAACTTTTGTTTTTTGTTTTTTGTTTTATCTCAATTTCAAATGAGCAACCATGCATGGTGCTCGTGAAGCATGCAACATCTGTCGCATCATTTTTATTGGATTTTCTTGCCCTCCCAATTATGCCAAGAGACATCCTCTCAGCTATACACATCCATCAATATTATGGAGGGTCAAATTAATGATAGAAATTTTTCCTGCTTAATCATATGTTTTGGTTTCGTAATCAAACTTAAAAAGGTAATCATATTAAATTCTTTAGAAAAACTTTGTCATTTATTCTACTTTAGCTCGAAGAATTAATCAATGTAATTCCGCCTAGAGTTAAGCTTGTTTATACATAAAACATTTATTCAACTATATTTTTTTTCTAAAATAATTAGATATGAATTTGTTGAGATTTAATTCATAACTGCCATTTTACCAATTAGTTAGAAAGTTTGTTACAAATTAGTTGTTAGTTAATTATCTTTGTGTGGATAATTTATTTTACAAGCAATTGTGTAACACATGTAAATAATACTTTATAATGTGAATATTATAATCAATGAGAATGATCTCTATTCTCTACTCTTTCTTCTTTTTCAAATTTTCTATCAATTAGTGAGTGTGTGTCATTTACTTTTATCTTGTAAATACATTTTTGCCGCGCATTCATATTGTGTTTATCATAGTGCTTTTGTTCTAACAATTGGCATCTAGAGTCCGGTTCAATCTAAGAGAAACACAAGTGAAAAGTGAGGGGAACAATCAAGGGAAACACTGAGTGATAGATTCTTGATAGGCAAGATGAATAGAAATGGTTTTGGATCAAATATTTTGGTTCTTGATGGCAAGAATTGAGATCGTTGGAGTGCTTTGATGAAATCCTTATTTGAAGCACAAGAAGTGAGTGAAATTGTGTAGAATGAATATGAGGATCTGGTGGAGAATCCAACTGATGAACAAGGACTGCATTCGAGGAAGCCAAGAAGAAAGACTGCAAAGTTTTGTTCTACATTTAGCAGAATATTGATAACTAGCACTTTGAGAAGATTTCTAAAGAAACAAGATCCAAAGAAGCATGGGACATCTTAGAAAACTATCATATTGGTGGAGAAAAGGTGAAGCAATTGAAGCTATAATCCTATAGAAGAAAGTGTGAGATGATGCAGATGGAAGAAGATTAGAAAGTAAGTGATTACTTCTCAAAATTAATAGCCATTGTAAATCAAATGCAAACTTGTGGTGAGAACATTACATATCAGATGGTAGTAGAAAAAGTGCTGAGATCTTTAAGTCCAAATGCTTGATTTTATAGTTGTAGCAATCCAAGAAGCATAAGAAGTGAAAACTATGAAAGTTGAATAGTTGCAAAATTCACTGGAAGCACATGAGCTCCTGGTGTTTGATAGAAGTTCTGAAATATTAGTTCAACAAGCATTTCAAGTTCAAACTTCCAAGAAGGAGAGAAATCATAAGAATTTCAAGAAGAAGGAAAAGAACAAAGCAAACTGGTCTAACAATGAAAAGAATAAGATTGAAGACAAAGCTAAATCTTCAAAGAGAGGAGGATTAGGCAGAAATCAGAACAAGAAGAGGGATTTTGACAAAAGTAAGGTGCAAGTTACAACTGTGAGAAGTATGGACACTTTGCTTATACATTTTGGTTCAAGAAAGATCAAAAGACTAATGAAGAAGAAAATCTGGCTCATGGAGATGATTCCAGTACAATGTTGATGATGATTGTTACCAGTGATGAAAAGATTAAGAATGAAGAATGGTTTCTTGACTCTGGATGCTCAAACCACATGACGTCACATAGAGAGTGGTTGACAAGTTTTGATACTAGAAAGAAAACAAGCATCAAACTGGATGACAGTAGAAACCTTGTAGCTGAAGTTTGTGGAAATATAGTGATCATAAGCAATGATGGCAAAAGAGTCATTATTGAAGATGTAATGTATGTTCCTGAGATGAAGTGTAATCTCATAAGCATTGGTCGACTGGTGGAGAAGGGATTCTCAATGACTATGGATGACGACTCTTTGAAGTTTTTTAATGCAAAAAAAAAATTTGATGCTCAAATCAAACATGTCAACAAATAGAACATACAAATGCAACATCTCAAGTGAAAAGATGATATGTTTGTTTGCAGCAGTGAGTGAAGAAGTCTTAGTGATTTTAATTCTAACGAACTGGTGTATGACTTGCCAAAACTGAATTTCAGAAAAGCCATTTGTGAAGTGTGTGTAAAAGTTAAGCTAAAGTAGGTTCTCCTTTGTCTCTGATATATGTGGTTCTCCTTCATTGGGGGGAAGTAGATACTTCATCATATTTGTTGATGAATTTACAAGAATGATATGGATGTATACAATCAAGCTTAAGAGTGATACCTTAGATGTATTCAAAAATTCAAAATCTTGATAGAAAAGGAAAGTGATAAATTTATTAAGATCTTGAGAACTGATGGTGGAGGAGAATACACCTCAAAAGAATTTAAAGCCTTATGTGTCAATCAAGGTATTATGCATGAAGTAACAACTCTCTATACACCTCAACATAATGGACTTGCCGAGAGAAGGAATATAACTATATTGAATATGGCAAGAAGCATGATCAAGCAGAAAAACTTACCAAATAAGTTTTGGGGTGAAGCAGTCACTAAAGCTGTTTACTTTCTGAATAAATGTCCTATAAAGAAGTTGAATTTGAAGGTACTAGAGGAAGCTTGGTGTGGAAGAAAGCCTAGTGTGAAGCATTTCAAGGTTTTTGGCTCTTTGTGCTACAAATATGTACTATATGTTATAAGAAACAAGCTTGAAAATAAGACTAAAATTATGGTACTTATAGGCTATCATCCAACAGGTGCCTATAAGCTTTATAATCCTGTAACTCAAAAGGTACATGTCAGTAGAGATATGATTGTGAATGAGGTTGAGAAGTGGAAATGGGAAGAGGAGCCAATATACAGTAAAAAAGAATCAACAAAGCTACATTTATCCTGTTTCAAGTGATGAATCAGATAATGAAGAAGTGAACAATAATGATGCAGATGAACCAGAAGAAGAGGAAGCAATTGTGAGACCTCAAAGAATCAGACAAGCTCTAAGAAGGTTGAATGACTGTGAAGCGATTCCTGATAATGCAGTAAATGGTGAAGGTGATATCATTCACTTTTCCTATTAGCATATTCTGAACCTCTCAATTATAAAGAAGAACTGAAGATAGATGTATAGAAGAAAGCTATGATGGAAGAACTTCAATCAATTGAGAAGAATCACACACGGGAGCTGGTTAACTTGCCAGATAAGAAAAAGTAAATAGATGTGAAGTGAGTTTTCAAACTGAAGTTAAATCCTGATGGGAAATTTTCAAAGTATAAGGCAAGGTTGGGGGCTAGATTTTTCTTACAAAAACATGGTATTGATTACAATGAGGTGTTTGCTCTAGTTGCAAGGCTTAAAAATGTAAGACTGGTAGTGGCTCTAGCTTCCAAGAGAAGGTGGTCACTCTATCATTTAGATGTAAAATCATCCTTCCTAAATGGTCAACTTGAAGAGGTTGTGTTCGTGTCATAACCTCCTGGTTTTGAAGTACAAGGCAAGGAGAATATGGTGTATTAACTCCATAAGGCTTTATATGGTTTGAAGCAGACCCCTATAGCCTGAAACAAGAGGATTGATCAGTTTCTGATTCAAATAGGTTTCAAAAAGTGTTCAGTAGAGTTTGATGTATATGTGCAAACTTCAAGTGAAGAAGAAACCATGATAATCTGCTTATATGTGGATGATTTGCTCATTACTGGAAGCAAAACATCATAGATTGAAAAGGTGAAAAACAAGTTTAAATCTGAATTTGAAATGACTGATCTAAGTGAACTCCCATTCTTTGTAGGAATAAACTTTCTGAAGATGAAGACATGAATAGTTATGTACCAGCAAAACTATATAGGTGAGTTGCTTGAGAAATTTAAAATGAATAGCGACAATTCAATTTCAAATCCATCAGAAACAAACTCAAAAATTGATTAGTGCAGTGAGAAAGAAAGAGTTTATCCAATATTGTTCAGACAAATGGTTGACTCACTGAGATATTTGTGCAACATCAGACCTGACATTTGCTACTCAGTCAGTGTAATTATAAAATTCATGCATGCTCCAAGGAAGACTCGTTTGATAGCTGCAAAAAGGATACTTAAGTATATAAAAGACACAATGAAGTTTGGTATGCTATTCCCTAATGGAAGCAAAGGTGAAATAAGTGAACTCATTGGATACTCAGATAGTGATTAGTGTGGAGACATCACAGATAGAAGGAGTACCTCTGGCTATGTTTTCAAGTTCAATGAAGCAACTATATCATGGTGTACAAAGAAGCAACCAATGACTTCACTTTCATCTTGTGAGGATGAATATATAGCAGGAGCATTTGCAACCTGTCGCTACCGCGAAAATCAGGTGCCGGCAAAACAGAAGAGTCGCCACATTTCGTTATTTATCCCTCAGAACGGGAAAGGAAACGATTGGAAAAACGTGACGAAAAGGTATAAGACAAGGTCATCGCAACCGTTGTCTGGGTTCGGGAGTCGGTTACGCAAGGGGAAGGTATTAGCACCCCTCACGTCCATCGTACTCGATGGGATCCACGCTTGCTTGGTTTGTCTAAAGGATGCAAAACAATCTATCTACGGCTGCTAAGGCTAAACGGGAAGAAACTGACTCGATAGAGCGTTGCACTCTATGCCTACGTATTCTCATCAGAGAATGAGAAATCAGAGTCTACGTAGTTCGGGAAACTACGGGGGAATTTGCTCACCAAGACTTCGCGTCATGTGCCTATGTATTCTCGTCAGAGAAATCAGAGCATGCCGTAGTTCAGGCTAACTACGGCTAGATAGGGGTGTTCTCGGTCACACGGGGGTGAGAGGAAAGATTGACGATACTAGCGTACGCATTCTAGCCGTTAGGTGTATGCTGCTCGACCATTGGGGACTTAGGCGTTACCTGTTCGCGGTGGAACAGACGCAGTATGTCGGGTTTAAAGGTATAGGACGCTACGGAACTTAGAACTACAGTCTGGTCTCAAATGCGCAAGGGCAAGAGAAAAGGATAACAGTCAATAACGGGAAAGGTCTCGATCACACAGCAGCGAGAGAAAACAGAAATTAGTTGTTAGTGTGCTCGCTAGGATATCGCCTCCTATGCCTACATATTCTCGTTCGATACGAGAAATCAGAGCAGCTGTAATTCAGCCTACTACAGCTAAACGGGGAACGGGGAAAAGGGAGCTCGCTAGGATATCGCATCCTATGCCTACGTACTCTCGTCTGGAACGAGAGATCAGAGCAAACGTAGTTCGACGGAAAAACGAGTCTCGATTGCACGGGGGCAAGAGAAGGGGTCTCAATCGCCTGAACGCGAGAGAAAAGGGGTTTCGATCGCACGGAGGAGAGAACAAAGAGGAAGTAGGCCTACGCCTAAACTGGAAGCATCATGCTTCCCATCTTAATTCAATTTCTTCCATGAATGGTTGAGAGTCATGATGTATTCCATTGGTTTACATCATGCTTCCCATGATTCAATTCTTCCATGAATGGTTGAGTGTCATGATGTATTCCATTGGTTTACATCATGCTTCCCATCATCAAATTTCATCTTTGGTTGAGTGCCTTGATGTATTCCTTTGGTTTACATCATGCATGCATGCATCCATTACATCTTTGGTTGAGTCCATTACATCATGAACTCGGGACACACACGCAAGAACCTAAGACGTAGGAGCGAATGCGTCGCATGTCACCCAAAGGGTACCATACTAGACATCCTAGACGATTGAGAAGAAACTCCCCAACTGTCATTTCCTACGTATCTAATGATACAGCTCAAAACACTCGACGGTTGCATGAGGACTTGGATAAGACGATGATGATGTTGAACAAAACAGCTCCTGGGCTCCTGACATGCGCGCAAGCTCCATTCCAATCTTCTCCTCTCTGGATCCTTGATGAGGATGCTCGAATCAGCACCAATGTAACGCTTAGACCGTCATGGTTCGACTTATACGAGAAATCGAACTCTAAGAGGTAGCGTATTGATGTCCGTGTCAAAGACAAGATAGAGAAATGATATCGAAAATCATTCTCCAATTGAATCGTGTCACACGGCCAGCCAAAAATAAAATCAGAGGTAACATCGGATAGAAAAGAGAATAGGAGAGAAATCCAATACAAATGAAATAAAATGCTACTCCTAAAATACGACAATTAAATTCTACTAGAAAATATTCTAAAGAAATTAAAAGAAAATGCATATGAAAAATAGCATAAAAACAATTCTATCTAAATCCATAATATCCTAAAGAAAATAGAATAGAAATTCTATATTAAAATCTATAATATCCTATAATATGCTAAAAATAATAGAATATAAATTCTATAAAAAAACTATACATTAATGTCCTAGGAAAAATAAAACTATAATCCTAAAGAAAAAATAGAACTTACAATCATTCCTCCAATACAAGAAAATTAAATTGCAAAAGGGAGGGGGTACAATCTGCAACACTGGGTGTAAAGCAGAAAAAAAAACAGAACTGGGCCTTAAGCCCACAATACATTCAGAAAAATAAAACAAACAGCAAAAAAAACTAGGGGGCGCTGGTAATTTGGAGGGTACAGCCTGGCAAAAACAATGGGCTTGGCCCAACGAAAATGTAACAAATAAAAGAGAAAAAAATCATCAGCCAGAGGGGGGGTATGCTGAGGAAATCGGGTGTAGCAATCCAAAAAATGAGAGACTGGGACAAAAAGCCCAAAGTTCATCTCCTCTCTCAATTTCTTCAGAGAACCTAATTCCCATTCTCTCTTCTCTCCATTCACTGTTCATAGCCGCCGTGAATTCTTCTCACACTCTCTCTCGTTTCAAACCTCTCCTCCGTCTCACTCTCCAAAATTTCGTTCAAACACCCTCCGTCTCTCTCAACATTGTTTATCATCTTCCGAACTCAACTTCGCTTCAACCTACAAAGAAAACGAAATGACTAAACACAAAACAACAAAAAATCGACTCAGTTCCGGAATGATCTGCTCGTTGATGTTCTTGAAGACAAATATTCTTTGATGAAGATAGTTCTTGGAGTTCTTTGAAGATCTTTGAAGTTGTTGGACGATCTATAAACAATGACGATTGCATGAGGTTCTTGAAGTTCTTGCGAAGAATCTCCGATGAACATCTTTGAAGATTCTAGATGAAGATCTGGAGATCTTGATGAAGCTTGATGTTGAACCGAATGATGATTGAATATTTCTGAAGAATATCGTTACGAACGATGATCGCGTGTAGAGATCTAGGATCAAGATCTTGAGCAAGTCCTAGAAATTGATTGAAGATCGATTCGCAGATGGATGAAGTTGCATGTTCTTGATGATGTTTGAAGATTTCTGGAGGATCTTCATGAACATGATGAAGATCAACGAACATGATGGATATCCACGAAGAAATTCTGGAAACTTTGATGAAGAACTGATGACGATTCTTGCTATTGTTATTGATGGATCTTTGATGAAAGTTTCTTGAAAATTGCCAGAACCGACGATGAACATTGGTGAATGTTAACGATTTCTGGGCGAAATTGATGGAGAAAGATGATGATTTGCAGTTTCCGGCGATCGTTGCGGTGGTCTGGTGACGGTTACCGTTTTCCCGTGACTTTCCGGCGGTGGTTGCATGGCCGGTGGTAAGGGTTGGTGGTGTGGTACGCGTGGCACAATGCTGAGGGTGGTGAGTGGGACAGGTGTGGGCATGCAGAGAGTGGAAACGATACGTGGCGCTGAGAGATGAGTGGAGGGAGTGATGTGTCAAGCATGCAGAGTCTGGAGAAGTTAGTGGGAAATGATGTGGAAGAGAGAGAGAGAGAGAGAGAGAGAGAGAGATAGAACATGGAATGCTTATATAGATGACAAGTGGCATAGACTTGGATTTGGGCCTCCAGAAATGGCCACCTGGCCCACCGAGAAGGGATCAACTCTGATTAAGGACTTGACTGCACTTAATTACCCTATTAAGCTAAACGAAAATGACTTAAAGACTCAATTAATGCTGATTAACTACCCTATTAATCCTAATTAAAACTAATCAATGTCCTAATTAAAAAGGATTAACCTAATGACTTAATTAAAACTATCAATCTAATTAAACCTCCTAAAATGCTAATTAATATCTAGTTAACTCTAAAAAGAAATTAATCTAAAAAAGAAATGATTTAAACTCTATTAAACCAATTAATCTCTAAAAATGATTAAAGTAATTCCTAAAAAAGAAATTAAAACTAAAAACTATTTAAAAACATTTAATATCTATTTTTAAATTCTAAAAAACATTTATTCTATTAAAGCTATTAAAAATCTATTTAATATCTAAAAAAAACAATTAAAGAAATATCTATTATATCTAAAAATCATTCTAGAAAACAATTATCCTAAAAACTATTATCTAAAGATGAATTATTCTAAAAAAGGAAAATTGCTATTAAAACTCTATTAAATTCTATAATCGAAAATAAACCCCTAAAATTCTAGAAATTAAGAGAAAAATTCAAAAATGCAATAAAGCCAATTAAATCGATTAGAAAAAAGATGCGCGACTACAGCGAAATAACCGGTAAAAACCGGACACCGAGATGTCCTCAAAAACAACAGCGAGAGCTGAAAACACCGGGACGAGCACCAATTCTCAAAATAAATCCTCGTATTGGCCTGAAATGCCTGAAGCGTGATCAGAGGGCTGTGGTCCCGACAAAATTAATCTGACTGAAAAAATGCAATGTACGCGGTATGCAAATGCAAAATGAAATGAGTCGAAACATGAGCCAAATTGTGATAAGTAGTTGGTCAAATTTTGGGGTGCAACAACTGCCCCTATTCAAACGGCTTGGACCTGAAGGGTTGAGAAGCAAACGACTTTCAATCATTCAAAGGTAGAAGACGGTTGAATACAAAAGAGATCCCAGAAATTTGCCAACTGCACAAGTACACGGTACTCTGATGGGAACAAATCTTTCAGAAACTGAAATCATAGCTGCACGACAACTAGCTGGAGAAATACTGATCTGAACCTTCGTCAGGATGATTCTCTGATTTATCTGATATAATTGCGTCCTCAAATCATCGAGGGATCACTGGTTACACGGTAACGGGTGATTTGCTGACCGTACGGGTAAGCGATACTTCGATTGGTAGGAACATCTTCGACACTGAGCATGACAGTTGCACGACAATTCTGCTGGGGAATTGGTCACACGGTAGCTGGTGAAAGATCTAATCTCAGTCCGGATGATCATCTGATTTTATTGTAGATCTTCGTCCTCAAGTCATCAAGGGGTCACTGGTCACTCGGTAACCGGTGATAGATGGTTGATCATGCCGTCAGGCCTTCAGCGTCATAGCAGAAGAATTCTCGGGACTCATCGGGTCATTAGGAACTTTTTAACAATCAAGTTAATCACGCCATCGGGCATTCAAAGGGATTCTCAGGCGTCAGCCAGACTTCATCAGTAAGTCTGGAATAGAATCTTCGGTCAATCATGAACTTAATAAGGATATACAATCTTTTGCCATCAGGCACTCCGCATCAGCTGAGAGAACTACTTCGTCGATACAGTTGGACTTTATCAGCAAGCCTGGGGTTTCGGCACCGCTGTCGGATTTCAATCATTAAGTCTTCAAGGGAAATTTCAACTTCTCTTTTTGAAACCTGCTGGGGATGACACATCTCCGCTGGGGATTTTGGATGACTATCAAGTAACTCTGCTTCGGGGATCCATAAATCATTTTGGGTGAATCAACTCTGCTGAGGACTACAAGAATCATCTTGGACAAATAACTCCGCTTGAGACTTCAAGAATCATCCTGAACCAATAACTCTGCCGGAGATTTCAGGAATCATCCTGAGCAAACACTCTGCCGGGGACTCTAAGCATCAATTTGAGCAACCCTCTCTGGCGACTTCACCGGGGATTTTAAGAATCATCTTAAGCAAACACCTTCGCTGGAGAATTCAAGAATCACCTTGAGCAAACCATTCTGCGAAGGAACACCTGCAAAACAAGAACGGTAACGACCTAGCTCATGTTTCATATGCATATGTTTGACAATGGTGCAATGCTCCACACGGTGGAAATGCTACGCATTTAGGGTAAATGCTATGCAATCATGCAAAATGCTACGACCCCATCAGCAAAATAAATGCTGAAGGGAAAAGCCTCCTGTCAAGGAGAAAGAACCACTCTGGTGGAGAAAGGACTCATCCTGCCGAGGAGAAGAAGTCACACCAATCTCAATTGGATTCCGCCTGGGGAAACGAACTTCAGTCAACTGCTGTAGGGGAACAAAGTTCTACGAGAACCTAGACCTGCTCATCTAGGTGTACGAACCACAACTGTTGAGGAAAACGATGTCAATTGCAGAAATAAACTGCACGGCCTTTGCGGCAAAACATTCCTAGAGATAACGACTCCGATGGGGAAAAACAGCCTCAGCTATTCAATACTCTACTGGGGAGCACCAATCATGGCCTGAACGACTTCCAAGGACTCGACTCTCTTGGGGAACTGCAAACTCGGCTGAGGAGGGCAACTAGACGATGGAATCACTCCTACTTGTCGGGGAAAATACAACTCTGTGGGGAATCTCAATTCCGCTGGAGACTTCAGTCTGCGCTATCGAAGGTTGAACACTTGCGAACGAGAAAACTGCACACTGACCCAGTGCTGGAGAAATAAACCCAAATTTGCTTGTCAGGGAGAACTTCGATCCTAAACCGTTGGGAATGCACAATCAATCTGCCGGGGATGGCTACACTCTGTCGGGGATATCAACACTGATCTGCTGAGGATAATCTTGCATATGCCTTACGGAGACTGACCCTTCTGGGTAACACCTGCTGGACTATCAAGTCTGATGAGGAATACCTGTGTATCAACACTGTTGGGGATATCAATCCTTAGCTACTCATTGTACAGCTCTGTTGGAGATGTACTGATCCTATCAAGGAAACACCTCTGGCGACTGCGGAAGATAACAATCGATCACTGAAATTGAATCTCACTTCATTGAGGAAAACAACCCTGAACGGTCCTTTTAGGACACCCTAAGTCCTTATAGGGTACGAAGCAAGTTGCTGAGAAATAACTCTTCTCTGTCTGACATCAAAATCTACTCGTCTGGAGATTACTCAGTGAGGGAATCAACGTCGACCTCTGCTTGAGGAATGAGTCAATGACCTGGACTCGGAGGGGAAAGGGGTCAAACTTGGACTTTGTGGGGATACAACATTGCATCAGTCCCACTGCTGGGGAAATAAACCTAAATCTGTCGGTCAGGGAAAGCTTCAGTCTCAACCCACTTGGGAAAATAACACCTCAGGATAATCAACGTTCAATGCTTGGGATGGCCATACTCTGCCGGGAATCCTAATCAAACCTGCCAAGGATAATCTTGATCCTACTCTGATAAGGGATAAATGCCATATCAACTTGCTACAATCTCAAACTGCTCAGGGGAAACAATCTCAAACTGTACATCTCTGCTGAGAAAATAATCCTGATTCAACAACATCACCACAGGGAATACAGAATACTAATCATGGAGCTGGGATCACTCGAGCCTTGTGTCGGGGAATGTGACAACATACGAGTCACTAGGAATCATCGTGTCGGATATACTTAGGCTTTTTCTGGTTTTAGGGATAGGTTTATGGTGATAGGGATTTGTTTCTGGTTACCAACAAAAGTGGATTTGAAAGGGAAATACTAGACGAGAACTAGCATTCGAGGTGGACTATCAGACGAGAACTGATAGCAAAATATGTTAGGTTGTCAGACGAGAACTAGCATTCAAGGTGGACTATCAGACGAGAACTGATAGCAAAATATGTTAGGTTGTCAGACGAGAACTGGACTTTAAAACTGTGTTAGCCAGACGAGACTGGTTGAACAATAGGTTAAAGAAAAGGTGACCAGACAAGGCTGGTTTCTGGTTTGGATTTCAGACGAGAACTGATCTCCGGTTTGCCAGACGAGAACTGGACTTTAAAACGATTTGGTTACAAGGTTCTGCCAAGTAACAGGTTAGGCTGTCGAATAACAATCCAATGACAGCAAGGCTTCTTCAGAAGGTTCAGGTTTTGGCAGGGTAATGACATGATTCCCCGACACTCAACTCTTGCTAGGGTGAGCAAACTCGCTTGAACAACTTGCCCCAGTACAACAACTCAACTTGCCCCAATCCGACTCTTGGGAAAATTCACTCTGAACAGAAAGCAGCTGGCAACGAGACAATCTTCAGATGGCTTGCCCCAACATCTGTACAACGGAAGGATTCATCCTCAATTAATTAATTCCCAACATGGTTGGTTCCCATATCTCTGAAGTAGCTTGCCCCTGAATGAGCGTTGAAGCGACTTAACCTGATTTGATTGAACACTGGAGGGATCTACCCTCAACTCACAGGAACTCTGGGTAGTTGCCCCTGAATGTGTCTCAAGAAGATTCACTTCTGATCAACTGCTTCTCGAACAAACTGTCCCGTAATCAACCAATCCTTCGGGACTTGTCCTCAGACTGACTGATTCCAAACTCACTGGAAGTCAATGCCCCAAATTCACAGGGCTTTGCGGCATACCGTTCTGGTCCAGACTACTAAACGATTCAGTCCTGTTTGATTATTTCTCACTGGAATTTCCTTCCTGTCAGATACTGACCTGCAAATAAAATTGTCTATTCACGAATGATAATTTTAATGCAGTGTTCATGCAGACTTTGAAAAATTGTGTTGTCACTCATTTACGTGTCATGATAGTGAGTGACGAATGGACCAGAGTTCAAACGTAGTGCTGATTTGATCAGTGAAAAATACGACAAGGATATGATTAGCAAATCATGTAGGAGTCAGGTTACTCAACCTTATCGTAATGCGCTTTCAGAATAAACCCTGCCTCAATTAGGTCTTTTAAGGGTTGTACCGTGGCCGGGTTCACGGTTCGTGAAACAAGGGATATTAGGCTCAAGTCATGATTTGTACCCACCCCTTCTACGTGATGATCTCCGATCCTAATGTTCAGTTAACCTATCACGAGCGCTCGCCTCTTCGAGGAATGTTAGGAACAATGGCTAAGGAACTCACAAGGTTTTCGGAGTGACAGTTACTCCTCTTTTGTTTTTGTTGTCTGTATCTACACGACTTTGTCCTTGTTTGAGGATTTTTCTTTTGATATCCTTTCTTTTTCATTCTTTTGATTCCCTAATTTTTGCCTGGACTGACTCTTCTGAGTCTTTTCGATTCTTGAAGTCCAGCGGGATGCCCTGATTTTTGCCTAAGTATTAGCTTTCCAGCTTTTCTTTTCTTTTTACTTAGCGGGCTTTCTTTTTCTTTTTTATTTTTTCTGAAACAAGTCGTGCGACACTGGCTGTCTGGATTCATCCGAGAGGTTCGCAACTGTCTCACTCCTGATTGGTGAGGTTTAACCATTGCGGTGGACGAGGTACGACCTCTAGGGAAAAATAAGATGTGATTGGTCCTCGAAAGGCAACACTCCTCTATAAGACTTGAACGCTCGATCAAGCTAATTGACAACTACCCTGCCCCGGGTTAAGATGTGAGGGTTTAAAAGTCCAAAAAAACTTCTACTTCCTGGCTCGAAATGGTTAACAAGGGACTAACTCCTTATACCTCCAGTGTTTAGGGGTTTTGAAACAATGTCTTGTACGTCATCGGCAAGGTTTTATCTGAAAGCATACGATCATCGGTTATGAGTATTCAGTTTCGTCATCCTCCCTCCAATCTTTACTAATCACAGTGATAAAGTGGAGTAAATAAAATGCAAGTGTCAGTGCAATGCAGTAAATGAGTGACAGCGGCATGATTAATTCAGAAAAATGCATAGCCACTTTATCAATATTACCATTCGAAACAAACAATGTTTAACAGCAAGTAGTAACTAACAGAAAGGAAACTACAAAAGGTCTGAGGACTGCCAATGCTGAGGACTTCTGCCTGTCTGGACCACTGGCCTCTGGAAATAAACCTCTGAATCTGCGAGCTCAGACAGCTGAGAGATTGTCATGAACCACCAGAACTCCTTCTGGAAAAGAAATACATTCTTTGTCGACCAACCGTTGTACTTTCTCCTGAAAAGCTTTACAATCTTCAGTTGAATGTCCCGGGGATCCACCATGGTATCCACACTGAGCATGGGGGTTGTACCCAGGAGGGTAAGGCTCTGGCACAGGCTTAAGAGCTTTGGGTTCCACCAAAGAATTCTGAATCAAATGTGGCAGAATCTGGCTATACGGCACAGGAACTATATGAGAAGGAGCATTCCTTCGTTCCAAGTTGTTACGAGGTCGGTTCTGATTCTGACGCTGATTCTAATAACCTCGGCCACGGGCTCGCTGATTAGCATGATGAGCGACATAAAGTTCTGAATATGGTGCCCTAGGCACAATTGTCTGTCCAGAATAACGAGACACAAAAGATACTGACTGCTGAGGAGATGAGGAACCAACGGATTTCACCGATTCATCTTGAGAATACCCAACATCTGTCATGATTGCATTGATCACAATTCCTTCTTCAGTCTGAAAGCTATAGAGAGATTCAGTTTCACTAGCCTGACCGCTTGAAACATTCTGGACTCTTCCAATTTTAACGCCATGCTCAATGCGCTCTCCTGCCCTTACCAATTCAGAGAAATTTGGTGCAACTCCAAGCATTCTTTTGAAGTACGGGCTCTGCAGGGAGTTCACAAACATGCCTGCTAACTCTCGGTCTAGAAGCGGTGGTTGCACTCTAGCAGCAAATCCTCTCCATCTCTAAACGTACTTCCTGAAAGGTTCATTGCTCCCCTGAGACAATTCTTGCAACTGCGTGCGACTAGGAGCCATGTCAAGGTTGTAATCGTACTGTTTCAGAAAAGCTCTGGCTAAATCCACCCATGATCGGATCTGATTACTCTCTAACTACATGTACCAACTCAGAGATGCCCCAGTCAGACTATCCTGGAAGCAGTGAATCATCAACTTGTCGTTGTGCGCAAACGAAGTCATTCTTCGGCAGAACATCACCAGATGTTGCCTCGGGCAACTATCTCCTTTGTACTTTTCAAACCTCGGCGCTCTGAACTTCGGAGGTAACACTAGGCCAGAAACCAGACACATGTTTGTAGCATTGGGGTTAACAGTATCTTTAACTTCCAAGGCTTTGAACCTTTTATCCAATGCACGAAACCTTTTAGCATACACGAGGGCTAATGGGTCTTCAGTCTTTGCTATCAGGACCTCTCTTCAGGAATTTGGCACAGGGAAAACAACACCCTGATAGTCTGAGGTATCAATAGAAGGAGAGTGTTCACTTCGGACAACAAACTGCTCATGTAGATCCTGGTCTTCAACAGAAGGTTGTACAAGTCGAGTTGCAGTAAGGTTGTTCACTTGCGGAAAGTCTTCATCAGACATAGAACCATACAAAGGATTGGACGTCACAGTGAAACCTGCCAAGGTATCAACAAACTGGAAGCTGCTCTCTGACATAGCTACCAACAACTTTCAACTGACTTCACTGCTTGATCCTGCTCAAATCTGCTTCAACCCCTCGGTCGTCTTCTAACAATCAACCCTTGCTCAGACCAAACACCGAAGAATCATCCTCTGAAGCAAAACAAAGGCTGGATAAGAGCTCTGGCTAGCTGGAGAATGATATGCAATATGATGCAAAGATGATTATGCAAATGCAATGCAAGATGCAGCAAACACGGGATTACAGCCCCCACAAAGCTCTGATTACTGCTGCGCTGCTGACGGGATAAGTTTGCTCTGACGAGAGAAAACCAAAATACCGGGTAGGCTGGAAGTCAAGTTTCCTGCAAAAACCCTCTCACTCACGGGTATGGACCTAAACTGACACAAGTTCGGAATCCTATGCGTTCATCAGCGTCACAGACTTTCAAGAACGATGATACGATACCCAGAAGGTGTGGCATCATCATCTCTTGAAGCGGCCTCACTCGGCTGAATCATAAGTGATCGGTCCCCAGAGTCGACAATCCTCCAAACCAACAACCCCTCAGGCCCAAAGGGCCAGAAAAGAAGTCAACCGGGAGAACCTCGTCTGAGCGTGGATTTCATGAGACACTAGTGCCTGCAAAGCAAGCACGCGCCCACTAATTTCCACAACTAATGCTAAGGTGCACTCAAGCCTGGGTCTGGCTTCTCACTCATCAGAGTTCCCATCCCACAACAGCACAATAGCAACAGATAATAATATAGTGCGGGAAATGTAAATACATCAATAATACAACACCCAAAAGGTAAACACCCAAAGACGAGCAAACAAGCGCTAGGATTGACTCTCTTAAGGGACGTTGGATCCCAAATGCATAAGGAACCATCGGTGTACCCAAGCAGAGTCGCCAGCTGTCGCTACCGCGAAACTCAGGTGCCGGCTAAACAGAAGAGTCGCCACCTTTCGTTATTTATCCCTCAGAACGGGAAAGGAAACGATCGGAAAAACCTGACGAAAAGGTATAAGACAAGGTCATCGCAACCGTTGTCTGGGTTCGGGAGTCGGTTACGCAAGGGGAAGGTATTAGCACCCCTCACGTCCATCGTACTCGATGGGATCCATGCTTGCTTGGTTTGTCTAAAGGATGCAAAACAATCTATCTACGGCTGCTAAGGCTAAATGGGAAGAAACTGACTCGATAGAGCGTCGCACTCTATGCCTACGTATTCTCATCAGAGAATGAGAAATCAGTGTCTACGTAGTTCGGGAAACTACGGGGGAATTTGCTCGCCAAGACTTCGCGTCTTGTGCCTATGTATTCTCGTCAGAGAAATCAGAGCATGCCGTAGTTCAGGCTAACTACGGCTAGATAGGGGTGTTCTCGGTCACACGGGGGTGAGAGGAAGGATTGACGATACTAGCGTACGCATTCTAGCAGTTAGGTGTATGCTGCTCGACCATTGGTGACTTAGGCGTTACTTGTTCGCGGTAGAACGGACGCAGTATGTCGGGTTTAAAGGTATGGGACCCTACGGAACTTAGAACTACAGTCTGGTCTCAAATGCGCAAGGGCAAGAGAAAAGGATAACGGTCAATAACGGGAAAGGTCTCGATCACACAGCAGCGAGAGAAAATAGAAATTAGTTAGTGTGCTCGCTAGGATATCGCCTCCTATGCCTACATATTCTCGTTCGATACGAGAAATCAGAGCAGCTGTAGTTCAGCCTACTACAGCTAAACGGGGAACGGGGAAAAGGGAGCTCGCTAGGATATCGCATCCTATGCCTACGTACTCTCGTCTGGCACGAGAGATCAGAGCAAACGTAGTTCGACAGGAAAACGAGTCTCGATTGCACGGGGGCAAGAGAAGGGGTCTCGATAGCCTGAACGCGAGAGAAAAGGGGTTTCGATCGCACGGGGGCGAGAACAAAGAGGAAGCAGGCCTACGCCTAAACTGGAAGGAACTCAGGACACACACGCAAGAACCTAAGACGTAGGAGCGAATGCGTCGCATGTCACCCAAAGGGTACCATACTAGACATCCTAGACGATTGAGAAGAAACTCCTCAACTGTCATTTCCGACGTATCTAACGATACAACTCACAACACTCGACGGTTGCATGAGGACTTGGATAAGACGATGATGATGTTGAACGAAGCAGCTCCTGGGCTCCTGACATACGCGCAAGCTCCATTCCAATCTTCTCCTCTCTGGATCCTTGATGAGGATTCTCGAATCAGCACCAATGTAACGCTTAGACCGTCATGGTTCGACTTATACGAGAAATCGAACTCTAAGATGTAGCGTATTGATGTCCGTGTCAAAGACAAGATAGAGAAATGATATCTAAAATCATTCTCCAATTGAATCGTGTCACACGGCCAGCCAAAAATAAAATCAGAGGTAACATCAGATAGAAAAGAGAATAGGAGAGAAATCCAATACAAATGAAATAAAATGCTACTCCTAAAATACGACAATTAAATTCTCCTAGAAAATATTCTAAAGAAATTAAAAGAAAATGCATATGAAAAATAGCATAAAAACAATTATATCTAAATCCATAATATCCTAAAGAAAATAAAATAGAAATTCTATATTAAAATCTATAATATCCTATAATATGCTAAAAATAATAGAATATAAATTCTATAAAAAAACTTTGCATTAATGTCCTAGGAAAAATAAAACTATAATCCTAAAGAAAAAATAGAACTTACAATCATTCCTCCAATACAAGAAAATTAAATTGCAAAAGGGAGGGGGGTACAATCTGCAACACTGGGTGTAAAGCAGAAAAAACAGAACTGGGCCTTAAGCCCACAATACATTCAGAAAAATAAAACAAACAGCAAAAAAAACTAGGGGGCGCTGGTAATTTGGAGGGTACAACCTGGCAAAAACAATGGGCTTGGCCCAACGAAAATGTAACAAACAAAAGAGAAAAAATCATCAGCCAGGGGGGGGGGGGGGGGGTATGCTGACGAAACCGGGTGTAGCAATCCAAAAAATGAGAGACTGGGACAAAAAGCCCAAAGTTCATCTCCTCTCTCAATTTCTTCAGAGAACCTAATTCCCATTCTCTCTTCTCTCCATTCACTGTTCATAGCCGCCGTGAATTCTTCTCACACTCTCTCTCGTTTCAAACCTCTCCTCCATCTCACTCTCCAAAATTTCGTTCAAACACCCTCCGTCTCTCTCAACATTGTTTATCATCTTCCGAACTCAACTTCGCTTCAACCTACAAAGAAAACGAAATGACTAAACACAGAACAACAAAAAATCGACTCAGTTCCGGAATGATCTGCTCGTTGATGTTCTTGAAGACAAATATTCTTTGATGAAGATAGTTCTTGGAGTTCTCTGAAGATCTTTGAAGTTGTTGGACGATCTATGAACAATGACGATTGCATGAGGTTCTTGAAGTTCTTGCGAAGAATCTCCGATGAACATCTTTGAAGATTCTAGATGAAGATCTGGAGATCTTGATGAAGCTTTATGTTGAACCGAACGATGATTGAAGATTTCTGGAGAATATCGTTACGAACGATGATCGCGTGTAGAGATCTAGGATCAAGATCTTGAGCAAGTCCTAGAAATTGATTGAAGATCGATTCGCAGATGGATGAAGTTGCATGTTCTTGATGATGTTTGAAGAATTCTGGAGGATCTTCATGAACTTGATGAAGATCAACGAACATGATGAATATCCACGAAGAAATTCTAGAAACTCTGATGAAGAACTGATGACGATTCTTGCTATTGTTATTGATGGATCTTTGATGAAAGTTTCTTGAAAATTGCCAGAACCGACGATGAACATTGGTGAATGTTAACGATTTCTGGGCGAAATTGATGGAGAAAGATGATGATTTGCAGTTTCCGACAATCATTGCGGTGGTCTGGTGACGGTTACCGTTTTCCGGCGACTTTCCGGCGGCGGTTGCATGGACGGTGGTAAGGGTTAGTGGTGTGGTACGCGTGGCACAATGCTGAGGGTGGTGAGTGGGACAGGTGTGGGCATGCAGAGAGTGGAAACGATACGTGGCGCTGAGAGATGAGTGGAGGGAGTGATGTGTCAAGCATGCAGAGTCTGGAGAAGTTAGTGGGAAATGATGTGGAAGAGAGAGAGAGAGAGATAGAACGTGGAATGCTTATATAGATGACAAGTGGCATAGACTTGGATTTGGGCCTCCAGAAATGGCCACCTGACCCACCGAGAAGGGATCAACTCTGATTAAGAACTTAACTGCACTTAATTACCCTATTAAGCTAAACGAAAATGACTTAAAGACTCAATTAATGCTGATTAACTACCCTATTAATCCTAATTAAAACTAATCAATGTCCTAATTAAAAAGGATTAACCTAATGACTTAATTAAAACTATCAATCTAATTAAACCTCCTAATATGCTAATTAATATCTAGTTAACTCTAAAAAGAAATTAATCTAAAAAAGAAATGATTTAAACTCTAATAAACCAATTAATCTCTAAATATGATTAAAGTAATTCCTAAAAAAGAAATTAAAACTAAAAATCATTTAAAAACATTTAATATCTATTTTAAAATTCTAAAAAACATTTATTTTATTAAAGCTATTAAAAATCTATTTAACATCTAAAAAAAACAATTAAAAAAAATCTATTATATCTAAAAATCATTCTAGAAAACAATTATCCTAAAAACTATTATCTAAAAATGAATTATTCTAAAAAAGGAAAATTGCTATTAAAACTCTATTAAATTCTATAATCGAAAATAAACCCCTAAAATTCTAGAAATTAAGAGAAAAAATCAAAAATGCAATAAAGCCAATTAAATCGATTAGAAAAAAGATGCGCGACTACAGCGAAATAACTGGTAAAAACCAGACACCGAGATGTCCTCAAAAACAACAACGAGAGCTGAAAACACCGGGACGAGCACCAATTCTCAAAATAAATCCTCGTATTGGCCTGAAATGCCTGAAGCGTGATCAGAGGGCTGTGGTCCCGACAAAATTAATCTGATTGAAAAATGCAATGTACGCGGTATGCAAATGCAAAATGAAATGAGTCGAAACATGAGCCAAATTGCGATAAGTAGTTGGTCAAATTTTGGCGTGCAACACAACCTAACAAGCAATATGGTTGAATTCAGTGATGAAGGAACTTGGGTGTGAAATGATGAAGCCTCTGATACTCAGAATTGATAACAAGTCAGTTATTAGCCTTGCTAAAAATTCAATCTCACATAACAAAAGTGAACACATTCATACAAGGTTTCATTTCATTAGAGAGCAAGTGAATAATGGAATAATTGAAGTGCAATATATTGTCCAACTGAAGTACAACTAGCAGATGGTTTTACAAAAGCTCTAAAGCATGACAGATTTGAGTTTTTGAGAAAGAAACTTGGTGTCGTAAGTGTTCAACAGTTATGAATTAAGAGGAAGTGTTGAGATTTAATTCATAACTGCTATTTTACCAATTAGTTAGCAAGTTTGTTACAAATTGGTTGTTAATTAGTTACCTTTGTGTGAATAACTTGCTTTGTAAGAAATTGTGTAACACATATAAATAACATTTTGTAATGTGAATATTATAAGCAATAAGAATCATCTCTATTCTATACTCTTTCAAGTTTTCTATCAATTAGTGAGTGTGTGTCATTTACTTTCATCTTTCAATTACATTTTTGCTATACATTCACTGTGTTCATCATAGTGCTTTTGTTCTAACAGAATTAAGTATGGAAAGAAAGAATGTGTAATATATTTTTGCTTTAATTAATCTACATATTTTTGAATTATTTAAGAATTTTTAAATAAATTTAAAAATTAAAAATTTTGTAATCGAATCTTTCAAGTATTGTTTTCTTTTTAATTAGATTCTTATGTCAACAAAATATTAGTCAATGTTAAACTGACATATTATTATTATTATTATTATTATTATTATTATTATTATTATTATTATTATTATTATTATTATTATTATTATTATTATTATTATTATTATGTATATAAAGGTATCTTGCTCTTGATAACATAATTGCTAGCCTTACTTAATCAAACTAATTATCTATTAGAGTTAGTAAAATAAATGGGTTAAATGAAAATTAAAAAAATAGACCCTGTGTAATTGAATGACAAATTCACCGTGTATTAAACAACATTCATGGGATTTACACCATATTTTGTATCATACACATTAGTATATCTCGTATATAAATAGGTTATTAAAAGCATGTTGTTTGTGTCAAAAGAAAGAAAAAAAAACTAAGCATGTCGTTTCTATTATAAAAGTCCGATCTTAACAAAGCATGTTGTTCTTGCTATATATTAATTATTAGTGTAAATGTAAAATTTTGTAAATGTCTGATCTCTTGATCCATCAACATGTATGCTCATGCCACATTGTACGAGAGATACAAAAGAAGCAAAATATTAAATATTAAATTAATTATTGAAAAGTTAAAAAGTAAAAGAAAGATTACATGAGTATACGGTAAAACTATAACAGACTCCCAATAAAAAGCTGAAATAGCGGAACAGAAGAGAGAAAAAATACAAAACTAATTAATTTTTATTATTAAGTCCAATACCCCCCTCAAACTAGAATGAAGGTTTGTCATTCTTAATTTAGAAATAAGAGAGCTAAATAGGTCATAGTGTATCAGTTTAGTGAAAATGTCAGCGACTTGTTGTGAAGAAGGAATAAGCATTAAGTGGATGATTTTATGTTGCACTTTGTCATGGACAATATAGCAGTTCATTTCAATGTGTTAAGTGTTTGTTGAACACTTGATTGTTAGCAATGTGTATAGTGAATGAGTTGTGACAAAAAATATTGATGGGTTGGTTGCGTTGAATTTGGAGATCTCGTAGTAGGTATAGCAGCCACTGGGCTTTACAGGTAGCATTGGCAAGGGCGTAGTATTCGACTTCCGACGAGGATCTGGAGACAATGTGTCGTTTCTCGCTCTTCCAACATATCAATGACGTTACAAGGTAGAAGCAAAAGCCAAGTAGTAGATCGCCTTGTCGTATCATAAGTGCCCCATTGGAATCTGTTAAGCCAGTCCAAATTGTTAAAGAAGATGCTCGAAAAAGAAGGCCTTTTTTCGGTTCTGATTTGATGTACCGTAGGATCCAAACAATAGCGTTAAAATGCTTTACAGTAGGTTTGGACAGAAATTGGCTCAACCTGCAAACAACATAACTAAGAGCAGGGCGAGTATGAGTTAAATACAATAGTTTATCAATCAAACTATGAAAAGAAGTGGGTAGGGGAAATGTCGAGTCAAAGGAAAGTTTGTGGCCAGGATCCATCAGAGTGGAAGCAGGTTTGGCCCTAAGCAAGCCTGCTTCTTGCAAGAGAAAGCTTGGGAAATATTTCAAATTACATAGGTCTTTGATGTTGAATTTGGAGTCCAAAACCTGATTTAGAAAGGAATATTAGTCATATCATTTTCAACTATTAAAAGGTCATCAACATAAACCAAAACAACAGTGAAAAAAATGAAGTGACAAGAGTAAAAAGAGAATTATAAAATTTCGATTGTATATAACCTAATTCAGTAAGAGTAGAAGTTAATTTATGATCCGTTGAAAACTTGCTTGTTTTAATCCATAAATAGAGCGATTTAATTTACAAATAAGGCTATTGTTAGAAACATGTAATCCTTATGGCAGTTTCGCATAAACAACTTCATTTAAATTACCATGTAAAAAGGCGATGTCTATGTCTAATTTTTGGAGAAACCAATTATTAGTGGCATCTATAGATAAAATGCGACGAATGGTCATTTTAACTATAGGGCTAAAGTCTCAAGATAATTGATGCCCTCGGTTTGGTTAAAGCCCTTGGCAATAAGCTGGGAGGCACCGCAACATTGTAAGTATTCCTGTTTTTCTATTTTTACTTAATGTTGTTTGTGCAAAAGATGTGGTAAAAAAAGTTGGAAAGAAGAAGAAATTTTTTCTTTTAAAATCCTGTCATGTTCGCCAGCAAGTTCATTGTGCGAACATCTTTGCTGACAAACTCGCAGTGCAAGTAAAGCGAAACAGGGTATTTTACTTTCTGCCACATCAGTTGTTTTGGCTATTGGGCCAACATTTTTGACCCACAAACTTACTATTCTGAACTATCTTTTGAGGGGTTAACATCCCCCCTCCCTCACTTTCAAAATATTCACTCTCACATTTCTCACACTTGCTCTCACACAACCACAAGTGCACCCAAGTTCTCTGTGAAAATCTCTCACCATCCAATAGTCCAGGTTTGTATATTTATTCTTTCATTTGAATTTATTCTCTTTTGGATTGTTGTTAGGGTTGAGAATGCAACTTCAAGAAGTTGATTAGGGTTAGGTTTTCATGGTTAAATATATGTTGCATGTGGTTGTTAGTAGCCTAAAATTGTGTCTCATATCTTGATTCTTCTGTGATTGCATGTAAAAACATGGTACAATTAATTTTAAAACAAACAGGGTTTGAAATCTAAAATTCGTAGACATTCGCTAGGAAGTTCGCACTGCGAACCTTGGGCGAGTTTTCGCCAGGCCTTCGCACAACGAAGCTTCCAACGAACATGAAAGTAGTTTTTTCTTTGTTATTTTACTGGTACATGGGGCTTTTTATGCTTTCTTGTTTGTTTTTTTGGACTAACCTATTGTGTATGCGATTCTGTTTGTTTGTTTTGATTGATGCAGATGGCTCCAAAAATTATGGCATCCAAGAAAAGAAGGTTTTCAACAATGGGGCTCTCCAATTATCACAAGTGATTGGAATTTACGAACGAACAATTGCACCAATGTAACTTGTCAACATTGAACTGTTAGGCTTAACTAGTTGGTATGTTGCATTCCAATGTCATCATATTTTATCCCTTTATCTCTTGCACGAATGATTCCCTTCATAATAGTTATTCCTCGTGTAATTTGTCTTTCCACATCATGAAATGATTCATTTCCATCATTCTTAGAACTATCATGTGGATTTTCCTCGTTAGTAGCCATTTGACCTGTAATAACGAAAAACGTAAATACAATATAAAAATCTATAATTCGTAGAATATATTAAATGAAAAATATATAATTTTATTGAATGACAAAATATAATTTTACTAGTACCTTTTTCATTAACATCTCTTTCTTTTCTTGGTTGGAATATAATTTACTTGTCTCTTAACAACACAGGCGGATGGATTGATCCAAATTCCCTCATTATGATCACTTATAATATATGATTCATTCGCTACAATATTCTCATCTTGATCATTTGTAATATACAATTCATTCCCTCTAATATGACTCATTCTCAACATCAGTATCACCTTGATCTACAATGTTATCATCAATTACTTTGTTAGATAAAAGAACTATAGACCATTTTGTACTTGTCGAATCGGTGACATAGAACACTTGTTTAGCTTGAGAGGCTAGAATAAAAGTCTCATCTTTGTACCCCACCCTATTAAGATCCACTAGTAAAAATCTTGACTTATCCATTTGTATGCCACTATTATTTTTAACCCACTTGCAACCAATGATAGAAACCTGAAACTTCTCATAGTCAAACACCTAAATGTGCTCGATAACCCCAAAATATGGCAGGTTTTCATATTTGGGGTTTAAGTCCTTCACACTTGAAATGTGCATTGCTTCAGCTACCACAGTGACACCACTATTTTGCATAGTACTTTTATCATCTTGTTCTTTGGTATAAAGTGTGTATCAATTAATTGCATGTGAACTATAAGAAAACACATGCAAACTTGGACCATATGCTAAACATCTCAACGTTTCTGTTATTAAAACAGGATCTGAATAAAACTTTGAATAAATATGATTCTTAAACCATGGTATAAAACTTCGATTGTGCTTTCGTACTATCCGATTTTCATTTCTATTCAGATTTAAACCTGGGAGTTCATCCTTGTGCATTTCAACATACAACTCAACCTCATTGTCATTGTGCAGAACATACAAATGCACTTGCTCCCGTTCATCCCTTGATACTATCACAATTTTATATCCAATTAACTTTTGTCCTTCTTTTTTTCCCGAAAATATGAGATTTGGGGAGTCCAATGGATTGAACATTGGACAAATATTCACTACAAACCCCAATCGCTTCTTCAAAAATGTATCGTTCAACAATACAACCCTCTGGTCGACTTTGGTTTTTCACATACCCTTTTAATATTTTCATATAACGTTCAACATGGTACATCCATCTCATATAAGCTGGTCCACACAATTGTGTCTCTTTCACAAGATGAACAACTAGATGTACCATTATGTCAAAAAATGAAGGAGGACAATACATTTCAAGCTCAGATAAAGTAATAACTATATCTTTTTGCAATGTTGGTAAGATCGCAGGATCGATCACCTTACTACAAATTGATCTTATGAAAAAACACAATTTAGTTATGGCGCTTCTTATTTTTCAGGAAAAATAGAAGGTATACCTATTGGTAGAAAATGTTCCATTATAACATGGAAATCATGTGTCTTTAAACTCTTTAACTTCAGGTCTTTCATAGACACAAGTCTTCTAATATCTGAAGAGTATCCTTTTGGAACTTTAACTTCACTTAGAAACTTACCAATATTTGTTTCTCCTTTCTAGATAGAGTATAAGCAGCAGGTGATATATATGTTCGTTTTCCTTTCTTCAATGGTCCTAATTCATTTCTTATTCCCATTTCTATCAAGTAATTTCTTGCTTTAAGGCCATCCTTATACTTTCCTTGCGTATTTAGTAACATACCAATAACAGTTTCAAATACATTTTTTTTCAATATGTATAACATCAAGAAAATGTCTTACATACAACTGAAGGTGAGATAATACTTAGAAGGGGGGGTTGAATAAGTATAAATATTAAAACTAGAAATAGAAACACAATTATTTTTATCCTGGTTCGTTGAACTCAACTACTCCAGTCCACCCTTCCTAGAGTGATTTGCCTTTCTCAACAAAGACTTAATCCACTATTTAATCAAACAGATTACAATAGTAACACCTAAGAACAACTGTTCTTAGTCTTCTCAAGAGCTACTGATTCTAACTGAATCCTCTTAAGGAAAACCTTTACAATCAATGTAAATTAAATACAAGAGTATGAATGCTTCTAAAAAGCTTTTATCACAACAGTGATTTTTCTCTTAAGTTCAAATACAATTAATTCTTAGAAGAATATGAAAGAATGAGAGCTTTTAATGTTATGATTTCTTCTCAGCAAAATTGTCTCTCTGAAGAATTTGATGGAGACTTCCTTTTATAGGCAGCTGATCCAAGGAGAGTTGAGCGTTGAAAAGAGTGTCTCAAAAAGGTCTGACCCTTTTTGTCTTTACATCAAGTGACCTTTCCTAGAAGTAGAAGGCACAGAGAAATCCTTTTTGTCTGTGTTCTTGTGTCTAGCACAAATGAGGAAAGAGACGTTTGACTAACTCCAACAGATATAATCTTTGAATAATTCTTCTTCAGTTTTCAGCAAGTTCATCAGAATCTGATTGAGTCAGAGTCTTCTAATGATGTACAGAACTTTGCTGTATCAGAGTCTTCTGCAGCATGTGTGCTTTCAGCGTGTTGATCATTAGAGCATATTTGTCACAGAACTTCAGTACTTGGCAGCTTTAGTACTTTCAGAAACTTCTGTAGAAACTATGCTTTGAGAAACTCTTCATACAATATTCTTCTTAGCTTCAGATGCTTCTGACTAGCTTCAGATGCTTCTGCTTCAGAATCTTCTGGAGCTTCTTGCTTCAGATTCTTCTAGAGCTACTTGCTTCAGATCCTTCTGGAGGCTACGCTTCAGGAACTTCTGTAAGTAGCAGTCAGAATCTTCTAATGAGTGCATCTGGCGCTTCAGAGTTAAGATAACTTTTTGTATACAATTCAGATTTGCTTCTGGAGTGTTAATTTCATTACAATCTGCAGTAAAACTCTCAAGCAAATTTTAGAGTATATAATTCTTAAATACAAAATTTCCTAACAGTTATCATCAAAACAAAGAGATATTATTAAGAACCAATCTGTGTTCTAACAACAACGACTTCCAATATGGCAATTCGGAAAAAATTGACCTCTTCTTCCACCCACATTTGACAAGCATATGTGCAAAAGGTTTGCCAAACTGAGTACTCACATCTTTCACCTTTTCAAAAATTTGGTCACATGTCAATTTAGGTGGAGCTCTACCATGTGATGGATTTCCATTGAATGCTTTTCTCCACCCACAGTAGTGATGATTAGAATTTAAGAATCTACGATGACCGAGAAAGACATTCTTCTGACAAAATTCCAATCGCGTCCAATCTATTTTTCTTCACAAATAGGACAGACACATTGACCTTTAATGTTATACCCTAATAGATTTATGTATGTTGGAAAATCATTAATTGTGCCAAACAACATCGCCCTCAAATTGAAATTTTCTTTCCTTTATCCATCATGAACCTCCACACCGTTCTCCCACAAAATATTTAAATCTTTGATTAAAGGTTCCAAGTAGACATCTATGTCGTTCTCTGGTTGTTTAGGTCCAGAAATCAACATAGATAACATCATGTACTTATGCTTCATACATAGCCATGGAGGTAGGTCATAAATCATAATAATCACAGGCCATGTGGTATGTGAGATACTTTGAAGACCATGTGGGTTCATTCCTTCAGTAGATAATGCCAAGCAAAGGTTTATTGCTTCTTCTCTAAAATCAGGATAATCATTATCAATTTTCATCCACTGTGGTGAATCTGTCGGATCTCGAAACTTTCCATCTATAATTCTTTCATATTCATGCCAAGTTAACTGTTTTGCATTGGTTTCATTATGAAACATGCATCTAAATCTTGGAATCATAGGAAAATACCATAAGACTTTTGTTGGAGACAATTTTTTCTTATATCAAGAGACACCATGTTTAGGGCATTCATTTAATAAGCATGTATCATATCATAGCTCATGCCATTAGAGCACAACATTTTTTTGGCCTCTTAGGTTTGATTAGGAAGAACATTATCTACCGGAAGCATATCTTTCATAAGGGCTAATAACTCTTTGAAACATTTATACGACCATCTATTGCCCTCCTTTAAGTTGTACATTTTTAATACCGCAAACAATCTTGTGAATTTAGTGCAACCTTTATACAACGGTTTCTCTACATCACTTGCCAACCTCTCAAACATTTTGGGATAATCCTGAAGATCTTCTTCAAGTGCTTCTGCAGTCTCTTCGACTCAATCACAATCGTATGTATCTGTCCTATTGTCATTTAAAGCATAGGTCTTATTATCCCCCCGTTCAACATTCTTGTTACTTATCTCGCCATGTAATGTGCAACATGTATAACTTGGATCAATTCCATGACTCATTAAATGCAATTCCAACTCAATTGCGTCAATCCGATGCCCATAACAACAATTTAAGTAAGGACATGTGATTCGACTAGGATCTTTAGTGTGTTCAATAGCAACCTTAACGAATTCTAATATCCCATTCTCGTACTCTTTTGACAATTGATTGGAAGACACCTATTTTTTATCCATGGTTTTATTAAGTATACTAAACAAAAACACTAATTATTTACGCAAATATAGCAAAGTAATAACTAATTACCTGTAGAGAAGTTAGCAACTTCTGGAACCACATAGTGTAAGATTCTTGGAAATGATCAGAATTTCACTCTTCACAAGTAACCCCTAGCAAAGATATTCCTAACCAACGTTTATCACGCTGAAAAAAAAAGGAATGAGAAGTTAACATGGTATACTTTGATTTATCACAAATGACACATCAACACTTAATGTTTCAACCACTATGCAAAAAAAGACCTTTAGCAGCGCTTAAAAGCGCTGCCTAAAGTGGCGCTGCTAAAGGTAAAGGCAGCGCTTTTTTTATGGAAAAAGCGCTGCTATAGGCTCCCTTTACCAACACATTTAGCAGTGCTTATTTACCCCTTTAGCAGCGCTTTTAAAAGCGCTGCCTATTCCCCCCTCCCCTCCCCCCTTTAGCAACGCTTTTAGAAAGCACTTTCTTAGACCCCCCCCCCCCTTTAGCAGCGCTTTTTTAAAGCGCTTTCTTAGACCCCCCCCCCCCTTTTAGAAGCGCTTTTATGAAGCGCTTTCTTAGACCCCCCCTTTCCCCACCTATAGCAGGGCTTTTTTAGCGCTCTCTGTGTCCCCTTTAGCAGCGCTTTTTTGTAAAAGCGCTGTCTAATCTTCACGATTTTAAAATTTGTTTTTTTAAATAATCACATTTTTTATATATTTTTCGATAAACCTGCTTATAACAATTACATTCCCTGCTTATAATTCAGGCCTTTATTTCAACACTTTGGCCTTATATATACAATTCAACACTTTGGCCTTTAAGTATACATTGTAATTCATCACTTTGCCCATAATCATTTTAATACACATAAACCTGCTTAAATATATTACAACACAATCCGATCCTCAGAATTACAACATCACAAATACAGTCAATTTACATATAATTACAAATCCGTTAACTTTACAAATAGATACGACTTCCAGAAATATTATTATCCCGCATCAATATTGGATGATACATATACCTTATACAATTCTCAACTCAAGAATAAATTAACACCATTCCTCCTTTATTTCTTCCAATCCTGCTTTCGAGTAAGTACCGCACTTGAATTCATCAAAGTACTACATAATATAACAAAACGTGTACGATTTAGTTTTAAAATTAATTACTCAGATGAAACATCGGTTAATTATCAAAATAAATCATATGATTTATGAATTGATCCATACCATGATTGGAATCTCTATTTGACCAGAATGAATAATTTCCTTCATAAAGCGCAATATAAAATATCTGCAATCAATCCCATTGCGCTGACGAGGACACTGTAAATGGAAAAAACAAACGAACATTTATCAGGATATATAGTTTAAATAGTTTTATCAAGTAGGACCACTATAACAGTCAAAAATGGGAAAATATACCTGCACTCTGATCCAGCTAATGTTGTTAGCCTTGCTTTTTGGCACTGTTGCTTGTCTTTGTGCTCTGAATATTTGTATAGCTCTAACATAATATAAACGCATATTTAGAATAATGTCACATAATAAATAAAGATATATAATTATTCAGAACAATATATCTCATCACTTACGTATCAATCATATTCTTCATATCAGAATATTTTGCTTGATCGTCATCCAATGAATCCAGATAATACACTATTTCTTTCATCGGATTAATCGCGACCAATAACCAGTGTCCACTATAAAATAAGACAACAGTTTAGACGGAAATGTTATATAGAATGGAAAAAATCTAATAATTATAATAAATGAATTTAGAATGAAGTCATACCCATGACCAGTATTATATGGCAACAAGAACAACTTCTCTGTAGTCGCGGCCATAAGTCTTTGGACTATGTAATCTTTGACTACATCTGGTGTGTGATCTATTGCCCGTGAGTTGATACAGCTAGCAGATAAGAATGTGAATATTGAAGTCAAATCATGTGGGACCAATAACTTGTCATACAAGAGCCTAAAATAAAAACATAATCAACATTAGAATATTCAGTTAAATGAGAAAATTTTAAAATTTTCAATTATTTAATTAAAATGGATCGGAGTACCTGATGTAGGAATGCATAACACTGACGCCCAATTCAGAATGTTGGAAAATCTGGTCCAAATCCTCCTTAGCAATTGTTTCGGTATATTCAAAACCGAAAATACCTTCCTCCATAGGTATTTGACGGATGCCACCCTCAGTCATATCTGTTGTTCCTACATATGTTTCAAGGCACAACCTAAATCGAGGAACATGTGCTTTTTTTGGCTCGACCTTTTTTTTGTTAGGCACCTTGGAAAATTCAGGCATCTTACCCTTGCTGACTTGTTGCAACTATTGATCATGAACCTAAAAGTCATATAAATTCAGTAATTAATGTATAATAAGATAATCATGTAATTGTAGTAGTACCTGTTTCTTTGATGCAGCTGAATCGGTTTCCCGTACAATGATTCCTTTATATTTTGATTTGGATTTTGTAGGAGTCTAAGATCATCATGTAAATAAGAAAATGTAAATGTAAGAATAACTTTCATCTATGGGTCATAAAACATTTGAATATTACAAGGTTCATAATGGTGTTCAACATACCTCATCATCTATGAAAATGAGATTTGTCGGTCATGCAACATACGCTCCTATTGCGTCTCCCACCACTGTTGCGTCTGAAACATCATTTGGTATAGGCAACAACGCACCCCCTCTAATTCAATATCAATTTATACTTTCAAAAAACCATCAGGGAGCGGTTTATGGTGAAGTAAGTCTCCCACAGTGTTATGCACCTTTCCCTTGCCAACCATGCGATAAGTCGGTGACGATAAATATAGCCGACAAGGTGAAATTCCCTAAACAAATAATGATGCCAATTAATGTGTCAATTAAGAATATTGTGCTAAATTAGTTTCAATGTAATATATACAATTACCTCTGGAAGCTTCTGCGGACAATTGATACTATCGTTGTCACTAGTATCTTTACCCTCTGGACCGCACTTTTCCGACATGTATCTTTCTTTGTCCTTCTGTAATTCATGAATATGAGCTTTCAATTCCTCCAACGTATCCATCAATTCTTTATTGCTAGGATTTTTTTTCTTTGGCTGCTTATACAGTTGCGATGGAGTGACACCAAATCCCTTACCCCTCACACGCCCAGAATACTCAGGGATATTTAACACTCGACTCAGTATGCTCCTGCAATCATCATCCTCAGCTGGAGTTATACTCTGGGATAGAGTCTCCTAAAATATAGATAAAAGCATATATAAATATATTATACACTTTTGATCAGTTACTGACAAAACTAATGTTGTACTTACACATTGTTCAAATACTTGTTGAACTTCTTCCTGAACGACTCCATCTCTTCCCACACGGGCAGCCTTCTACACAACATGGTCCGGAAGAGATGTCACATCACTTTTCTCCTCTTCTAACTACTCATTAAGACGGATAATAAAGCATTCATATCCTATTATATATACTTACTATTTTTGGTAACTATATCATATTAAAGCATTTATATATACTTACTATTTTTTGTTCTAAGCGTGCATATCCCAGACGTCCTTTTTTGTATCGATACGCGGGTTTTGATGCCCGTTGCCGATTTACGCCACTCACAACTTGAAAAAACAAGTTTAAGTCATATCAGAACTCTTGTGGAAGAAGTATATATACAATACATTGTTCATGATAAGTTGTACTTACTAAAAATTCTTTGGTTCTTCGCTTGGCAACAAATGTCTCTCATTCTTCTTCTGAAATCAGATCAGTGTACTTCTTTGGATGCTCCGATTCGACAAAGTTTCCATCAGAATCTTTAAGAAACTTGTTCGTTAAAAATGCTATAAATCCCCTCAGTCGTTTTCCGGCCAATTGAAGACAATATTTTCTCCTGCAATCATCAATATTAAAAGATCTCTGCAAACAAATACACATACATATAACATGTTAGTATAATTAATTTAAAGATGTAACCGTCAACATAATTAAAAATAATCAAATATCATACATGTATCTCACTCCAAATTTTGTCTTTAGCCGGTTGTAGCGAAGGAATTCTCTAATTATCGTAAGTAATCGAAATTTGCGAACGTACAAGTGCTCCAATGTAACTTGTCAGCATCACACTGTTAGGCTCAACTAATTGATCTCTTTCATTTCAATGCACATCATACTTAACACCCTTATCTCTCGCATGAATGATTTTTTTCATAATCGTTATTCCTCTTTTGATATCGCCTTCCATGTCTTTTGTTGTTTCGTTTCCATCATGTGATGTTTCCTCATTGGTGGCCATAATACCTGTAATTCAGAAAAACCAAAGTATCAAATGAATGAAATGCAAATATGTAAATAAAAAAAATATACATAAGAAATGTATAAATAAGAAAAACATATACATAATTTTATTGAATGACATAATATGTAAATGTATTGCATGATATAAATATGTAATTTTATTCAATGAGACAATATGTAATTTTACAAGTACCTTTGTCACTAAGATCTCTTTCTTTTATTAGTTGGAACGTGTTTTACTTCTCTCTTAACAACACGGACGGATGGATTGATCCAAATTCCCTCGTTATGATCATTTCTAATATATGATTCGTTCGCTCTAATATTCTCATCTTGATCATCTATAATATAAGATTCCTTCTCAACATCAACATCCCCCTTGTCTCCAATGTTATCATCGATTACTTTGTTGGAAAAAAGAACTATAGATCATTTTGTACTTGTCGGATTAGTGACATAGAACACTTGTTTAGCTTGCGTGGCTAGAATAAAAGGCTCATCTTTGTACCCCACCTTATTAAGATCCACTTGCAAAAATCTTGACTTATCCATTCGTATGCCACTATTATTTTCAATCCACTTGCATCCAAAGATAGGAATCTGAAACTTTTCATAATCAAATACCCAAATGCGCTCGATAACCCTAAAATACGACATATTCACATATTTGGGGTTTAAGTCCTTCACACTTGAAATGTGCATTGCTTCGGCAAGCACGGTGACACCACTATTTTGCATTGTATTCTTATCATCTTGTTCTTTGGTATAACATGTGTATCCATTAATTGGGTATGCGCTATAAGAAAACACATGCAAACTTGGACCATATGCTAAACATCTCAACCTTTCTGTTATTGAAGCGGGATCAGAATAAAAATTTGAAAAAATATGATCCTTGAACCATGTTATAAAACTTCGATTGTGCTCCCGTACTATCCAATTTTCATTTTGATGTAGATTTAAACCTCAGAGAACGTCCTTGTGCATTTCAACATACGGCTCAACCTCAATGTCATTATGCAGAACATACAAATGCACTTGCTCCCGTCCATCCCTTGAAATTGTCACAACTTTATTTCCAATTAACTATTTACCTACTATTTTGCAACAACGTTAGATTTTGGGAGGCTAATGGATTGAAAGTTGGACAAATATTCAGTACAAAACTCAATAGCTTCTTCAATAATGTATCGTTCAACAATACATCCCTCTGGTCGACTTCGGTTTTCCACATACCCTTTCAATATTTTCATATAACGCTCAACAGGGTACATCCATCTCATATAAGCTGGTCCGCACAATTGTGTCTCTTTCACAAGATTGACAAGTAGATCTACAATTATTTCAAAAAATGATGGAGGAAAATACATTTCAAGCTCACACAAAGTAATAACTATTTCTTTGTGCAATGTTGGTAAGATCGCAGGATCGATCACCTTACTACAAATTGACCTGAAGAAAAAACACAATTTAGTTATTGCGCCTCTCACTTTTTCTGGAAAAATAGAACGTATACCTATTGGTAGAAAGTGTTCCATTATAACATGGCAGTCATGTGTCTTTAAACTCTTTAACTTGAGGTCTTTCATAGAAATAAGTCTTCTAATATCTGAAGGGTATCCTTCTGAAACTTTAACTTCACTCAGAAACTTACACAATATCTTTTTCTCCTTTCTAGATAAAGTATAAGCAGCAGGTGGTAGATATGTGAGATTTCCTTTCTTCAAGGGTCCTAGTTCATTTCTTATTCCCATTGCTACCAAGTCCTTTCTTGCTTTAAGGCCATCCTTAGACTTTCCTTGTATATTAAGTAACGTACCAATAACACTTTCAAATACATTTTTTTCAATATGCATAACATCAAGAAAATGTCTTACATACAACGACTTCCAATACGGCAACTCAAACAAAATTTACCTCTTCTTCCACCCACGCGTGACAAGCGTATGAGCAAAAGGCTTGCCAAACTGAGTACTCACATCTTTCACCTTTTCAAAAATTTGTTCACCGGTCAATGTAGGTGGAACTCTACGTTGTTCTGAATATCCATTGAATGCTTTTCTCCACCCACGGTAGTGATGATTAGAATTTAAGAATCTACGATGACCAAGAAAGACATTCTTTTGACCAAATTCCAACCGCGTTCAATCTGTGTTTTCTTCACAGATAGGACACGCACACTGGCCTTTAATGCTATACCCCGATAGATTTTCGTATGCTGGAAAATCATTAATTGTGCCAAACAACATCATCCTCAAATTGAAACTTTCTTTCCTATATCCAACATAAACCTTCACACCGTTCTCCCACAAACTCTTTAAGTCTTCGATTAAAGGTGTTAGGTATACGTCTATGTCATTCCCTGGTTGTTTAGGGGCAGAAATTAACATAGATAATATCATGTACTTACGCTTCATACATAGCCATGGAGGTAGGTTATTGTTGCACCCCAAAATTTGACCAACCTTTTCTTAACTTGGTTTATGTTTCATTTCATTTTTCTTCTTGCATTTGTATTGCATAGCATTTTTCATTGAACAGGGGATCAAGAGGTTGTGCATAGCAAGAGGAGGTTGCCCCAAGTGTTGAGCCTAAGCAAGGGGTGTTACTCAAGCATGAATGGTCATCAAGTCACCAGGAAGGGGTCAGTGTTTTGTGACAGAGTTGATGGATGTATGTGGATCAGCTTCTAACTTAGAGGCCAGTTGAAGATCATCAGAGGATTGTGAATTTGTAATTATGGATATGGGATGGTAATAAAGCTCATTGAATGCTTTGAGATCCATGTGGGAGCTTGTTCAAGTTGTTGTGTCATGTGAAAGAGGCCACAGTCAAGAGTGGTGCATCTGAGGTTTTCATCTGGTCAACCCTCAGTCAACTGTGAAATTGAAGGAGATTAAAACTTAATTACAAGTCTCTATGGTCATGGGATGTTGTGTTGAGATGTCTAATATATCATTTCAAGATCAATTCATCAAGAATTAAGAGTGTGAGAAGTTACTAAATTAGGGTTCTCAGTGTAAAATCCCTTGGTTAGTTACCAACTTTAATACCACCTATCTCAAGATACAAGTCTCATCTCATCTTGACCCAAACATGAAACTTGTAGAGAATGTTTCTAAATTTATTTTGAGTACTAGAAGTCATTCATCTAATTTCTAAAACTCAAGTTATGATGCTGGCAAGTTACAGGTCCTCAAATGAATGTGATTTTGGTCAACAAAAGTCAACCAACTTCCAAGCCATTTTTGACCTAGAATAATGTTTCTCCTCACCTTGACCAAGACATGAAAGTTGTTCTTCATAATCTTATCTTTTCAAAGAGTACTAGAAGTCCTTCATCTGATTTGTAGAACTCAAGTTATGAGGCTTGCAAGGCAGGAGTATTTTGGGAAAGTAAGATTACATGTCATTTTCATTATAGGTCCATTTCACTATCTTGCATACTTCAAATGAAAATCTTTCCAACATGAAACTTGCTCAAAATGGGTTCATTTTTTCAACCAAACCTCAAGGAATCATTGATATGGCTTGGATAGAAGATTGAATGAAGGAAGGTTCATGGAAAAGTCATTAAAAGCACAAAAATCAAATTAAATCATATTGTATCCATTTTGTGCAAGTTTGTGCATATTTTGAGTGCAAATCACATTCTAATAACAATGGAATTTTCAGAATTTGAGTTTGATAAGTTTTGGTATGTCAATTTCAAGCTTGCTTCATCATGAAGGTACACATGCTACATTCACCATTAAGATCAAACAAGAGATCAATCCCAGCCATTGAGGTTCCCTACATCCCAAGTAACATGAATGGATTCATTTGCAGCTGTGTAAGCTTCTTTTTCGTGCACATTCATAAAGCTCCAAACTAAGAAAAGTTGGATTTCAATTGGGCTTTTAGGGACTGCAATTGGGCTTTCTTTGCTTCCAAATCCATTGCATATAATCTTATGCTCGTGTACAATGCTTCAGAAGGAAAATTGGTGGAGAAATTGCAGAGAACACACTTGGAAAAAGCTCAAGAAAAGTGAAACACGAATTTTCAGATTCACACCATTTCAAGCCAAATTAAGCAAATCAGAAGCTTCATTGAAGATTAAGGAGTAATTCTGGTCTATTTCCAACAATTTTCATCAAGAATTGAAGGCTCAGTGGAAGCTCTCCAATAGGTATTTTCATTTCAACTTTGCTCTCTGTTTATGATGCATTTGCTTGCCATTTTTGCATGATTAAGACCTAGGAACTGTGTAGATTGTTTCTAACTAAAATTGACTGGCATTGGTGATGATTTGTGTGGTGAGCTCATTTCTGTTTGGCTTCGATCTGGCTTGTGTGTTGATTAAAACTGAAAACTAAATGCATATTTGAGATCTACGTGTTGTGAGGATGATTTTTAACTATCGGTTTGTTTGATTTGGTTGAGTGTGGTTTCACCTGAGTTTGCTGGACTCACCGGAGAAGGTGACCGGAGCCGCCGTGCTCCGGCACCTGTTTTTTCCCTCCGTTTCTTTTTTAAATGAAGAACATAACGCGTGGCCATTGGATCTTGTTTGATGGTTTGACTGGACCTTGATTTGATGGTCCTCATTTAATTGCTTTTTATGCTGAGTTTCATTTTTATGACGTGGCAACGTGTGGATCATTGGATGTCTGTGTGGTAATGATATCGTGTGGCCATGATGGTTTGACTGGCCTTTTAATGAAACAATGTGTTTCATCAGTTTATATCCTAGCCGTTTGATGAGTTTGACTGTGTGTAATTTGATGGTTGTGATTTATTTGTTTTTTTATATTTTAAATTGACTGCACGCGTGTCAGGTTGTGGACCTTTAGATCGTTGGCTGGTCTTGTGAACATGTGGCTGTGATTGGGTTTCGCTTGGTTGACTGAATACAGATTGGATTGGGCCTCTGTTGTTATTTGCACCCCCTTTCCTGATCCTATTTTATTTTGCACGCTTCTGGGCTGCTATTTACACCTTTGCTTTATTCTTTTCTTTTTTTATTTTATTTTCATTTTGTTTTGTATCTGTTTTGAAATATTTCCAATTAAAATGCTTCCATGCCTGATAAAATTCCACAAAAATATGTTTTAGACATTTTAGGATGTCTTTTATTTTTAGGAAATTTTTATTTTATTTTATGGTTTTATTTTCAATTAAAAATGGAATTAATCATTGGAAGTATTTTATTGGACTTATTTCTTGACATGGTTTGTTCTTGATTTTGTTTTAGCATTTCCTTTTTGATCTAATGACTGAAAATTGATCCTCATATCCATGACGAGTTGATCAATTTTGAGGACCATTTTGCCCCTGTTGGTTGACTTTTGGGTTGACTTTTGTTGCATTTCATTTGACCCTCGACAATCCTCATTCACAATGGAACACCCTTGTGAATCAATTTCTTTGGTGGTGTTGTGAATTGATTTTGATTGTGATTTCTTGGCCTCTGTTTGCCAACATACTTAGGTGCTTTGTGCATTTTATTTGATCATTTTTGAACCATTTTCCTAATTTTGAGGTAACTTGCAAGTCAAGTTACCTCCATGGGAGGTTCATACATACACATTGACCTAGTTTATCTTGGAGATGACATTTTTTGGATCCTTTGAGCCCTCAATGCCTTTTGAATCATGTTTCTAACATGTTAAGGATGATGCTTGCTCATTTTTAGGTCATAACATTTGGTTTTGCTTGCTCATTTGGTTGTTTTCTTTTGAGCTTTTAATTAGGGTTTCTAAGTGATGCATGCTTGCTCTCCCTTGTGTTTTTGCTTGCATTTTCTCTTGATTGGTTTGCTTTTGCTTTTTATCTCTCTTCTCTCATCTCCCATTCTGTCCCATGACTTTGGCGTCTCATTTAAGGCATCTTAGTCCCTCCTTAGGAGGTACTTGAAGCATACCTAAAATGATGAATCCTTGAGGACTCTTTTGTGCTTCTTTTGCACTTTGTTGGTGATGCTTATGGTTGAGTGCATATTATGAGTTCCTTGCTGTCCTCATATAGCCTCCCATCCTCACTTTTGTTTTGAGCTTATTTTTATTTCATTTGGTTTGGCTTTTGGCACTTGTGGTTGATGTTGTTTGACTTAGGTCATTTCATCCCACTTTTTGTGCATCTTTGTGTGACTTTTCTTTGTAGATTGATATCATCTTGTGCATTTCTTTTTCTCTTCTTTTCTTGCATCCCCATATGCATGCTTGGTAGAGATGAGCTTGTGGAGGCTACTGCCCCACACTATTTTCCTCCCACTTTCATTCTTACTTGTGCCTTCTATGTTTGCATTCTTGCATCTTTTTATGTTCTTTCTTCTTCTTCTTTTGCTTTTCTTTGCCATGTTCCCCATAAGTTCTCTAACCTTTTAAGGTTATGATAGATATTAGGTGCCTAACCATTCATGATAACATTATGTAGTTCCCTTTTGTATCCCAACTTTAAGTCCACTTTGCATGATAACCTTTAGGATTGATTAGTCTCCCATTAGTGGTCCTTTCTTCTCTTCTCATCTTCATACAATCTTAACACACTTAATAAAGATAATGAATGTTGTGCCATGGGCCTTGTACTTGGGAAATGGTGATTGAGCGAATACCTCTCAATTACCTAGAGTGTTTAGTATACGTCCTTAGGACGATATGCGACGCATTCAATCCTAGGTTTTAGACTTTAGTACAACATACATTATGAACACTCAAATTCAAAACACTTCTTCTCTAAAAAACACAAAAACACCTCAAACCTTTTTCATCCTTCGGGATTCTAATCAAGAAAATCTTTTCAGATGAAAAGAGTGTTGTTAACTTTTAGTTCTACCGCAAACGGTAACGCCTAAGTCTCCAATGGTCGAGCTGCATACACCAACTGCTAGAACTACTTGTTAACCCTACTCGAGCCTAAAAAACTTTTGAACCAACCGGTGGTCTTTTTAGCCCGAACTACGTTTTCTCTGATCTTTCATACCAGATGAAAGCACGTTGGCACAAGACGCGATGTAATGGCGACCAACCTTCCCCCCTTTCACCCGTAGTTAGTCGAACTACGTCGACTCTGACTTTCCCATTGCACGAGGGAATACATAGGCACAGAGCGGCGATGCTCTGCCGAGTCTCTCTTTTCTTTTTCTCTTGTCCCTTGACCTTTAGCATAGATAGATTGATCACCCTTTTAGATAGACAATAATGCGTGGATCTCGTCGAGTACGACGAACGTGAGGGGTGCTCATACCTTCCCCTTGCGTAACCGACTCCCGAATCCAGACTTGGTTGCGATGACCTTGTCTTTCCCTTTTTCGTTAGGTTTTTCCGATTGTTTCCTTTCCCTCTCTTTGGGATAAATAACGAAAGGTGGCGACTCTTCTGTTTTTCGCCGGGTATTTTTCACAGTTGCGACAATTATAAATCATAATAATTACATGCCAGGTGGAATGTGAGATACTTTGCAGACCATGCGGATTCATTCCATCAGCCGATAATGCCAAGCGAAGGTTTCTAGCTTCTTCTCCAAAATCAGCATACTCATTATCAATTTTCATCCACTGTGGTGAATCTGCCGGATGTCGATACTTCCCATCTATAATTCTATCATCTGCATGCCAAGTCAGGTGTTTGGCATCTGTTTCACTATGAAACATGTGTCTGAATCTCGGAATTATAGGAAAATACCATAAGACTTTTGTTGGTGACAACTTTTTCTTATACTGAGATACACCGCATTTAGGACACTCGTTTAATGATGCATATTCATTTCTAAACAAAATGAAATCATTTGGAAAAGCATGTATCTTATCACAGCTCATGCCAATAGAGCATAACATTTTTTTAGCTTCATAGGTTCGATTGGGAAGAACATTGTCCTCTGGAAGCATCTCTTGAAGTAGGGCTAACAACTCTGTGAAACTTTTATCCGACCATCGATTACCCGCCTTTAAGTTGTACAACTTTAATACCGCAGACAATCTTGTGAAAGTAGTGCGACCTTTATACAACGGCTTCTCTGCATTGCTTACCAACCTCTCAAACATCTTGGGACAATCTTGAAGATCTTCTTCAAGTGCTTCTGCAATCTCTTCGACTCGATCACAATCATATGTATCTGTTGCGGTGAAAATTGGATATCAAGCTATTAAATTAACTTGAGTCTTAATTCTTTTACAACCGAACTTTATTTTATCCAAAGGAAAGGTCTAAAGAAAGAAAAACCTTTTTCGCGATGTACCAACAACGCTTAAGAGATTCGGGGGTCGGGGGTTGGTTATACCTAGGGAAGGTGTTAGAACCCTAAGCATCTGTAGTACTCTACATGAACCTTTTGTTTGTCTGCTTGCTAAGTTTGTGAATATGTACTATGGATTGAGATGTGGATTAGGGATAAGTAAAGACCTAGATGGTTTTCTAAGTTTGCTCGCAAAGACATTGCATCTTCTGCCTACGTATCCTAACTAGGATAGAATTAGAGCAATCGTAGTTCACCTCACAAGGGATGAAGAACACTTGATTATGATCAAGGTTCAAAGGGGAGCAAACATGACAATGTTTGTGTGGAGTTTGACAAAACTCCCTATTCTAAGTTGTAATATTCAGAAGGGAAAGTAACAAATCATGACGACGATTCTCACATAGAGTTGACAAACTCTATCCTAGGGTTCTAGTTGAGGAACACTCCTAGTACAGGTGGGTCTTTTAGACTTAAATCCAAGTCTAATGGTTTCTAAACTAAGGTTGAAATGACTTAATAAAGTCAAGGGAATGAGTGAATGAATTATCCATAACATTAGGGTTATTGGAGAGATCTTTTCCTTTGGAGGAAGGCAGGAGAGGCAACTTGGATGAGAGCTAACAAGCTTCATCACTTGGGGAAAGAAAATTTTGAACAAGAAAACAACATAATAAACATACATACATGGTGACAACCATTAAGTGAGCATGTGAAATGATAAAAAAAAGGAAAATGCATTGATGACAATCAAAGCAGTTGATTAAGCAGGAAATGTGACAGTCAAGCTTCAGTGTATTTAGCAGATGAAGTAAAATGAACATGGTAACAACCAAAGATGAAGTCCTAGCATGTTAGCTAACATTTGAGAACATGAATGCAAACAAGTATCACAAATAATCACAAGTATATCGAAAGAAAAATTCATCTGCACACGCGAAAACGATCACAGAATGTACATAATTTGCACATAGTCAAAAGAGATGAAATATTAGGAAAACATGAAAATAAAAAATATTACATGAAAGTAGACATCAAGATGAACAAAATTCAAAAAGAATGGGTGAAAAATGATTAAAATTGAGAGAGATATGATTTTTTAAAGTTTGGTAAAAAAATGACAAAAATAAATAAAAGGGTTGCCCTCCTCAAGGGTCGAACCCAGGTTCATGGCATGCAAGGCGTGTTTTGGCTAATGTTCTTACCACTGGGGTGGCTATACATCTGTTGATGAAATCCACCCCATATATATATGAGGGGAGTTCAAAAACCAGGCTGGGCAAAACAAACACACAAAATCCTGATTTGCATTTTGACCATAACTCAGTCAATTTTCCATGGATTTTGACAAAATTTTAGTGTAAACTGACTAGAATTTCATGAGGAGCAAGATAACACTTTTAGTTTTTTTAAAATTCTTCCTCTAATTTAAAACCCGATAGTGCCTATGTTTTGAAGCTTGAAAATGCATTTTGAGATGGAGTTCACATACCAGCCAGTTTCAAATCAAAGTAATCATGCTCACACACCATATAAATGATAAATAATGAGTTCATGCAAGAGTTAGAGTTCAACTCATGCTGTAATGAAGAAAGGCTATGTAAAATGCAAAAAAAAATCATGAATGAGATGCATGGTTCATGGCAGTTCAGCTTCAAAGCACATATTGATCAAAACAAACACACACACATTGAATGCAAGCTGATGGATGAGTTTGAACATTAAATAGGGGTCTGCACTGATTATTGTGAAATTTAGTGATTAATGTGCAAGTGTGTATGTATGAAGTGCATGAAACTTTTCATTTTCAATTCAAAACATTTCCAGATCAATTTAAACATCCATACATCACATATACATGGTATTGAATGGACTCAAACACAAATTGAAGCAAAAAAGAAACTGTCATGAAAAATGGTTCTTGAGTTGCAAATTGTGCTTGTGAAATGCATGATGATGAGCTATTTCAATTCCAGACATGTTCAGATCAGACCAATCATACACACACAACACATACATGATATTAAATGGATTTGATCACAAAATGAGGCCTAAATCAGACTGGTGTGGAAGAATGTGTTCAAAGTGCAAATGTGTGTGTGTGAAGATGCATGATGATACTCAATTCTAGTTCTGTGCACATTCAGGTCAAATGGATCATACATATACCATACATACATGATGTTGAGTGGAATAAAACACATTTTGATGTTAAAACAATTTTGTCATGGAAAATGGTACTCCAAGTGTAGGTTTGTGCTTGTGAGATGCATGAACATGTTCAATTTCTGTTCAAAACAATTTCAGACCAATTCAAACACATACACATCTTATATTCATGATATTGAGTGGATTCAAACACCAAAATAAGTTGGAAATAGACTGTCATGAAAAATGATTCACAAAATGCAAGTTGTTATGAAAATGAGGCATGAGATATGAATTTCCAATTCCAAACATTTTCTGGTCCAATCACCCACACACATAGCACATGTACTTGATATTGAATGCGTTTGCACACAATTTAAAGCCAAATACAAGCTACTATAAAGAATGATGACAGAGTTGCAAAATTATGTTGTGATATGCATGAAGATACTCAAATTCAAATCCAAATATTTCTAGACTGAAGTAACCATATACACACCATACACACATGATATTGAATAAGTTCAAACACAATTTGGGGCTAATATAGGACTGTCATGAAAAATGAGGGTTTGAGTGAAAACTTGGCAAATTGAATGCACAAAGGAAGTTCAGTTCAGTTTTCTGCACATATAAGCCATACAACTCATACACGCAAGTTATATTCATGAAACTAGAGATGCCTATGCTCAAGAACTGGTTGCTTTGTGGACAGAAAAGTTTTTGGTGTATCTCATGGAACATTGTTTTGAAAAGATGCATTTTTGAAGTAACATATTGAAACAGATGAGAACAGGTTGGGCAGGTTACACATACATGTCATAAATGTTCCTCTAAATGATATTGAATTCAATTTTAAACCCTTCCTGGTCTGAAACTACAAATGGCATATCCATGGCAATGATGTACAACACATAGTATTTTATGAATGAAAACACAAACAAGATGCAATTAGCTCAAACCAATCATACTCACCCACCTTGATTATGATTTCAAATGTGATTCAAATCAACAAGGAGCTGTTTCTCAGTTATGACAGAATTCTGGCATGAAACATACACATGACATATTTTCACCTAATGGACTCAAAGTTCCAAATCATGGAATCATGGTATAAAGAAATAATGGATTGTTTACATACCTCTAGTGGACTGTGTTGAGTAGGTTAGTACACCAAGAAACCCAGAGAGACTTCCAAATAACACTAGCTTTGAAACTTTCTTCTTTTTGAAGGAAGAATGCAATCTTTGAGACAGTTGGAGAAATAAACTCCACCAATGATCTTTAACACTTTAGACAGTTGAGAAATGATATATGAGAGGTGTTTGAGTGATTAGAACACCAAGCAAATGCATAGAACAAGTTTTTGCAGATTTTAGGGCTTTTGGTCAAAGTAACTTGTCATGGAAGTTGACTTTTTGAATGGTGAGGTTTTTGAGTGGTCTAAGGTCTTGGACACCTTCTATATCATATTTAGAGATTGTGTGAATGATTGTTGAGGTGTTTGAATGTAGAGAACTGAGTTTGGAAGCAAATGTACCAAGACAGATTTTTGAAACTTTTGGCAATTTTGTGATTTTGTGATTTTTTGGAATAAGGTGTGAAAGAGCCAAGGCTTTTGTGTTTCTCTAGTTTTTAGAATCAATCTTGTGTTTTGAATGAAGTGATGAGAGCTCCCTTTTATAGGAAAATGAAGAGAGGGGGCAGATTTGGAGATTTCTTCACATGGAAGAAAGGTTTTACACTTTTTGGATCAAACCTCCACAAAGGGGTTTTCTTGGCAGCTAGGTAAGCTTGAAGTCAAGCAAAATGACGATTTTGAAAGGGCTAAATGCAGGCTAGAGGCATAGCTTGATGGCTGTTTGCAGAACTTTCTTTCCACCTCATGCTTACCATGTTTATTTTAAGTGCAAGTTGCAAGGCAACTTGCAAGCCACTTGCAAGTTTGGCTAACTTCCTATTTTCTGCATTTCTATTGTTCTATCATTCTACAAACCGTCTATACATCAGACAAAACATGTTTCACAAGCTGAGATTGGTCATATTTGAGGAAAGAATGATTTTTGAACATTTGACAATGTGGGACTAAAGTGAAAAACCACCAACTTGCCATAACCCTAACTTTTAGCTCACAAATCCTTTTGAGATGTGCTAGTACTTTTTAGAAAGCCCTAAAATATCTCTAAAACATTCATGTTTTCATGAGTTTCAATTTCCCAAAGGAACTTGGTCAAAAAGTCTCTCAAAGTTGCTAAAAAATGAACTTAAAAGTGAAATTTTTCTAAGTCTTTTTCCCTTCTAGAAATGAATTTGATCATAACTCCAAATCTATGCATTTTCTGATCATGGACCACTTAGGGACTTTTGTAGGGTTTGGCAAGAGCTTTCAAATGAGCTTTGAACCAACTCAATTGGATGTGTGGTTAAGGAGTTATGGTTTAGCCCCTTTCAAAACCCTAATTTCCCGATTTTTCGATTACTCCTTCATCCTTGATCCAATGGTCATGAAAATTGATAGGCAAGTGCAATATGATATAAGGAACATTTTGGATTCACACTTTGAAGTCCAATTCCTTAATTTTGAAGAGTTGACTTTTTGGTCAACCGTACGATCGATCGGCGATTACCGAGTCGTCTGTTGACACCCTGGACTGTTGCACCCTAAAATTTGACCAATCGGGTCTCGTATCTGGTCCGATGTTTCGACACATGACCGCATTCGCATCTGCATATCGCATACAGTGCATTTTTCATTTGTTTTGATTTTATCGGGATCACAGCCCTCGTCTCGTGTTTTAGGTGTTTTTAATCAGTTCAGATAGGTAGAATCGTATTTTTTAGGAAGTCGTGCTCTTCCCGGCGTTTTTAGCTCGCGCTGTTGTTTTTAGGGATATTTTGGTACCCGTTTATTTTTACCGGCTATTTTGGTGCGCTCTCGCAGTGTTATTTGTCGTTCGGTGCTATTTTTGTTCCTCTGGGAATTATTGTGATTTTTCTGGATTTTATTGGGCATTATTAGGGTTTTATTAGTTTTTTTTAATCATTTTAGGATAATATAGAATATTAATAGGTTTTTTAATATTTTTAATAGTTTTAATTCTTTTTAGATAGATTTTTTTTATCAATTTTAGAATATTATAGAATTTAAATAGATTTTATCATTTTCTTAATAGGATAATGTAGATTTTATTTTAGATAATATAGAAATAATATAGTTGTTTTTAATAGAAGTTTAATGGAATTAATGGGTTTTTAGATAATAAATAGATTTAAATCATTTTTAGCATTTTATAGAGTTTAATCATTTTTAATAGAATATAGATTTTTCTTTTATTCATAATAGATTTTCTTTTTATAGAATTTCATATAGGGTTATTAGGGATTTAATAGAAATTTAATAGAGTTTAATTAGTGGAATTATTAGAGTAGGGGATTATTAGAGTTTTAGCTTAAATTTTAGATTAGTGGGTTTATTAGAGTTTTTTAATTAGAGTTTAATTAGAGTTAATAGAGTTTTTAGGTTAATTGTTTCTTTTAGGTTTGATTGAGATTTGGTCAGAATTAATTAGTCATTAGTCTTTAATCCAAGTTTTCTTTCATTAATCAGTATTATGCAGTTTTTTTGGATTTTTATAATTCATTTTCGTTTGGGCCATGAGTGGGGCGGAGGCTCATTATCCATTCAAGTCCAGAAGAATCCAGAAGGGTCCAGAAATTGCAAGTCCTATAAATATGGTCTGAGCCACGTGTAAATCAGAGAGAGGGGTCCACATTTCACAGCCACATCACGCCACGCGTTTTCTTCATTCTCTCTCTCACTGCCACGCCAAGGACACGTGGGAACCATGCATCTGTCCTCTCCACTATCCAAGCCACTTGGCATCACCGCAACCTTCACCGGTTGCATGGCCGGCGGCCATGCAACCACCGCCCCCAACCTTTCCGGCCACCCTAACAGTTCATCGCCGGCGACTATAACTCCTTCCGGCCACCGCCCACTTTACCGGAAAACCAAAAAACCCCAAAATCCCCAGATTCCGATCAAACTTCATCTTCCTCCTCTCATCCAATCTTCATTCTTCTACCAGAAACTTCATCTTCTTTCTGATCAACATCATCAACAAGAAACTCCAATCATCAACTTCAATCACCATCGTGTGTTCATCTCGTTTCCCAACGATTCATCATCGTGTTCATCCATCTTCCCAGAATCATCATCCTGTTCATCACTGTTCTTCGCCTTCCAACAACAACTTCAAGGTTTTCCAGAAACTACCAAAGAATCATCAATCTTCATCAGCAACAATGCTCAACCGTCTTCAAGAACGATCGCCAGAAACAAGTTGCAGCAAGAACCTTCATCAATTCATCAAGCATTTCTCCAGAACATCTCCAGAAGAACGTCAACAACAGTCTCCAGATTCAATAACGCGTTCAAGAGCATCCGAACTCTCCAGAAAATTGCCAGATCCTCAATCTTCACCATAATCCCTAGAAAACTCTCAAGAACGTCGTTCTTCAACTTCTCCATCATTCTTCTTCAAGAACTCCCTTCGAGCCTTCTTCGATCTCCAGAAATCTTCTCCTTCAACCGTCCACCTTCACACATACAGATTCATTCAACGCCTCATCATTCCAGGTTCCTTCAACAAACTTAAGCCAAGATCTTCGAGCCATGGTTTGGTGTGCGTATCCGGATGTTAGATCGATGGAGTGTTGTTATTCGTTGATTGTTTTTTGTGTGAGATTGAGGACGAGAATTGAAGGAGGGTGAGGTTGAGAAAGATTGAAGGATTGAGCGGAGTTTAAGAGATTGGATTGAGGGAGAAACAAGGAAAGCAGAAGGATGGACGGAGGTTTGAACGAGAGAGGCTTCACGGCGACGGTGAGGGTGAAGATAGGGATTAGGGTTTCTGTGGGACAGGGAGAGTGAAAGGAGAGGGGGGAGACGAGATTGGGTTTGGGCTTGGAGCCACGAGGCCCATTTTTTTTTTCACATCCTTCCGTTTTTTTTGCTGAAAGGCATTAGGCTGGGCCCAATACGAGTTCCTTGTTGCTGTCTACACCTTGTTTCACCACATACACCCCTCTCCGTTTCCTGTGTTACTGATTGGGCTGGGCCCAATTTCATTTGTTTTTCTTATTTTTTTTCTGCTTACCCCCTGTAGCAGCTTTACCCCTCCCCTTTGTATTTTTTCTTTATTTTGTTTAGGAATAAAAAATAAAGAAGAAAAAGGAAATGAAAAAAGGATATAAATAAAAAGAATATGAAAAATAGTGTGAAAAAAGGATATAAAAAAAAGGATATTTGAAAAAAGAAGAGGAAAAAGAAAAAGAATGTTGAGAAAAAGAAAAAGAATGTTGAGAAAAAGAAATAAAGAATATTGAAAAAATATATAGAAAAATAGTGGGGGAAAATATATGAAAAATATTTTGAAAGAAAAAAAGAAGAAAATAGTTGGAAAAGAATAAAAAAATATATATTAGTATAGATGTAATATTTTTTTTTTAGTGTATTTTCTTCATGGAGTTTTATTTTAGGGATAGTTTAGAAGTCCACTTGTTAGGGGACTATTTTCCATTCGATTTTTCAGGATAGGATAGGATAGTATTTCCTAGGAGATTTATTTTCAGTATTCAATCATTGTAATCATTTTTCAGAATGTTAATAAAACGAGATTTGAGCTGTGGTCCCGAAAGTAGCCGAACTACAGCTGCTCTGATTTCTCGTACCAGACGAGAATATGTAGGCATAGGATGTGATATCCTAGCGAGCACACTAACAACTGACTTTTGTTCTCTCGCTGCTGTGCGATCGAGACTTTCCCGCTGACGACTAATTATTACCCTTTTTTCTCTCTTGCCCAAGTGCATTTGACACCAAACCGTAGTTTTGCCCATAGGTTCCCGTACCTGTGAAACCAGTTTAATTTCTCACTGCTGTGTGAGAACGCCTTGTTTAGCCGTAGTTAGCCTGAACTACGTAAAGCTCTGATCTTCCATGCAGTGTGGAAGTACGTAGGCACAAGACACGAGGTCTTGGCGAGCCAATTTCCCCGTAGCCCCGAACTACGTTGACTCTGACTTTCTCTCTTGAGAATACGTAGGCATAGAGTGCGACGCTCTATCGAGTCAATTCCTTTCCGTTTAGATTTAGCAGCCGTAGATAGATTGTTTTTGCATCCTTTAGACAACCCAAGCAAGCGTGGATCCCGTCGAGTACGACGGACGTGAGGGGTGCTAATACCTTCCCCTTGCGTAACCGACTCCCGAACCCAGGTTTTGGTTGCGATGACCATACCTTTCCCCGTTTTTTGCGAGGTTTACTTCGAGCGTTTCCTTTCCCTCCGTTGGGATAAATAACGCACGGTGGCGACTCTTCTGTCAGCCGGCGCCGATTTTCGCAGTAGCGACATGGACCTCCTGAGACTTTGAAACTTCTTGAATGACTTTATTAAGCTATATTAACTTCATGGATCATAATCTCACCATTAAAACACCTTCCAACATCAAAGTCAAACTACAGTTGACTTTTACTAGTCAAAACCCTAATCGGGTGCCCTGAAATACACTGTTCTTGATTCTGGGGCAACAACCTCAAATTGGATTCTCAATTGACATCATATGATACCTTCAATCTTGTTTCATGATTGAATCATCCTAAAACTTGGATTGATCACAAACCCTGAAGCTTCGATTTGACTGTACAAAACCCTGATTCATCTGTAATTTGACAAAGACAAACTTGCACTGGGTCAAGGTTAGATAATTCATGAGAATTCTCTTAAAATGATAATGAGAATCTAAGGGGTCAAAATTTGGGGTGCAACAGTATCCCTGCCATCGTCCTTTGAAGCATAGGCCGTATTATTCTTGGGTTCGACATTCTCGTTACTTATCTCACCATGTAATGTCCAACATGTATAACTTCGATCAATTCCATGTCTCATTAAATGATATTCCAACTGAACGGCGTCAATTTGATGCCCATAACAACAACCTAAGCAAGGACATGTGATCCTACTGGGGTCTTTGGCGTGTTCAATAGCAAACTTAACGAATTTCGATACCCCATTCTCGTACTCTTTTGACAATCGATTGGAAGACATCCATTTTTTATCCATACTAATTGAGTAGTCTAAACTAAACTAAGAAAGTTAAACAAAAACAGAGAATACCTGTAAAGAAATCACTAACTTCTAAGAAAGCTACACAGTAGGAATGTTGGAAACGATCACAACCTTGCTCTTCACAGGTAACCCCTATAACAGACAAAATTAACAACATCATCAACATTAAATAATTCTTGGAACATCAATTGTTGATAAAACTTGCAATAATGTAACAACTTCTTATATAATTGATAGTTTCTTTTAATAAAGCCTTATAATATTAAAAGAAAAAGGTGGAACAACTAAGAAACTATAAAATGAGGAACAAAATAAAATACCATAAAACAGACTACTCATATGATCTAACCATTTTCATAGGTATAGAGTTTACTTATATTTATATTCATGTTGGCTACTCTCTTAAAAAATAGGAATTTCCAAACTATGAAAAAAAATATGCTCTATCAAGTTACATTAATATTTTTTAATTAATTATATGACGTGGGTGGTATATTTTTACTTGGTATAATTTTTCTATGTTGGAGCGTGTTTGTATTCAGTGTCCGACCTACAATGTCGTTTTATGTGTCAAAATATCAGCTCTCCTTTGAAAATGGGAGCATAGACGTAATTCTACAATAACAATTTTCTAATACAGCACAGAAACAATAAAACCTAGCACTTTTCTTCAATCTCATCCTATATAACTGATTACAAGCTTAAACATGAAGAAATCTTCATGCATTTTCTAATGTACTATGTGCATTTTCAAAGGCTTTCTATGTTGGTAAGAGAAAAAGCAAGTCTGCAATAAAGCAAGTGACAGAATTTCACCATCTATATACTAAAACAGAGTCTTTCTTACACCACACTACAACACCAATTTTCAAAATGACATTTTAGCATAATATCAAAACTAATTAATAACATAATACAAAACTGAATGCAGAACTAAAAATGGAGAGTAATAGTATTGAACAAAATATCAAACACTTTATCATAATATTGAACAAAAAAAAATCTCTAAGAGGTATTTTATCAAACACTTAGAATGCATTTAAGTGAGAGAGAAAAGAGAATAATTTTTTTCTCATATTCATATCAGTTGCATAGGAATGACAAAGACAACCATTACAAAACAAAATAATGAGATTGCCTTTTAGTTCTGCAGACGAAATGAGAGAGGAGGGCAACAGGCGACGGCTGTCGGACGGAGGAGGGCGACGGTCGTGCTTTAGGTTAACGAAGGAGGGCAACGTTCGTTAGAGGAGAAAGAGTGAAAGAAATACATGTACAGTCGTTCTGTTTCTTTTAAAAATTATGGTGGGTATTTTAAATTTATTCTAATTATGCCTATAGCAGCGCTTTTTAATGGCATTTAGCAGCGCTTTTAAAAAGCGCTCTCTAAGGTGTGCCTTAGGCATGACATATAGCAGCGCTTTTTAAAAGCGCTTTCTTATATACCCCATATAGCAGCGCTTATAGAGAAAGCGCTCTCATATGTCACACCTACAGCAACGCCTTAAAAAAGTGCTTTCTTAGGGCATACATTTAGCAGCGCTTTTCAAAAATCGCTGTCTAAGGTGTGCTATTTTTTTTTCTTTTTTTTTTAATGACTCTTTAGCAGCGCTTTTTCAAAAAGCGCTGTCTTTGTATGTGCTGCTAAAAGTCAATTCTGGCGTAGTGAACTCAAGTAAGTCACACACAAAAACTTCATCACTTAAGTTCAATTAAGTTCAAAGTTCTATCTAACAAAGAATCATCAATTCGAGCATAAATCAATCACCAAAATTATCAATTCCACATTTAAACTCAATAGCAACTTTATCACAAATAAGAATTCAAACAATCAACAACATTACAATATTCAACAATTAATTCATGAATGCCATTCAAGTTTTAATCAACAACATCACCAATGACTATCAAAAATAAATTCACAATGTCATCACTATTAATCATCTTTAACCTCAACAATTAACAATTAATTTCATTATCATTTTCAATCAACTATTAGATCAAAACAAAGTAATCACTAACAATTATCCATCAACAATTTCATTATCATATATTAATTTCAACAATTCATCACTAACATTCAACATCAACTTACAAAATCAACACCAATTCTCAAAATAAATTCACCAAAAATATCACTATTCATCATCTTCAACCTTACTACAACAACAATTTCAAAATAAAATTCCTTAAAAGAGCTCAGACTAAGGAACCCTAATACCAAATAAAATCAAGAACTAAACTTGAATATAAAAATTAATAGAAAAAAAGGCCGGAAATGCCTTAAAAATATAATATGAATGATGGTGGTAGTAGTGGTGAAGTGAGCAAATCGGAAACATAGGGAGGAAAGTCGTGGGAGGCTATGAACGTTCAACAGAACCAAAAATAAAAACGAACAGACGACACCGGTCAGAGATGGTAGCTTGTGAAACAAAGAGAGGAAAGGTCGGCGGAGGGAGTTGTGAACGATGGCAGTGAGATTCGTTGGAAGGTTATGAACGGTGGCGGAGAGAGTAGTTAGGGTTCATAATGTTTGAAAACTTTGGAATGCCTCATATGCTATTGTACATGTTTAATTATATTTTAGATATTAAAGACATAAGGCAGCGCTTACTGAAGCGCTTTCTATTCTATGGCATATAGCAGTACTTTCCATAAAAAGCGTTTTCAATTTTATGCTCTATAGAAGCACTTTTATAGAGTGCTTTCTAAAGATGGCCTCTAAATATAGATTTAGCAGCACTTTTCAGAAGCGCTCTCTTAAGTGGCCCTATAGCAGCGCTTTTTAAAAGTGCTCTCCTATCTCCAACTTTTAGTAGCGCTTTTCAAAAGCGCTTTCTTAAGTGGTCCTTTAGCAGCACTTTTTTCACTTTTTTTTTTGTTTTAATTTGCTTTTTTACATATAGCAGCGCTTTGGCCAAAAAGCATTGTCTATGGTGTGCTGTCTTTTTCCAATTTTGGCATAGTGTTAGGTCAAACCATTAGGTTCCCTTGTTGAAGTTCTCATCAAACACTAGCCTCCTCTTGGGCTTTGTACAATGAGACTTCACAGTCAACCTAGCCTACTTTTAGGCTTTGTACAAGGAAACTTCACAGTCAACCTAGCCTCCTCTTAGGCTTTGTACAAGGAGACTTCACAATCAACTTAGCCTCCTCTTAGGCTTTATATAAGAAATTTAGACTTCAAACTCAAAACTCTTCAACAAAGAGATGATAACTCCTCTTTGAAGTCCTAAAGTCAAAACACCCTACCCATTGTGGCTTCAAACCTTCAAACTTCAAATCAAACCCTAGCCAACCTTTGGCGTCAAATTAAAAACACTTCACCCAGAGATGAGACATGAGTCATCTCTATGGAAGAGATGTGACTTCGATTTTTCACACAACATTCCATCAAACATTTTCAAACTTTTTACCATTTAAGTGATATAAGTGGCACACTTGTTTACCAGGTTTTCTTCTTTTCATGATTACTCTCAATTGATGATAATTAGAGTAGTTCTTGTATGTGGTGAGGTAGTACTTAGGTCCTAGATGGATTTAGGTTTGATCTTGGAGCCATTTATGAAGTTTCTTGATGATGAACAAAATATTTGATGATTCGGTTAGGCCTTGTTCTTGGTTGAAATCAAGATTTAAACATAGATTCGTGATCAGTGTGATGTGTAGAAGAGATTAGTGGAAAAAATTTGAGGATTGGAGAGACTTTTTGATGAGGCACCATTTCTGTTCAGCTTCGTATCTGCTTGTTCCTTGAGGGAAATGGAAAATGAATCATGGCATGTTGTTCCTCGTGAGTAGAGGAAGAGATATATACAATTTTAATTGAGTTTGGTGATATCTGATGATCTGGCACTATTGATGCCACCGGAGAAGATGACCGGAATCTTCTCCGGCCACCGTGAGATTTCCCCCCTTTTTAACCAGTTCAAATGAAGAAGACAATGTCTAGGCCGTTAGATCATCTGGATTTCATTGACTGAGTAATTCAATCCAAGGCGTGTGATGGCTTCTGGAGGATGTTGACCATTGACCTGATGGCGTGGCGCATTGTAGAGCATCAGATTTGATTACTTTCTGAATGGATGTGTGAGATTAGAACGTATGGTGGACTGAAGTCAAACGAACCACATGTGAACATCCATGAAACGCTCCGTTTCATTAATTCCCCTCTGAGCCTGCATGGCGCGCTGTAGGCGCTTGGATGCATTGACTGGTCCATTAATCTTGTGGCTGTGACTTTTTCTCAACAGTTTTATTTCTTTAATTCATATTTGGATTTCTTTTATTCATTTTAATCATTTTTAACGCTTTAAAAATAGAAATAATTGCTAGAAAATTATGAAAAAAATCATGAATGACCCCTGACATGTTTAGCATTTTTCCATACCATTTAATTGATTTTTTGGTTGATTTCCCATTTATTATCATTTTTCCATTTTAATTAGTTGATTAAAAAAATGTAAAAATGATTGATTTTCTTTCTGATTTTTGTACTAGCTCATGGATTTGAATTTAGTTCTAAATTTTTGCATGACTGCTCTAGACACCTTGATAGAATTGTATGATTTTTATTTGGTTTTTTAGAAACTTTTAGGTATAGGTTTGAGATAGATTTCTAGGACCTTTCCCTTGTGGATTCCCTTAAGCATACCATTAAGTGTAGAATTTGTTTAGACCCTTTAGATTTAGGTCTTGGCTCTGGATTTTGTACCATGATTCCTTAACACACTTAGGAAGCCTTAGGATTTTTTTCTAGCCTTTTAGGATTGATTTTAGTGTTTCTCCTAGATTTCACAAGTTTATTGTGTTTAGGGTGATCCTAATTTAGCCTACCTCATAGTTTAGTTTCTAAAGTGAACTTTAGCTAACTTTAGGCTTCAAATTCCTTCTTGATAGAATAAAGCTTAGGTTGAAACCTATTTATAACAATTTTTAAGCCTTGATAGAGCTTCTAAATTCCTTTAGATGGTTAATCTTTAAAACTAATCATTAGGTTTTCATTAGAACCTTTAGATAGATGACTCTTCCTTGAATGCTTTGCATTCATTCAATATCATCCATGATTTGTTGAGTGTCATGATGGATACCTTTAGTATACATCATGCTTCCCATCTTAATTCAATTTCTTCCATGAATGGTTGAGAGTCATGATGTATTCCATTGGTTTACATCATGCTTCCCATGATTCAATTCTTCCATGAATGGTTGAGTGTCATGATGTATTCCATTGGTTTACATCATGCTTCCCATCATCAAATTTCATCTTTGGTTGAGTGCCTTGATGTATTCCTTTGGTTTACATCATGCATGCATCCATTCATCAATCTCCTCCTCTCTAGGCTAGATGCCTTGTTTGATTATTTTGGAATGATTTCCTTACATGTCATCTTGTTCATCCAGTTCTTCTTCCCTCATCATGATTGTTTGAACATTGCTTGATGCATTAGGATAGTCTCATGTGTAGAGTATTTTAGGCTAGGTGCATGACTGCACTGAAAGGTTGAGCTGAGCTCCCTTTGCTTGATTGCTTTAGAGGTTGAGTGTTCTCCCTCTGCTTGTGTGTTATTTTCCCTTTTCTATCTGATGTGCTTGCATTAAAAGGTTGAGGTGACCCTCTCTTTGCTTGTCTGTTTTTGTTTGTTCTCTTTGCTTGTTTGCTTAGAGGTTGAGTTTCTCCCTCTGCTTGTATTGCTGCATTGCATTTGCATCTTTACTGTTTGCTTTTCTGTTTTATCTGCTTTATTGACTTTAGCAGTTGTTTTGTTTCCCACTCACATGTTCCCTTAGGACTCTCACTTCCTTGTTTAAGGAAGTGATGGTAGACTTTTAGGTTGAAAACTTTGCATGATAACATCTAAGAGTTCCCTGTTTCAAGCTCACCCAATAGGATGAATCCATTGCATGACAACAGTAGGATGCTTGATAGTCTCCCCTGTAGAGTTCTTTCTCCGTCTCATCTCCAAAACAATAGTAAAATACGTAATAAAGGCAAGTGAATACAGTACGTTACGAGCCTTAAGCCACTTGGGAAATGGTTATTGGAGGGTTTCCTTCCAATAATTAGGATGTTTAGTATGGTACCCTTTGGGTGACATGCGACACATTCACTCCTAAGACATAGTCTCTAGTGCAGTACGGACTACAAACATTCATAAAAAACACTTCTTTCGTAAAAGACAAAAAAAACAAACATCAAACCCTTTTTTTTGCCCCGTGGGCCCGTAATTCAAGGAAAACCTTTTCTGACGAAAAGAGTGCTGTTAAACTTCCGTTCTACCGCAAAAAGGCATTGTCCCTAACTGTTGCTTAAATTTACTCTGGAAAAAATAGATGAATCAAAACCTGTGTTTCGTAGTTATCCTGAACTACGTTCGCTCTGATTTCTCTAATGAGAATACGTAGGCACAAGATGCGATGTCTTGGCGAGAAACCTCCTCCTTTACCCGTAGTTAGTCGAACTACGTTGACTCTGATTTCTCGTCCCAAACGGGAATACGTAGGCACGAAGTGCGATGCTTTGCCGAGTCATTTTTCTTTTCTTTTGAACCAGCCTTGATAGGTAGATAAGTAACCAACTCGTCAGATAAACACAACAAGCGTGGATCCCGTTGAGTACAACAGACGTGAGGGGTGCTAATACCTTCCCCTTGTGTAACCGACTCCCGAACCCTGACTTGGTTGCGATGACCTTGTCTTATACCATTTCGCTAGGTTTGTTCCGATCGTTTCCTTTCCCTTTCTGTGGGATAAATAACGAAAGGTGTCGATTCTTCTGTCTTTGCCGACACCTATTTTCACAGTAGCAACATCTGGCGACTCTGCTAGGGATCCAACGTCCCCTATGCGAGTCAATCCTAGCGCTTGAGTGTTTATCTGTTGGGTTTGCATTTATTTATCGCATTTTACTTTCCTGCACTTTACTTTCAGTATAATATGATTATTTGTTGTGCTGTTGTGGGAGGGACAGATTCTGATGAGTGAGAAGCCAGACCCAGGCTTGAGAGAAAACATAGCATTAGAGTGGAGATTAGTGGGGGCGTGCATGCTTTGCATGTACTAGTGTCCCGCAAAATCCACACTCAGGCGAGATTCTCTTGGATGATTTCTATTCCAACCCTTTGGGCTTGAGGGAACTTTAGACTTGAGAGTTTTCGACCCTGGGAACCGATCATTTGTGACTCAGCCAAGTGAGGCCTCTTCAGGGAATGATGATGCCGAACCAGAAATGGTGAACGTATCATTATTTCGTGAATGTCTGTGACGCTAGGAAACGCATAGGATGCCGAACCTTGTCCGTGATTAGGTCCATACCTGTGAGCAGGGTCGGGTTATTGCAGGAAACCTTGACCTTCAGACAACCTGGTTTTCTTGATAGTGAATCAGTATTGTTGATATCAGAGGTTTCTTTATTATCAGAGCTATGTTGTGTTCTCGTCAGGGCAGAATTTTGGTCCTCTACAACCAACAACACAACACTCTTGATCTCCTGCTGCATTTTGCATTTGCATTTTCATTTTCATTTTTTGGCATCTCATTAACACGTATCTATGTTGCAGGTGCATTGTTCCCCTTTGATTCTAGTGATCTGGTTTCTCATATCCGCCATGGGATCCTTGAGGAAGACTGTTGCTTACAAGCTCCCTACTCCAGATATCAGTGCTCTATTCGGTTTGATTCGTTTGGATGATAGATGGGTCATGAGTGATTTCAGGAAGTCTTATGGGAAGTTGCTGGATGTTGTTTGCAAGCTCTCAGTCCGTCAGATAAATGGTATGTATGCCTTGTTGCAGTTCTACGACCCTCAGCTTAGATGCTTCACATTTCCTGACTACATCCTTGCACCTACCCTGGAAGAGTACTCAGCATTGTTGGATATACCTATTCAGGACCGGATGCCATTTCACCATACTGACGCTAAGCCTGATCTGGCTAAGCTGGCTACTGCTTTACATCTGGAGGCCTCGGAGTTGGATGGGGGTTTGACTCAGTGGAACGGAGTGCCCGGTTTCTCCTTACAGTTTCTCATTGGGAAGGCCCAGCAGTGCGCTAAAGATGGATGTTGGATAGTGTTCAATGCTATTTTGGCTCTCTGCATTTATGGTATTATTTTGCTCCCGAATATGCCAGACTTCATAGACTTAGATGATTTTCATATCTTTGCTTCAGGCAACCCAGTGCCCACATTACTCGACGACGTGTATCATTCAGTCCATTATAAGAACGAAAACAGAAGGGGAAAGATGGTATCTTGTTGTGTTCCCTTGTTATATAGCTGGTTTGCTAACCACATGCCCAAGGCAGGTTCTTCTGTCTCTTCTGGGAGCCCACTAGTTTTGTCTGAATACCTGATGAGTTTAACCGCTGAGAATATCACTTGGTTTGATAGGGATAGACTGGGTATATAGCTCATATACAGTTGCAGTGGTTTTCCCAATGTTCCCCTGATCGAGAGAAGGGTCTGTATCAATTACAATTCGGCGTTGTTGATCAGACAGTTCGGGTATGCATTGAGGGATCCCCCTAAAGAAGAAGAGGTGCAGGAATCTCTGTACCTCACGGGGATGTTAAGTAATAACATGTTGTCCAAACTCGAGCATGCTTGGAACAATGTTCACATAAAGGGTAAGGCATCCTTGGGGAAAAACAATAGTCGTGCCTATGACCCTTACTTAAGCTAGATCCAGGACAGGGCAAAGATGATTCTGATGCCATTTCCTTCAGCTACACCTCCTTGTGCACCCAGAGTTGAAGAGTCAACAACGGTGGATATTCGGAAATACAATCAGCTTCAAGCCGAGAAAGAAGCGTTAGTGATAGCCAACAAAGAGCTGGAGAAAGAAAATGCCCAGCTCCGAAGCGAGAAGAATGAAGTCGTATACTCCTGCAAGAAGCAGACTGAATTGATAAACCACTTGGGCGCCAGTTTGACCAAGGAGACCAATTCTAGGGAACATCTTGGATTAGACCTGAAGGTTGTGCACGGTGTGTTGACCACTAAAAAGCAAGACTTGGATAGGGCATATCTGAAGATATCCAAATTCGAGACATGGTGGAACAACACTTTGACTAGTCACAAAGAGCGTGAAGATAAGTTGAAGCAACAGGTTGCCAAATTGACGGTTCAACTGAAAGCCTAGCATGAGAGGGTTGAAGCTGAAGCAGATCTCAGGCGTGTCAGCAGATGCAAGTTGGAAAAAGCCACAGTAAACCTGAAGGATTGCAAACCCAAATCAGATTCCAAGAAATGCAAGTTGGAAGATTGCTTTGGGAAAGGAGCCTAGGAAGATTTTGTTAAGGACCTCCAGGATACCATTAGGCAGAGGGATCTGCTGATCCGGGGTCTGCTCACCAAGCCTGACCATCCCACTACGAAGAAGTTATTGGAAGATTTCTGTGCCCGTAGTGTCGCTACTGCGAAAATCGGCGCCGGCTGAACAGAAGAGTCGCCACCGTGCGTTATTTATCCCAACGGAGGGAAAGGAAACGCTCGAAGTAAACCTACCGCGAAGACGGGAAAGGAATGGTCATCGCAACCAAATCCTGGATTCGGGAGTCGGTTACGCAAGGGGAAGGTATTAGCACCCCTCACGTCCGTCGTACTCGACGGGATCCACGCTTGTTTTCTAGTACGGATTGTTATTCTATCTACTCTACAGGTCTGGGGTTAAAAGAAAAGAAAATGACTCGGCAAAGTATCGCACTTTATGCCTACGTATTCCCGTCTGGAACGAGAAATCAGAGTCAACGTAGTTCGCCTACCTACGGGAAAGGAGGGGAAGGTTGCTCGCTAGGATATCGCATCCTATGCCTACGTACTTCCACACGGCATGAAAGATCAGAGCAAACGTAGTTCGGGCCACGCACGACACAAGTCTGTTTTGATTGCTTTTATCTCCTTCTGAAAAAGGGTTTTTCTGATTAACAGTCCAAGCGGACAAAAATTGACGTTTTGATGAGTTCACATTCTTTTACGGAAGAAGTGTCTTTTATTGTGTTTGAAATATTTATTGTGTTTTTCTGTTTGTTTTGAGAAAGAAGAGACAGAACTCTAACCTAGGGTTGAAAAGGGAATCAAACTAACCTAATGTTATCATGCATGGGTTAAGACCTAATGTCTATCATGTCCCTCTCTTGCGCAGAGAGAAACAGAGATCCTAAGGGGATAGACGGAAAAACAACAGCATATATACAATAAAACAGTAAAATGCATGAATGCAGCAGTACAAGCGAGGCAAGGGAGTCCCACTCAACCTCGAACCTAGAAAACAACAGGCAAAAGTGAACAAGATTCGCTTTCAACCTAACAGATTAATTGGCAAACAATACAGTCCGGGAAACTCAAACAATACATCAAAAGCTTCTAAACAGCAAAAATAAACAGTAAACAGCAACTCTACACAGCAAGCTCCATCAACATCTTCAAGCAAAGTCTTCATCAACAAGCTTCCATCAAGCATCTATCTTCAAGGAGGAAAACTCTAACAGTAATCATCTTCAACAGCTTCAAGCAGCAGGGCCTCAAACAGCAGTAGTCACATGCACAGCTTCAACAGCACAATCTTCAAACAACGACTTCTATCTTTAATCTTTCATGGCTTTTCTTCAAATCAAACTCTCCAGGATGAGGAACAATTAATAGGATGAATTGGGATGTTAAACAGTTAGTTGACCACCAAAGGTGGCAAACAGATTGTTAACAAAATGTAGAATGTTTCTCTCAAGAGTTCTATCTCTTAGATACTGTCACCAAGCCTTCCAAAGGAAGGGGGTGAGTATCCTAGAGAGACTCTGAATCACAGAGAGGGATGGAGGCAAACAAAGCCATCCATGTTTATGAAGCAAGTTTTTACTCTAAGCTCTACCTAGCTCCTAGTTCCTATAATCTTCAACAGCTGCAAGCAAGCTACAATCTTCACCAACCCTTGAAATTGATCTTCACTCCTTTTGTCTTCAATGGCTTCATCAACAAAGTTTTCAGCTCAAACCCAAACCCCAAGCAGGCCCAATACCCCACACAATCAAACAATAACCCTAGAAAGGGCACACCATACAATCAATCAATTACAAAAATATACTAATAGTATTAATATAATAGGGGAAAGTCTAACATTTTCTAAGGGGTCTATCACTTACTCATAATACCCCTATAGTCCCCTCTCCTAATTTGTCCTAAAAAAACCCAAAAAGAAACTATTTTGTTACACCTATGTCATATTCACAACCCTAATTGACTATCCTAATAGTTTTTAACTAAACTACCTAAAATAAATCCTAAAAAATGGTATAAAAAACCAGGGGACACCTAATATCCATATCTAGTTGTACTAAAAAGAATGGGGTGAAAATCCTAAAGGAAGCTCCTAAACTAAATTCAACAAATGGTAGCACCAACCAAAAGAATTAAAAAAGCAATTAAATGTAAAAATATACAAAAAATATGAAAATGAATTAAAATGACAATTTTATGCTTTCATATTTTTCTAGACAGAAAATGGAAAATGGGAAAAAAAGTCTCATTAAAAAATAGGCATTTTTCATTTTTATATGAATTTTTAAAGTTTGTAAAATTTGGAGTGAATTTAATATGAGAAAATGATCATGGGGTGCAAGAAGAAATAAAATTCAGTTATTATTCACATCTGGGCCCAGCATGGGGGTGGCAATAGCGAAGCGCCTGGGCCCAGTTTTAAACTCAGAAAAACCAAAATAAAATGAAAGAAAAAAAAAACTAAAACGCGGTGCAAGTAGCGAGCAAATATAGTTCATTTTGTGATTGGGCTTGGATTGGGGGTGCAGGAAACAAATTCACGTGAGGCCCATGCTGGTACACTAAGTGGAATGCAGCATTTCACTTGGGGCTGATTTCCCTCCATTTCGTTTTGAATTACAACCATCGGATAGGCTTCCCAGTCAACTGGTCCACGCGCGATCAATGGTTTAGATTTCGTCTCCTTCCTTGAGCTTCTAGGGTTTGCAGCAAAAAGCCATGAACACATACTCATGCAGGGAACTTTCCACCAATCGTGTGACTTCATTACTCCACCAAATTGCACGATACAAAAACCAAAGTTGGCCTATTTTCCACCATGAACACGACTGAGCCATTAGATTTCATTAAAACGACCTCTAGCGTCCAAACCGAATGGTGTAACTTCATATATTCAAAACTTCATCAGGTTTCAATCATCACCAATCTCACCATTCTTTGTACAAAGACAATCCTTATGCCATACTGATCACAACTAGCTAATTATCTAAGATTATAACAACTTAATCACTATGTTCTAGGTCCAAACCGAATTTACATGCACACATCAACCTCCATGAAATCTTGCCTAAAGCTCCAGAATCAATCATCTAACCACCTAAACCATGTCTAACCTAACAATTCTATATCATGCTACCTAATTCGAGCCAAATTGTGAGAAACACTAACCTGTTAAGAAGTTGAAAACAGATGAGGATTCTCTTCAATTCTCAGCTTGCAATGCTCCAAGATCATTCAATGTGCTATAATCTTGATTCTGTATGCAACAATTCGAGCTCAAACCACCTGGATCACCCTAACCGATTCTTTTTGCACTTGAAGAAGAGAAACTTGCACAGCACGATTCAGGCCACTATTCACTCAGATCTTGATTGCAATGTGATCACTGATGATTATTGAATAGAATGGGAATGAAATCTTGAAGAAATGATGAAGAATTAAGAGGATTCGAAGGAATTTGCAAAAATGCAAGATGAAGTGAAACTATGAGTTTTTGATCCAAATGAAGTTCAACCCTTTTCTGGATCAGCTCTAGTGTTTATATAGATGATGATGGAAAGTTCTGGAAGATGCTAGATTAATCCCATTAGAAGTTTCATATATCATTGCATGAGAAAGTGAAAATGGCCAAGTTGAAAAATCAGCTTTGCATTGCCTTGTTATAGCCCCTCAAAATCTCTTGAATTTCTCTTTTCATGACAATTAGAGAATGTAGAAACCATCCCTTGCCTTGCACCTTGGTCCTAGCTTTATTTGGCAAGTGTATCTTTTCTTACAAGCAACTTATGATAACTCCAATTTCTTGACTTCAAACCAAAAAACTGATATTGCCAATGATCTTAAAATGCAATTTACCTTCAAATTGGTTGGTCATATGCTTGGTTTTGCTTTTGTATCAAAAAATCACAATTTTGGTCATTTAAAAAGGTATTTTTCCCTTTATAATTGGTCAATTTTGCAATTCTAAGTTCCATGCATTTCCAACTTGCCACAACCACTTTTCTAGACTCAAAATGTCATTTGGAGCAAGTTTGATGTTGAACATTTCTTCATTTGAAATTTGGAAATAGGAGTTTTGGGCATATGCTTGAAATGACATGTAATTCTACTTTCCCAAAATACCCCTGGCTTGCCAAGATCATAAGTAGAGTTCTACAAATCCGATGAAGGCATACCATACCTTTCTAGAAATCTAAGATCATGAGTAACAACTTTCATGTTGTCCATAAATCCATTTGAAAGCTCCTTGAGGGGTAAACGTTGCTTGGAAGTCAAGTAACTTTCACAGACAAATTTCAGTGTCCTCAGATGACCTGTAACTTGCAAGAACCATAACTTGAGTTCTATAAATCTCCTTGATGCCTTCCACCACTCAAATTAAAGGTATTGAGATAATATACAAGTTTTATGTTGGCCAAGGATCCATTTGAGACTTGCATTTTGAATTATCTGGCTTGGAAGTTTGCCCTAAGTCAGGGGATTTTACACAGAAACCCTAATTTAGAAACTTCTCTTCTTCTTGATTTCTTCTGATTTCTCCTTGGCACAACACCACATCCATATCCACATATCAAATGAGGCATCCCACATCTTCCAAACAGGCCTTGATGCCCTTCAATCAAGCATTTGACCTAGGGTTGACCCAGGGTTGACCCAGATGAAACCCTAGTTGACTGTCTTCAACTGCAGCTCTTATAATCACATCAATGACTTGTCTTACTTTCAAAATTACCCTATAGGTCTTCCATGATGTCTATATACCCTCCATGCTTTCAATTCATAGTCCACAACTTCTCTGATGATCTTCAAACCCCCTCAAGATAGGAGAAAAACCCACTGATTGGTCCACTAACTTTTCAAATTTCAATCTCTTTCTGATGACTTGGATAGGTTTGAATTTGAATAAGAACCTCTTGATATGCTCATAGAGATAAGAATGGCACTTGGTCCCTTGTTGGATGGCTTGCCCATGCTATGTTATGCAGATGAATGAATTATGTACATGCCTTTTTATGCAAATGCTAAAGCTATGAGACATAAACCAAGTGAAGTAGGTTGAGCAAATTTTAGGGTGCAACATCTGCCCCTATTCAAATGACTTGGACCCGACTAGGTGAAGAGCTAACGGCCTTCAAACATTCGAGGTACGAGACGGTTGAATACTAAGAACCCGGAAATTTGCCAACCGCAGAAATAAACTGCACCACTGTTTGGGGAACATTATCTACAAATCTGATTTCAGCATTATCTTGTCAATACTGGAACGAACTTATTGACTTCACTGGGAGAAGTACTTCTGTCTGTTGCACCCTAAAATTTGCTCAACCTACTTCACTTGGTTTATGTTTCAATTGCATTGTCATTTGCATAGTAGATCATATACATAGTTCACTCATTTGCATAGCATAGCATAACAAGCCATCTGACAAGGGATCAAGTGCTATTTTTCATCTCAAGGAATGTATTCAAGAGGCTCTTATCGAGATTCAAGCCTATTCAAATCACCAAGAAAGAAATTGAAGCTTTGTGAAGTTTAAAGGCCAAGCAGTGGGTTTCTCTCCTATCTTGAGGGTATGTGAAGATCATCAGAGAAGGTATGGGTTATGAATTGAGGGAATGGAAGACCTAGAGGGTCCTTTTGAAAATAAGACAAGTCATTCGTGTGGTTACAAGAGCTACAGTTTGAAGACAGTCAACTAGGGTGTCATTTGAGTCAACCCTAAGTCAAATGCTTGATTGAAGGGCATCAAGGCCTATCTGGAGGATGTGGGATTCATCATTTGATATGTGGATATGGATGTGGTGTTGTGCCAAGGAGAAATCAAAAGAAATCAAGAAGAAGAGAAGTTTCTAAATTAGGGTTTCTGTGTAAAATCCCCTGATTTAGGGAAAACTTCCAAGCAGAATAATTCAAGATACAAGTCTCTAATGGATCTTTGGCCAACATGAAACTTGTAGAGTATCTCAAGACCTTTAATTTTAGTGGTGGAAGGCATCAAGGAGATTTATAGAACTCAAGTTATGGTTCTTGCAAGTTAGGGGTTCCTTAGAGGCATCTGAAATTTTGTCTGTGAAAGTTACTTGACTTCCAAGCAACTTTTTCCCCTTAAGGAGTTTTCAATTGGATTTCTGGCCAACATGAAAGTTGGTCCTCATGATCTTAGCTTTCTAGAAAGGTAGGGTATGCCTCAATCTGATTTGTGGAGCTCTACTTATGATCTTGACAAGCCAAGGGCATTTTGGTCATTTGGAGGTTATAAGTCATTTCAAGCATAAGGCCATATCTCCTACTTCCAAGCTTCAAATGGAAAAATCTTCAACATTAAACTTGCTTAGAATGATGTTTTAAGGCTAGTAGGGAGGTCATGAGATGTTGGAAAGGCTCATATCAAAAAGTGATAAAAATGGCCTAAAAAATGGGAATAAGTCAAATAAAGTGGTGAAAAAAATCAAATTTTGGGTTAGAGGTCACAAACAAGCCATATGACATACCAATTTGATTGTAAAATGCATTTTAAAGACAATGGCATTGGCACATTTTTGAATTGAGCAATAATTTCATGACTTGCTTTGTAAAAGTGGTTACTTGAAATGTAAGTCACTAATCCAAACCACTTAACAAGGCATTTGGAAGGCTATTTTGGTTGGAAACTTCCAAGGGAAGATACATGAACAATCTAGAAATTTCCAAGGGAAGATACATGAATAATCTAGAAAGTTCCAAGGGAAATGGATTTTATTATTTTGGGCTTGGGCTTCATTTCTAGAATATTCCAATCATCTCTATAAATGTTTAGAAACTCATTTGAAGCAAGGTTGGTGATTGATTGGAGTTGGATTGGAAGAGAGCATATCAATTTTCAAGAGAGCAAATCAAGTGGTGATTCTTCATTCAAGGCGATTTCGGTTCAATTCGATGATTTTAGCACTTTCCTCGCATATTGTTGAACGAATTTGAAGCTTTCGGAAGTACGAAAAGAGCCGAAGATACTCCGTTTCGAAGCTCCAATCAAGGTATGTAAACCTTCACTTTACCATGGATTTAGGATGAGATAATTATAAATTCTTATGCGGTTAGGATCGTGAACACCTATGGATGATTTTAGGATTGTTAATTTGGAGATTTTCTTCATTCCCTTTTTCTTTTTATTTTTCTGTTTTGAGGCCTGTTTGCTTTTATTGCGTCAAAAATAGTAAAATTGTTCAAGAAATTATGAAATTTTTTCCTACAGATCTTGATTGTCTTAAGAAATTTTAGGCGCTGAGTTTGCATTTTTTAGATTTTTTTTTATTTAGTTATGATTTTTCTTTTGTGCTAATATCCATTGGTGTACATAACTATTCAGCTATTTTGTTTAATTTTGTTCTCTTTGATGCTTCATGAATTTGAACTGATTTTTGGATATGTTTTAGATGATATGCATAGGGTTCCACAGAAATTTTATTGGAATTTCTAGACGATTCTAAGTTTAGTTTTGAATCCTCTTTTTAGAGCCATCCCCATCTGAATGTTCCCTGGACACTTTATAGGTTTTCCTTTAGAAAGTGACCTTAACTTTAGAATTTAGATTTTTTTACCATAGGTTGCTAACATCTTCAGGAGATTGTAGAATTTTTCTTAGATTTTTGTGGATTGTTTTCCCATTTCTTTTGCATTTTACATTCTGATGAGTATTTTGCATGATTTAATTGATGTTTGCTTTGCATATTTGATACCGCTGTTTTGTAGAATTTTGTTCTCTCAATTGGTGATGATTCTTACTTAGATCTTTTGGTAGATTGTAGCTACACTCGCATGTTCCCTTAGGAATTTTTGTAGATTTTCTAGATGTAATTTGGTTCTGTTTTAGGGTTGTCGATTAGGACCTTCCCAATTGATGGTTAAACTTGACCCCTTGCATGTTAGGATTTGTTTAGACCCCTTAGAAGTTGATATAGGGTTTGATCTTCGATCTTGATAATATAGATATTAATATACTTTAGGATTTCCCTTAGGATAATGTGATAAAACTTTAGAATAAAAATGGTAGTAAAAAATGTTGAAATAGATATGGTGTAATAAAAAACTTAGAATATTTTAGGGTTTATACACAACATAGGTGCAATAAAACAATTTCTTTTTGGGTTTTTAGGTTGAATTAGAAGATGGGACTATAGGGGTATTATGGGTAAGTGTAGTAGATCCCTTAGAATAAATATTAGAATTTCCCCTATTATATTAATACTTTTAGTATATTTTTGTAATTGATTGATTGTATGGTGTGCCCTTTCTAGGGTTATTGTTTGATTGTGTGGGGTATTGGGCTTGCTTGGGGTATGGGTTTGAGCTGAAGACTTTGTTGATGGAGCCATTGAAGACAAAAGGAGTGAAGGTCCAGTTCAAGAGTTGATGAAGATTGTGGCTTGCTTGCAGCTGTTGAAGATTATAGGAACTAGGAGCTAGGTAGAGCTTAAAGTAGAAACTTGCTTCATAAACATGGATGGCTTTGTTTTCCTCCATCCCTCTCTATGATTCAGAGTCTCTCTAGGATACTCAACCCCTTCCTTTGGAAGGCTTGGTGACAGTACCTAAGAGATAGAACTCTTGAGAGAAACATTCTACATTTTGTTAACAGTCTGCTTTCCACCTTTGGTGGTCAACTAACTGTTTAACATCCCAGTTCATTCTACTAATTGTTCCTCATCCTGGAGAGTTTGATTTGAAGAAAAGCCATGAAAGATTGAAGATAGATACCTTGATTGAAGATGAAGATTGTGCTGTTGAAGCTGTGCATTTGACTGCTGCTGTTTGAAGCCCTGCTGTTTGAAGCCCTGCTGTTTGAAGCTGTTGAAGGTGTTTACTGTTAGAGTTTCTTTCCTTGAAGATTGATGCTTGCTTGAAGCTTGTAGATGTTTGAAGATGACTTGAAGATAGATGTTGATGGAGCTTGCTGTGCAGATTTGCTGTTTGTTGTTTATTTTTTGCTGTTTATAAGCTTTTGATGTATTGTTTGAGTTTCCCGGACTGTATTGTTTGCCAATTAATCTGTTAGGTTGAAAGCGAATTTTGTTCGCTTTTGCCTGTTGTTTTCTAGGTTCGAGGTTGAGTGGGACTCCCTTGCCTCGCTTGTATTGCTGCATTCATGCATTTTACTATTTGATTGTATATATGTTGTTGTTTTTCCGTTTATCCCCTAGGATCTCTGTTTCTCTCTGCGCAAGAGAGAAACATGATAGACATTAGGTCTTAACCCATGCATGATAACGTTAGGTTAGTTTGATTCCCATTTCAACCATAGGTTAGAGTTCTGTCTCTTCTTTCTCAAAACAAAAAGAAAAACACAATAAATATTTCAAATACAATAAAAGACACTTCTTCCGTAAAAGAATGTGAACTCATCAAAACGTCAATTTTTGTCCGCTTGGACTGCTAATCAGGAAAACCCCTTTTTCAGAAGGAGATAAAGGCAATCAAGACATACCTGTGTCGTACGTGGCCCGAACTACGTTTGCTCTGATCTTTCATGTTGTATGAAAGTACGTAGGCATAGGATGCGATATCCTAGCGAGCAACCTTCCCCTCCTTTCCAGTAGGTAGGTGAACTACGTTGACTCTGATTTCTCGTTCCAGACGGGAATACGTAGGCATAAAGTGCGATACTTTGCCGAGTCATTTTATTTTCTTTTAACCCCAGACCTGTAGAGTAGATAGAATAATAATCCTTTCGACAGAAAACAAGCATGGATCCCGTCGAGTATGACGGACGTGAGGGGTGCTAATACCTTCCCCTTGCGTAACCGACTCCCGAATCCAGGTTTTGGTTGCGATGACCATTCCTTTCCCTTCTTTGCGGTAGGTTTACTCTGAGCGTTTCCTTTCCCTCTGTTGGGATAAATAACGCACGGTGGCGACTCTTCTGTTCAGCCGGCGCCGATTTTCGCAGTAGCGACAGCTGGCGACTCTGCTGGGGACTGCGATGGTTCCCTATGCGAGTCTCGCCTTGGATTTTCTTCCTAGTTGCCTGGGTCATACCCAGCAGCTGGAGACTCTGCTGGGGACTCCAACGGTTCCCTACGCGAGTCAATCCTAGCGCTTGTTTTCCCGTCGAGGATTTTGTATGGATTTACTTTTTCTGTATTTTACTTTCAGCATTATATTATTGTTATTATTGATGTATTGGGGTGTGACGGGTGTTCTATGATTGAGAGATAAGCCGGACCTGGGCTTGAGTGCACCTAGAATTAGAGTGGAAAGTAGTGGGCGCGCACATGCTTTTCATGTCCTATTGTCCCGCGAAATCCACACTCAGACGAGGTTCTTCTGGTTGGCCTCCTGTCCTACCCTTTGGGTGGCTCGGGTTGCTGGTTAGTTAGATTGTCGACTCTGGGAACCGATCAATTGGAAGTTGGCTAAGTGAGGCCTCTTCAGGATTTGATGATGCCACTCCTTCTGGGAATCGTATCATCAACCCTGAAAGTCTGTGACGTCGACGACCGCATAGGATGCCATACCATTGTCCGTTACTAGGACACCTACCTGTGAGAGGGTTTGGGGCTATGTAGGTAACTAGACCTCCAGATACCGATTTGTTTCTTGATTTGAGATTCAGGCTACCTGTGGATAGTTAGTGGGGTCTGTCAGAGACCAAGTTGGAGTGATTATTGGGTCTGAGGCTTGATTGGAGCTTATGTATGAGGTTTGTCTGAGACCATGGTTTGAAGAATATTGGAGGGTCTGTTGGAGACCTTGTTCTTGGTGTGATTTGGGCTTCTCAGCCAGGGGCACTTGGTCCCTTGTGTGTGCATTTTGCATTTTGCATGACTGTTTGCATTTGCATTTCATTTTGCATATTCATCCTCATCCGGAACAGGGAGCTTACCCGTTTTTGTCCGCTTCATCAGTTGATTTCCCGACATTCGCATTAGACTTGAGTTAGCATCTAGAAAGACCATGGCTTCAGGAGAGCAGAACTTGGTTATTACTCGGGAAGAGTTTGAATTGTTGAAGCACCAGTTGAGTCAGATCATGGAAGCCGTCACAGCTATAAATGGAGGAGATAACAACAGTCAAAGGACTCCAGTGGACAATGTTGCTCAGCCGGTGCAAACCCCTGTAAGAGGTCCATATTCTCTCAATGACGCAGAGTATCACAGTTCCACTTTCTCTACGCCAGATTCTCCAAGGATTGTTCCATCTCCAAGAGTTGTTCCGCAGGTTAATATTTAGGACCCACTGACTGCTGAGTATATGGGAAGACTTCAGACGTTGGAAGACCAGATTGCTGCCTTGGTGAGTAAGGATACTCTCAACTTGAATGCTGTGAGCATGTGTTTGGTGTCGGGTCTTGTGTTGACTCCAAAGTTCAAAATGCCCAATTTCGAGAAGTACAAAGGGGATAGTTGTCCGAAGCTACATTTGGTTATGTTCTGCCGGAGAATGACTTCGTTCGTGCATAACGACAAGCTGATGATTCACTGCTTTCAAGATAGTCTAACTGGGGCATCTCTGAGTTGGTATATGCAGTTAGAGAGTGATCAGATCCGATCATGGGCGGCTTTAGCCAATGCTTTCTTGAAGCAGTATGACTACAATCTTGATGAAGCTCCTAGTCGCATGCAGCTGCAAGAATTGTCTCAAGGGAACAATGAACCTTTCAGGAAATATGTTCAAAGATGGAGAGAATTTGCTGCTAGAGTGCAACCACCGCTTCAAGACCGAGAGTTGAAAGGCATGTTCGTAAACTCCTTGCAGAGCCCGTGCTTCGAAAGAATGCTTGGACTTGCACCAAATTTCTCTGAATTGGTAAAGACAGGAGAGCGCATCGAGTATGGTGGAAGAATCCAGAATGTTTCAAGCGGTCAGGCTAGCGAAACAGAATCTTTCTATAGCTTTCAAACTGAAGAAGGAATTGTGGTCAATGCAATCATGAATTATGTGGGGTATCCTCAAGTCGAATCGGTAAAATCTGTTGGGTCTCCGTCTTCTCAGCGGTCAGTAGCTTCTGTGTCTCGTTATTTTGGACAGACAATTGTGCCTAGGGTATCCCATCGGGAACTTTATGTCGCTTCTCTTGCAAATCAGCGAACCCGTGGCCGAGGTTATCGAAATCAGCGCCAGAATCAGAATCGACCTCGTAGCAACATGGAACGAAGGAATGCTCCTTTCCATCCAGTGCCTGTGTCGTATAGCCAGATTCTTCCGCATTTGATTCAGAATTCTCTGGTGGAACCTAGAGCTCTTAAGCCCGTGCCAGAGCCTTACCCTCCAGGGTACAATCCCCATGCTCAGTGTGGTTACCATGGTGGATCTCCGGGGCATTCAACCGAAGATTGTAAAGCTTTTCAAGCGAAAGTGCAGCAGTTGACCGACAAAGGGTGCATTTCCTTTCCAGAAGGAGTTTTGTTTGTTCATGACAACCTCTCAGCCGTCTGAGCTCGCAGATTCATTTCCAGAAGCCAGTGGTCCAGACGGGCAGACATCCTCAGCATTGGCAGTCCTCGGACTTTTTATCATTTGCATTTGTAGTTTCTTTTCTGTTAGTTACTACTTGTTGTTAAACATTGTATGTTTCGAATGGTAATATTGATAAAGTGACTATGCATTTTTCTGAATTAATCATGTCGCTGTCACTCATTTACTGCATTGCACTGACACTTGCATTTTATTTACTCCACTTTATCACTATGATTAGCAAAGATTTGAGGGAGGATGACGAAACTGAATACTCATAACCGATGATCGTATGCTTTCAGATAAAACCTTGCCGATGACGTACAAGGCATTGTTTCAAATCCCCTAAACACTGGAGATATAAGGAGTTAGTCCCTTGTTAACCATTTCGAGCCAGGAAGTAGAAGTTTTTTCGGACTTTTAAAACCCTCACATCTTAACCCGAGGCAGGGTAGTTGTCAGTTAGCTTGACCGAGCGTCCAAGTCTTATAGAGGAGTGTGGCCTTCCAAGAACGAACCAAAGTTTATTCCTCTCAAGAGCTCGCATCGCGCCAACCACGATGGTTAAACCTCACCAACCAGGAGTGAGACAGTTACCATCTTTTCGGAACAATCAAGACAATCAGTGTCACGCGACTTTGTTCCAAGAGAAAAAAAAAGAAAAAAGAAAGCCCGCTAAGTAAAAAAAAGAAAAAGAAAAAGCTGGAAAGCTAATACTTAGGCAAAAATTAGGGCATCCCGCTGGACTTCAAAAGAATAATCGAAAAGAACTCAAAGGGAGTCAGTCCAGGAAAAAGTTAGGGAATCGAAAGAACGAAAAGAAAGGATATCAATAAAAAAAAATTCCAGTGAAGTCACAAAGTCGTGTATACAGACACCGAAAATGAAAAGGAGTAACTGTCACTCTGAAACCTTGTGAGTTCCCTAACTATGGTTCTTACCAGTCAACATACCTCTCGAAGAGGCGAGCACTCGAGCCACGTTAACTGGACATTAGGATCGGAGATCATCACGAAGAAGGGGTGGGCATAAATCATAATTTGAGCCAAATATCCTTTGTTTCACGAACCGTGAACCCGATCACGATACAACCCTTAAAAGACCTAATTGAGGTAGGGTTTATTCTGAAAGCGCATTACGATAAGGTTGAGTAACCTGACTCCTTCTCGATTTGCTAATCATATCCTTGTTGTATTTTTCAATGACCACGTAAGCACTACGTTTGAACTTTGGTTCATTCGTCACTCACAATCATGACACGTAAATGAGTGACAGCACAAATTTTTTCAAAATCTGCATGAACACTGCATTAAGATTACCATTCGGGACTGAACAATTTTACTTGCAGGTCAGTAGTGGACATAAAGGAAATTCCAACAGGGAATAATCAAACGGGATTGAATAATCCAGCAGTCTGGACCAGAATGGTGTATGTTGTGAAACCTTGTAAATCTGGGGCATTGACTTCCAGTGAGTTCGGAATCAATTAGTCTAAGGAAAAGTCTCGAAGCATCGGTTGATTATGGGGCAGCTTACTTGAGAAGCAGTTGATCAGAAGCGAATCTTCTCGAGAGCCAATCAGGGGCAGCTATCCAGAATTCTATGTTTGATCAGGGCAGGTTAAGTCGCTCAACGCTCATTCAGGGGCAAGTCACGATGTTGATAGTTGTTGAATTGAGGGAAACACCGGGGTAAGCCACCGCAAGGTCGTATTGTAGCAAGGTGCTTTCGATTCAGAGTGGGTTTTTCCGAGAACCAGATTAAGGCAAAGTCATTGCAGACAGGGGCATGTCTTTATTCGAGAGACGTTCGATTCGAAGTATCTCGCGGAAGTTCAGAACGCTGGGGCATTTCATATTAAACCGCCAGGGTACAAATTTTCAGACTATCCCCACAGAGGTTCCTGCAGGCCGGGGCATAACAGAGGCGAAAGAACTGTTCTTCTAAAACAGAGTTACTCAGAGCTACTGGAGCGGATTCAGCCAATATTCCAGTTTGAGACGAATGGCGGGAAATCGTGACCCTTCTACTAGAAACCGTGAATTTAGACCGGATATTGTCCCGCATCAGGCGTGTATGACCCACCACGGATGTACAGAAGTCCAGCCTACTTGGCACGTTCGTTTATCCCCAGTGAAGTCGTACATTCGAGAATCAGTTCATCTGGGGCAATTAGGTCGAGATTTAGCAAATCTCTCGCGGCTAAGGGCGCTGCTCCACGAATCAGTCAATTAGGGGCAAAAGATTATCACAAGACCGGGGCAGATCACCCTAAGACCAAAAGATTTTGTTGGGGCATTCTTTTTAGGTTTAACATGCAGAAACAGTTCAGATCCAACCGTCAGGGTACAGAGACCGAAGAGTCCTTATCAGAAGGTTGGTGCTGATTCAGGGGCAAGGTATTGTGAGTAGCACTATGGCTAGCCTTTCTTTTCCAGACGAAATACTCGGACTGGGGCATGTTGGTATAGAGTTCATGTTGCCCTAACCAGAAGCTCGTAACGAAAAGACTTGATCGTTACGTGAAGTGAATCCCCACGCAGGTCGCGCTTCATTCCCTGAAGCTGAGATGACAATGTTCCTTACTAAAGAAGGATCAAATTCCCTAGCTAGTCGTAGCTTATCCGAAGGACATTCTCCAGCAAGGTTGTTTACCCTCAACAGAATTGACGATTCCAAGATCAAAGGCTGTATTCAGACAGTGTGGTGTCCCCCAAAAGGATCCCCTATCCCGAGCAGAGTGGTTTAGCCTCAGAAGATTAATATTCCCAACTTGTGAGTTGTACTCAGACAGTCTACCCTTCCCAGTAGGGTCATTTACTCTCCCCCAGCGGAGCCAGTTGATTTTCCCCAAGAGAATCGTTTCGTCCTCAGCGAAGTTCTCTTTTCAGCAAGTGTTTTCTTTCCTCCCAGTGGAAATCGAAGGTTAAAAAAAAAATCTCTTCCCGACAGAGTTGGTTGTGTGTCCTGGCATTTATTTTGTCGGAATACTGTGTGATACCCGTTAACTCTCCAGCAAAAGTCCAATCATGATTGGCGCATTCAGTTATTCCTCAGCAAAGTGGGCTTCACTCTTCCAGCATTTATTTTGCTGGAATAATTCTGTGACACCTGGTTATCCTCAGCGGAGTTGGCGTTGTCTTCAGCATTTATTTTGCTGAAGCGGTTTTCTGTATCCCAGCAGTTCGAGCCTACATTTGCATCAGCATATAGTGTCATATTTGCATTCACCGAATAAAAAACGCGTAGCATTTCCATGTCGAATGGAGCATTACGCCATTGTCAAACATATGCATTTTGAAACATAGCCAGGTTGGTTAACCGTTTGTTTTCAAGTGTTTTTTCCCTTGCAGGTGGAGAGAGCTCTTGCTCAAATTAATTACCAAACATTCAAGATCTCGGCGTGAGATATGTAATGATAATGTCAATTGTAGCATTATTCCCCACAGAGTTGCTTGTTTAAGTTTCTCTTACCCCTCCAGCGGAGTATTTCTTCAAGATTGTTGTTAAGCCGTTATCAAAAGATTTCGTGAATCAATTTTTGGAAGTTGCCGCCTATGATAAAATAGTTGTCTGGAAGTGTGGATTCAGAAAATCCCCAGTAGAGTCCTTCCAAGATTTGCTGCCATGTCAGCACTGAAAATTGGAAGACTAGACTCATATTGTGTTACCCATGTGATTGATGGAGCTAGCTGCTGCAAAGATAGGCAGAAAAGCAGTATCGGAGTTATTTTCCCGCAGTGGTGGTGGAGTTATTTCCCGCAGTGGTGGCAGAGTTATTTCCCGTAGTGGTGGCGGAGTTATTTCCCGCAGTGGTGGCGGAGTTATTTCCCGTAGTGGTGGCGGAGTTATTTCCCGCAGTGGTGGCGGAGTTATTTTCCCGCAGTGGTGGCGGAGTTATTTTCCCGTAGTGGTGGCGGAGTTATTTCCCGTAGTGGTGACGGAGTTATTTCCCGCAGTGGTGGCGGAGTTATTTCCCGCAGTGGTGGCGGAGTTATTTTCCCGTAGTGGTGACGGAGTTATTTTCCCGCGGTGGTGGCGGAGTTATTTCCCGTAGTGGTGACGGAGTTATTTCCCGCAGTGGTGGCAGAGTTATTTCCCGTAGTGGTGACGGAGTTATTTCCCGCAGTGGTGGCGGAGTTATTTCCCGTAGTGGTGACGGAGTTATTTTCCCGCAGTGGTGGCGGAGTTATTTCCCGTAATGGTAATGGAGTCAGTACCCGTAGCGATGGCGGTGTTATTTTTCTGTAATGGTAACGGAGTCAGTACCCGTAGCGATGGCGGTGTTATTTTTTTGTATTGGCGGCAGAGTCAGTACCCGTAGCGATGGCGGTGTTATTTTTCTGTAATGGTAATGGAGTCAGTACCCGTAGCGATGGCGGTGTTATTTTTCTATAATAATGACAAAGTATTACCCGTAGCGATGGTGGTGTTGTTTACCCGTAGCAATGCCGGTGTTGTTATTTTCCCAGATTATTTCCCGTAGTGATGGCGGGGTTATTTTCCTGTATCATTGGCAGGGTCATGTTTTGTTGACAGAAGTACTTCCCCAGTGAAGTCAATAGGTTCATTCCAGTATTAACAAGATAATGTCGAAATCAGATTTGTAGATAGTGTTCCCCAAACAGTTGTGCAGTTTATTTCTGCGGTTGGCAAATTTCCGGATTCTTAGTATTCAATCGTCTCGTACCTCGAATGTTTGAAGGCCGTTCGCTCTTCACCCAGTCGGGTCCAAGTCGTTTGAATAGGGGCAGCTGTTGCACCCTAAAATTTGCTCAACCTACTTCACTTGGTTTATGTTTCAATTGCATTGTCATTTGCATAGTAGATCATATACATAGTTCACTCATTTGCATAGCATAGCATAACAAGCCATATGACAAGGGATCAAGTGCTATTTTTCATCTCAAGGAATGTATTCAAGAGGCTCTTATCGAGATTCAAGCCTATTCAAATCACCAAGAAAGAAATTGAAGCTTTGTGAAGTTTAAAGGCCAAGCAGTGGGTTTCTCTCTTATCTTGAGGGTATGTGAAGATCATCAGAGAAGGTATGGGTTATGAATTGGGGCATGGAAGACCTAGAGGGTCCTTTTGAAAGTAAGACAAGTCATTGGTGTGGTTACAAGAGCTACAGTTTGAAGACAGTCAACTAGGGTGTCATCTGGGTCAACCCTAAGTCAAATGCTTGATTGAAGGGCATCAAGGCCTATCTGGACGATGTGGGATTCATCATTTGATATGTGGATATGAATGTGGTGTTGTGCCAAGGAGAAATCAAAATAAATCAAGAAGAAGAGAAGTTTCTAAATTAGGGTTTCTGTGTAAAATCCCCTAATTTAGGGAAAACTTCCAAGCAGAATAATTCAAGATACAAGTCTCTAATGGATCTTTGGCCAACATGAAACTTGTAGAGTATCTCAAGACCTTTAATTTTAATGGTGGAAGGCATCAAGGAGATTTATAGAACTCAAGTTATGGTTCTTGCAAGTTAGGGGTTCCTCAGAGGCATCTGAAATTTTGTCTGTGAAAGTTACTTGACTTCCAAGCAACTTTTTCCCCTTAAGGAGTTTTCAATTGGATTTCTGGCCAACATGAAAGTTGTTCCTCATGATCTTAGCTTTCTAGAAAGGTAGGGTATGCCTCAATCTGATTTGTGGAGCTCTACTTATGATCTTGACAAGGCAAGGGCATTTTGGTCATTTGGAGGTTATAAGTCATTTCAAGCATAAGGCCATATCTCCTACTTCCAAGCTTCAAATGGAAAAATCTTCAACATTAAACTTGCTTAGAATGATGTTTTAAGGCTAGTAGGGAGGTCATGAGATGTTGGAAAGGCTCATATCAAAAAGTGATAAAAATGGCCTAAAAAATGGGAATAAGTCAAATAAAGTGGTGAAAAAAAATCAAATTTTGGGTTAGAGGTCACAAACAAGCCATATGACATACCAATTTGATTGTAAAATGCATTTTAAAGACAATGGCATTGGAACATTTTTGAATTGAGCAATAATTTCATGACTTGCTTTGTAAAAGTGGTTACTTGAAATGTAAGTCACTAATCCAAACCACTTAACAAGGCATTTGGAAGGCTATTTTGGTTGGAAACTTCCAAGGGAAGATACATGAACAATCTAGAAATTTCCAAGGGAAGATACATGAATAATCTAGAAAGTTCCAAGGGAAATGGATTTTATTATTTTGGGCTTGGGCTTCATTTCTAGAATATTCCAATCATCTCTATAAATGTTTAGAAACTCATTTGAAGCAAGGTTGGTGATTGATTGGAGTTGGATTGGAAGAGAGCATATCAATTTTCAAGAGAGCAAATCAAGTGGTGATTCTTCATTCAAGGCGATTTCGGTTCAATTCGAAGATTTTAGCACTTTCCTCGCATATTATTGAACGAATTTGAAGCTTTCGGAAGTACGAAAAGAGCCGAAGATACTCCGTTTCGAAGCTCCGATCAAGGTATGTAAACCTTCACTTTACCATGGATTTAGGATGAGATAATTATAAATTCTTATGCGGTTAGGATCGTGAACACCTATGGATGATTTTAGGATTGTTAATTTGGAGATTTTCTTCATTCCCTTTTTCTTTTTATTTTTCTGTTTTGAGGCCTGTTTGCTTTTATTGCGTCAAAAATAGTAAAATTGTTCAAGAAATTTTGAAATTTTTTCTTACATATCTTGATTGTCTTAAGAAATTTTAGGCGCTGAGTTTGCATTTTTTAGATTTTGTTTGATTTAGTTATGATTTTTCTTTCGTGCTAATATCAATTGGTGTACATAACTATTCAGCTGTTTTGTTTAATTTTGTTCTCTTTGATGCTTCATGATTTTGAGCTGATTTTTGGATATGTTTTAGATGATATGCATAGGGTTCCCCAGAAATTTTATTGGAATTTCTAGACGATTCTAAGTTTAGTTTTGAATCCGCTTTTTAGAGCCATCTCCATCTGAATGTTCCCTGGACACTTTATAGGTTTTCCTTTAGAAAGTGACCTTAATTTTAGAATTTGGTTTTAATTTTTATACCATAGGTTGCTAACATCTTCAGGAGATTGTAGAATTTTTCTTAGATTTTTTTGGATTGTTTTCCCATTTCTTTTGCATTTTACATTCTGATGAATATTTTGCATGATTTAATTGATGTTTGCTTTGCGTATTTGATACCGCTGTTTTGTAGAATTTTGTTCTCTCAATTGGTGATGATTCTTGCTTAGATCTTTTGGTAGATTGTAGCTAACACTCGCATGTTCCCTTAGGAATTTTTGTAGATTTTCTAGATGTAATTTGGTTCTGTTTTAGGGTTGTTGATTAGGACCTTCCCAATTGATGGTTAAACTTGACCCCTTGCATGTTAGGATTTGTTTAGACCCCTTAGAAGTTGATATAGGGTTTGATCTTCGATCTTGATAATATAGATATTAATATACTTTAGGATTTCCCTTAGGATAATGTGATAAAACTTTAGAATAAAAATGGTAGTAAAAAATGTTGAAATAGATATGGTGTAATAAAAAACTTAGAATATTTTAGGGTTTATACACAACATAGGTGCAACAAAACAATTTCTTTTGGGGTTTTTAGGTTGAATTAGAAGATGGGACTATAGGGGTATTATGGGTAAGTGTAGTAGATCCCTTAGAATAAATATTAGAATTTCCCCTATTATATTAATACTTTTAGTATATTTTTGTAATTGATTGATTGTATGGTGTGCCCTTTATAGGGTTATTGTTTGATTGTGTGGGGTATTGGGCTTGCTTGGGGTATGGGTTTGAGCTTAAGACTTTGTTGATGGAGCCATTGAAGACAAAAGGAGTGAAGGTCCAGTTCAAGAGTTGATGAAGATTGTGGCTTGCTTGCAGCTGTTGAAGATTATAGGAACTAGGAGCTAGGTAGAGCTTAAAGTAGAAACTTGCTTCATAAACATGGATGGCTTTGTTTGCCTCCATCCCTCTCTATGATTCAGAGTCTCTCTAGGATACTCACCCCCTTCCTTTGGAAGGCTTGGTGACAGTACCTAAGAGATAGAACTCTTGAGAGAAACATTCTACATTTTGTTAACAGTCTGCTTTCCACCTTTGGTGGTCAACTAACTGTTTAACATCCCAGTTCATTCTACTAATTTTTCCTCATCCTGGAGAGTTTGATTTGAAGAAAAGTCATGAAAGATTGAAGATAGATACCTTGATTGAAGATGAAGATTGTGCTGTTGAAGCTGTGCATTTGACTGCTGCTGTTTGAAGCCCTGCTGTTTGAAGCTGTTGAAGGTGTTTACTGTTAGAGTTTATTTCCTTGAAGATTGATGCTTGCTTGAAGCTTGTAGATGTTTGAAGATGACTTGAAGATAGATGTTGATGGAGCTTGCTGTGCAGATTTGCTGTTTGCTGTTTATTTTTTGCTGTTTATAAGCTTTTGATGTATTGTTTGAGTTTCCTGGACTGTATTGTTTGCCAATTAATCTGTTAGGTTGAAAGCGAATTTTGTTCGCTTTTGCCTGTTGTTTTCTAGGTTCGAGGTTGAGTGGGACTCCCTTGCCTCGCTTGTATTGCTGCATTCATGCATTTTACTATTTGATTGTATATATGTTGTTGTTTTTCCGTTTATCCCCTAGGATCTCTGTTTCTCTCTGCGCAAGAGAGAAACATGATAGACATTAGGTCTTAACCCATGCATGATAACATTAGGTTAGTTTGATTCTCATTTCAACCATAGGTTAGAGTTCTGTCTCTTCTTTCTCAAAACAAACAGAAAAACACAATAAATATTTCAAATACAATAAAAGACACTTCTTCCGTAAAAGAATGTGAACTCATCAAAACGTCAATTTTTGTCCGCTTGGACTGCTAATCAGGAAAACCCCTTTTTCAGAAGGAGATAAAGGCAATCAAGACAGACCTGTGTCGTACGTGGCCCGAACTACGTTTGCTCTGATCTTTCATGTTGTATGAAAGTACGTAGGCATAGGATGCGATATCCTAGCGAGCAACCTTCCCCTCCTTTCCAGTAGGTAGGCGAACTACGTTGACTCTGATTTCTCGTTCCAGACGGGAATACGTAGGCATAAAGTGCGATACTTTGCCGAGTCATTTTATTTTCTTTTAACCCCAGACCTGTAGAGTAGATAGAATAATAATCCTTTCGACAGAAAACAAGCATGGATCCCGTCGAGTACGACGGACGTGAGGGGTGCTAATACCTTCCCCTTGCGTAACCGACTCCCGAATCCAGGTTTTGGTAGCGATGACCATTCCTTTCCCGTCTTTGCGGTAGGTTTACTCTGAGCGTTTCCTTTCCCTCTGTTGGGATAAATAACGCACGGTGGCGACTCTTCTGTTCAGCCGGCGCCGATTTTCGCAGTAGCGTCACTGTCAACAAAACATGACCCTGCCACTGATACAGGAAAATAAAATCGTCATCACTACGGGTAATAATCTGGGAAAATAACAACACCGCCATCGCTACGGGTAATACTTTGTCATTACTACAGGAAATAACTCCGCCACCACTGCGGGAAATAACTCCGTCACCACTACGGGAAAATAACTCTGCCACCACTGCGGGAAATAACTCCGTCACCACTACGGGAAAATAACTCCGCCACCACTACGGGAAATAACTCCGCCACCACTACGGGAAAATAACTCCGCCACCACTGCGGGAAATAACTCCGCCACCGCTGCGGGAAATAACTCTGATACAACTTTTCTACCTATCTTTGCAACAGCTAACTCCAACAAACACATGGGTAACACGATATGAGTCTAGTCTTCCAATTTTCAGTGCTGACATGGCAACAAATTTGAGAAGGACTCTACTGGGGATTTTCTGAATCCACACTGCCAGACAACTTTCCAAAAATCGATTCACGAAATCTTTTGATGTCGTCACAACAACAACCTTGAAGAAATACTCCGCTGGAGGGGTAAGAGAAACTTAAGCAAGCAACTCTGTGGGGAATAATGCTAAGACCGACATTATCATTACATGTCTCACGCCGAGGTCTTGAATGTCTGGTAATTAATTTGAGCACGAGCTCTCTCTACTTGCAAGGGAAACAACACTAGAAACAAACGGTTAACCAACCTGGCTTATGTTTCAAAATGCATATGTTTGGCAATGGCGTAATGCTCCATTCGACATGGAAATGCTACGCGTTTTTTTTATTTGGTGGATGCAAGTATGACACTATATGTCGATGCAAATGCAGACTCGAACTGCTGGGATACAGAAAACTGCTTCAGCAAAATAAATGCTGAGGACAACGCCAACTCCTCTGGGGATAACCAGGTGACACAGAATTATTCCCGCAAAATAAATGCTGGAAGAGTGAAGCCAACTTCGCTGAGGAATAACTGAATGTGCCAATCATGATTGGACTTCTGTCAGGGACAGCTTACCCGTGCCAATGAAAATTGGACTTTTGCTGGGGAGTGAACGGGTATCACAAAGTATTCTGGAAAAATAAATGCCAGGACACACAACCAACTCTGCCGGGAAGAGTTTTAATCTTCGAGTTCCACTGGGAGGAAAGAAAACACTTGCTGAAAAAAGAGAGAACTCCGTTGAGGACGAAACGATTCTCTTGGAGAAAATCAACTGGCTCCGCTGGGGGAGAGCAAATGACCCTACTTGGAAGGGTAGACTGTTTGAGTACAGCTCACAAGTTGGAAATATTAATCTTCTGAGGCTAAACCACTCTGCTCGGGATGGGGAATCCTTTTGGGGGACACCACACTGTCTGAATACAACCTTCGATCTTGGAATCGTCAATTCTACTGAGGGTAAACGACCCTGCTGGAGAATGTCCTTGGGATAAGCTGAGACTAGTTGGGGAATTTGATCCTTCTTTAGTAAGGAACATTGTCATCTCCGAAGCGCGACCTGCGTGGGGATCGAGTCTTTCCGTGACGAGCTTCTGGTCAGTACTGCAATCTTTTGATCGTCCACTTCGTATAACCAAAAACCTGTAACACCACAAACGAGACAAGACAAGTCTATGCAACCAAATCTATTCAGGTTAGTGTTAGTGACATCATTTTCAGTCAATTCAAAGTTTTAGCAATTATTGGCAAGGGCCAGTGATGTTATACACTTGCTAGTTTTATTAAACCTTGGCGTTTGTCATGTACAAAACAGTAAAGAACCAGCATCAAATACTGAATAACATGTTTTATTGATTGGGCCCCTAAATGGGCAGAGTTTTGTACACGGGATGTAACTCCTGAAAAGAGGAAGCTACGCACAACAAAATACGAGTATGCGCAAGAATCATAAATACAATGACAAATCAACTTTGCACACATGTCGGCAACGGGATGCAGACGAACATCATGAGCTGATCCTCCTATGACTCGCCTGACTCTAGTGCTTTCCCGGTACTCACACTTCCGAAGAGATTGTATCTGATAATCGACCCCTCAGGTATATTCTCCCGCGCCAATGCGCACCGCAGTATCAAATTCGGACCGCAGTCATTTGCTTTTCAAATTCCTAACTTTTGTGTGAACCGCCCTTTACGGGTTTTCAGTTCACCGGGATACCCTTTTTTGCCGAAGCCGCCCAGTGTAGGTTTTCAACTTCGCGGGTGTACATTTTTTCAATTTTATCCCTAACTTTTGCCCGAACCTTTCATTCTGTTTTTGGTTCGCCAGGATGCCCCATTTTTGCCTGGACTCTCTTTTTTCTATCCAGCGGGTCAATTTCAAGCAAAGTATTTTTTAACTGCGTCCGAATTCACAGGTGACGTAAAGTCTTCACCGTCCATGGTGGACAACAACAAAGCTCCTCCTGAAAAGACTTTTCTGACAACGTATGGCCCTTCGTAGTTGGGGGTCCACTTGCCCCTGTGATCTGCCTGCGGCGGGAGAATCCTTTTCAGCACAAGGTCGCCCGTCTGAAAGCTCCGAGGATGTATCTTCTTATCATATTCTTTCTTCATCCAGCTCTGGTACAGTCGACCGTATGCTAGAGAAGCTAGCCTCTTCTCATCCATTAAACTCAGCTGGTTCAACCTGTCTTTTACCCATTCTGCCTCGTCTAGTTGGACGTCTCGTAATACTCTCAGGGAAGGAATCTCAACTTCCAGTGGTAACACTGCTTCCATTCCATATACCAACGAGAACGGGGTTGCCCCGGTTGATGTGCGTACCGTCGTACGATAACCGTGCAAAGCAAAAGGTAGCATCTCATGCCAGTCCTTATAGGTCACCACCATCTTCTGAACAATCTTCTTTATATTCTTATTGGCCGCTTCAACAGCGCCATTCATCTTGGGTCGGTAAGGGGAGGAGTTGTGATGCTCGATCTTAAAATTCTGACACAGCTCCTTCATCATTTTGTTATTCAGGTTTGAACCGTTGTCGGTAATTATCCGCTCGGGGATTCCATATCTGCAAATGATATCTCTCTTGATGAACCTGGCTACCACCTGCTTGGTCACATTTGCATAGGATGCCGCTTCCACCCATTTGGTAAAATAATCGATTGCTACCAGAATGAACCGGTGTCCGTTAGAAGCCATCGACTCGATCTTTCCAATCATATCGATTCCCCACATTGAGAACGGCCACGGTGACGACATTACATTCAGAGGACTCGGAGGCACATGGATCTTATCTGCATAGATCTGGCACTTATGACATCTCTTCGCAAACTTGAAACAATCGGTTTCCATAGTTAGCCAGTAATAACCTGCCCGCAGCAGCTTCCTCGTCATAGCATGCCCACCAGCATGCGTACCAAATGTACCCTCATGTATTTCCTCCATGAGCAGCTTCGCCTCTTTCTCATCTACACAACATAGTAGCACCAAGTCGTGATTTCTCTTGTATAGAACACCGTCCGGATTCAAATAGAAATTGCCCGCCAATCTCCTGAGAGTCTTCTGATCGTGACTGGATGCCCCAGCCGGATACTCTTTGCTTTTCAGGAAATTAAGGATATCAAAATACCAGGGTTTATCATCAGATGCTTCGTCAATGGCAAATACGAAGGCGGGTCTGTCAAGCCGAGAGATAACAATTCTAGGAGCCTCATTCCAGAAGTTGACTTTATACATGGAAGACAAAGTGGCCAGGGCGTCAGCCATCTGATTCTCTGCTCGCGGTACATGATGTAACTCAACCTTGTCAAAGAAAGGCAACAATCTCCTCGCGTAATTCATGTATGGTATCAAATTAGGCTGACGTGTCTCCCATTCTCCTTTTATTTGATTCACCACCAGAGCTGAGTCTCCGTATACATCCAGATTCTTGATTCGCAAATCAATGGCTTCTTCAAGCCCCATGATACAAGCTTCGTATTCGGCTTCATTATTGGTAACCGGAGAGGTCAATCGAGTAGTAAACGGGATGTGCGACCCGTGTGGAGTAGTGATGATTGCCCCTATTCCGCTACCATAGGAGTTTACAGCTCCGTCAAAGATCAACTGCCATTTGGAACCCAATTCTGGTCCTTCTTCCGACAACGGTTCTTCACAATCTTTCATCTTTAGGTACATGATATCCTCGTCAGGAAAATCAAACCTCATTGATTGGTAGTCCTCAATAGGCTGCTCTGCCAAATACTCAGATAATACACTCCCCTTTATAGCCTTCTGTGAGACATACTGGATGTCGTATTCGGTCAAAACCATCTGCCAATGGGCAATTCTCCCCGATAATGCCTGCTTTTCGAATACGTATTTGATAGGATCCATCTTCGAGATGAGCATGGTTGTATGGTTCAGCATGTATTTCCTCAAACGCTTGGCGGCCCAGGCTAACGCGCAACAAGTTTTTTCGAGCATTGAATATCGAGATTCACATTCAGTAAACTTCTTACTCAAGTAGTATATTGCATGCTCTTTTCTTCCTGTCTCGTCGTGTTGACCGAGAACACAACCCATACTTCCCTCAAGAACCGTCAAATACATAATCAAGGGTCTCCCTGCCACTGGAGGTATCAAAACAGGAGGCTCCTGCAAATACTATTTTATTTTATCGAACGCCTTTTGACAATTTTCATTCCACGTTACAGCCTGGTCTTTTTTCAACAGCTTGAATAATGGCTCACACGTGGCCGTTAGGTGAGATATGAATCGAGCGATGTAGTTCAACCTCCCTAAAAATCCTCATACTTCTTTTTCTGTTTTAGGCGTCGGCATCTCTTGTATTGCTTTTATTTTTGCAGGATCAACCTCTATTCCTTTTTCGCTCACGATAAACCCCAGCAGTTTACCCGATCTCACCCCGAAGGTGCACTTGTTAGGGTTCAGTCTCAGCCTGAACTTCCTAAGCCATTTGAATAGCTTCAGCAGATTCACCAAATGTTCTTCCTCCGTCTGGGATTTGGCAATCATATCATCGACATAAACCTCGATCTCCTTATGCATCATATCATGAAAAAGGGTCGTCATTGCACGCTGATACGTTGCCCTAGAATTCTTTAATCCGAAGGGCATCACTTTGTAACAAAATGTTCCCCAAGGTGTTATGAAAGTAGTCTTCTCCATGTCTTCTGGCGCCATTTTAATCTGATTATAGCCCGAGAAGCCATCCATGAAGGAGAATACGGAGAATTGAGCAGTGTTGTCAACCAGCACATCGATGTGAGGAAGCGGAAAATCATCTTTCGGGCTCGCTTTGTTCAAATCACGGTAATCTACGCACATTCTCACTTTACCGTCTTTCTTTGGCACTGGCACGATATTGGCGACCCATGAGGGATATTTTGTAACAGCTAGGAAACCAGCATCCCACTGCTTTTGAACCTCCTCCTTAATTTTCACTGCCATATCAGGTCTAGTTCTGCGAAGCTTCTGCTTAACCGGCGGGCATTCTTCTTTTAGCGGTAGACGGTGCACAACCATATCCGTATCCATCCCAGGCATGTCTTCATACGACCAAGCGAACACATCACTGTACTCTCTGAGCATTTCAACCAGTCTTCGCTCGACGTCGCTCTGCAGCGCGGCTCCTATACGGATGTTCTTTTCAACCCCTTCCGACCCCAGGTTAATAATTTCAATGACCTCCTCATGAGGCAGAATGACTCGTTCTTCTTGCTTTACCAACCAAGACAATTCTTCTGGAACGTCGCCATCTTCAACAATCTCTTCTTCGGTCTGAAATACCGGGTGCTCAAAGTCGAAATGAGTCATAGGCGGTTCAATGATGTCATCTGAAAATATTATCCTGCAAAAGGAATGGTTAAATGCTTCAAAATGCGTATAAAGCGAATAACCACGTTGCCATTTTATTGTAAAACACAAAAACAGGAAAAACAGAGATCGCAATATTTGTACATGAAAAAACGCCTTTTATTTAATGATCAAACAATGAAATATACATAACAGCACGGCCCTAAGCAAAATCACGATGCCCCGGGTAGGACACCAGATTGTTCAACAATTAAGAAAACAAAGTATTACTGTTTGGGAGTCACAGGAACAATCTCCTGAATAGACCAATTGCATAATCCTTGTCCTGGCACGCTCGGCTGAATCCAGGCGTCCATATCGCAGTCACTGTCTCCTTCTTCGGAATCGGAAACAGCGTTGATGGCCTCGTGATACACTCCACTAGCTGTGATTGTTATCGGTCCTTTGAAACGGGGTGCCCCAGCAGCAGGTGTTGATGACGACGGTTGATATCCCAGCCCAAATCTGTCCATCTTCACGGGAATATCCAGAACCTTGCCCCAGCCCTTTGTCTCACCAGTCTTCACTAGAGCCTGAGCCTCTTTGTATGATGAGACTGCCACCTCTGACGCTTTACTCGGCCCTGGAACTTTGTCTTTGATGCGCAACCCTTCAAAGGCTTGACAGGGTGTTTCATGAATCTCGCCGTCGACTTCTACGTACTTGAATGATGACAGATGGCTAACCAATATATCTTCTTCTCCACAGACCGTGACCACACTGTCCCCTACCATGTATTTCAGCTTTTGGTGCAAGGTAGATGTGACTGCCCCAGCACCATGGATCCATGGTCGTCCGAGAAGGCAGCTGTATGCGGGCTGTATGTCCATAATGTAAAATTCAGTTTCGAAAACCTCCGGCCCCACCTGTAGAGGTAACGTTATGGACCCAAAGACTGTTCTTCGTGTACCATCAAATGCCCTGACCACCAAGTCACTAGGCGTACAAACGATTCCCCTGACGTCCAATTTCATCATTGCTTTCTTTGGCAGCACGTTCAAGGAAGATCCGGTATCTACTAGTACATGAGACATGACTGAGCCCCTACACTCAACTGAGACGTGCAACGCCATGTTATGCTCTCTCCCCTTCGGGGTCAAATCAAAGTCTGTAAATCCCAAGCTATGGCCCGCGTTCACATGCGCCAACACCCCCTCCAACTGATTCACAGAAACATCTTGGGGTACGAAGGACGTATCCAGAACTTTCAACAATGCATTTCTATGAGCTTCGGAACATAATAGAAACGACAGTATGGATATCTTCGATGGCGTCTGTTGAAGGTGCTCAACAATCTTATAATCACTCTTACGAATAAGGCGCATAAACTCTTCTACATCCTTCAACGACGTTTCTTTTTCGTTCCTCTGCACAGGGACATCCTCATTCATCTTTCCTTTTCCTTTCGCCAGTCGTTCAGCCTCTACCTCAGGCGATATAAAAATTCTCCCACTTCTCGCCATTCCTCCGGTGCCGACGACATTGTCTACAACTTCAACTGGCTGTTTACCAACATCAATTTTCACCCCATCACAGTATGCTTCCAACCCATAGGTCCATGGTACTGCCTTAGTGCTCTCATAAGGGATTGGTCCTGCCTTGGTGATAGTGATCGGCGGTCGCCTGGCTGGCGCTGTTATGGTTATCATTTTTCGGGGAACTGTCACGGTAGCTACATCACTTTGCTCATCCGCTGATAACTCTGCAGGTTCTTCAACTGCCGTTCTGTCGAATTGTAATGTGCCTCCATCTATCAAGGTCTGAATACCCTTCTTCAATTCAGCACAACCCCCAGCTTGGGTCCAACACTCTAAACAATACTCATCGCAGCCCAGATACACACCTCCTTTCAATAATCTGCTCTTTATTTCACCCAACGGTGTCTTGAGGTCATCAACATTCATAATCAAGTTCAAACCCTCCTCAGTTAAAATAGCATTTGCCCCATGGTTGGGCATGGGCTTTTGCACTATGTTCGGACCTGCTTGCCCGAAATTGATAGCTTTGTTATCCAACAGATCCTGTACCACATGCTTGAACGCGTGGCAACTCTCTATGTCGTGGCCAGGAGCCCCGGAGTGGAATTCACAGTGCTTGTTCGCGTCAAAACCGTACAGCGGAGTGCCTGTTACTGGCGTCATAGTCCTCTTTTCCACCAAGTTCAAACCCAGTAACGTCTGTAGCAATTCTGCATACGTTGAAGGAGGTGTTTCAAACACCCTCCTTGGTTTGCCCCCCTGGATTCTGCGCTGGGCAGGATGTACCCCCTATTGTGGCTACTGCTGCTGTGGTGGTATTGGTTGTTGCTGAAATGGAATTGTGACACTTGCCACCTGTTGCGGATGATTATACTGATTCTGACCTCTGCCCCGGCCTCGGCCTCGGCCCCCGAATACTGCACTTGCATCACCTTGACGGCGACCACCGAAAGCCCTTCTGTTACCGCCAGCTGAAGTGGGTTCCTCAGCTTGGAATCTTCCTAGTTTAATGTTGCTTTCAATTTTCTCACCCATCAAGATTAGGTCCGAGAAACTGCCCAAGGAAGTATGAAACAGCTTGTCATAAAACACACCAGTAAATGTTCCTATGAACATATCATTCATTTCTTTGTCGTCTAAAGGAGGATGAACTCGTGCAGCTAGGTCGCGCCACCTTTGCACATATTCTTTGAAACTCTCATCTTTCTTCTGGGACAACCCCTGCAATTGGACCCGGTTGGGTGCCAAGTCACTATTGTACTTATAATGAGCCACAAACGCTTCGGCTAGCTGCTTCCAAGTCTTTATCTGAGTTGGCTCCAACCCCATGTACCATTCAAGGGAAGGACCAGACAAGCTGTCTTGAAAGAAATGCATCAGCATCCTCTCATCGTTTGAATAAGCTGACATCCTTCTATAGTATGATCGCACATGCACCTTTGGACAGGTATCCCCCTTATATTTGTCGAATGTGGGAGCTTTGAATTTTAGCGGTACCCTCAGACCAGGCACCAGACCCATTGTGGTCATATCTAAGCCAACAGCGCTTTGATTCACGACGCCCTTCATCTGCTCCTCGAGCATCTTGATTCTCTGAGAATCATCCATAGGACCTTCAAAACCTCCACCGGAGAAAGCATCTTCTTGCTGATCTTCTAGCCAATTACCGTTCCCATTTCCGTATCCATCGTACCCGTTGTTACGGCCAAATCTAGTCTGATTCATTACAGGGCCCCGCCCTCTGTTACCATACCCCGGAGCGACTCCGGCAGGTCCAAAAGACATTATCCCAGCGCCATTCCCATTACCGAATCCGCCATAACCAAATCCATCATGTCCGAAGCCCTGAGCGTTGAAGCCGTCCTTTCCAGGATGATCAAACCCCTGGTCATTAAAGTCAAATCCGTTGTTACCGAAGCCATTACCTCCCATATTATCACCACCCAGATTGACATCTCCGAACCCAACGTTGTTGACGACAGTCTCGTTACCGATTCCAGCGTTACCGTTCCCGACGGCAGCGCCGTTGTTCACATTGACAGCAGGTATGTTCACCACAGGTGGAGCTACCGGTGTAGGAGTACCATCCCCGTGAATAGTGTCAACTCGCACAGAATTATGGTCTTCGTTCCCGTGCCCAGCATTTCTCATCAGCAAAGGCTGCACCAAAGCTTGCAAGTTCTCTTGGCCTTTCACAATGGTCTCCATTGTCTGCATGAATAGCGCCAGCTTCTCACGCATGTCCTGCATTTCATTCTGCATCTGATCCATAACTCTTCTGCAGTTGGTACGAGTGGAGTATCAGTGCGGGCGTTGACTTTCAATCCTGAAAAGACCTGGTACAGTGCAGAAAATGAGATACAGTTCAATAATCACCTGTAATGCAATATGAATGTGAATGCAATGCAATATGTGTCTGTGCATTAGGGAATATTACTCCCTGATTCTAGTGCGAATGTGTTAGTGTGGTGACAGTGACAACAATACGAAGTTCGGAGCCGAATCATAGAAAACACCTCATATATTGCAGAGAAATCCATCAAGTCAGGAATACAATATCAATGAGTGTACAATAAGAAGGCATGACCTCAACCAACAATCCTGGTGATGGTCAGCGCAATGCAAATAAAGCATACACATTAATACATGAAATGGTCAAGTGCTCCCATAGGCCTGGTACTCCTCTAATAACATCTTAGTCTCTGGATGACTTGGTCGGGTAAGCAGACCCTCAACAAGTAGATCTCTTCGCTTGAGAACACGTCGTAAATCACCAGCGGATTCCTCCCATGCCCCTTCTCCGAAGCGGTCTTCTAGCTTCCGTTTCTGAGACACAGCCTCTTTCTTGCCCTCGATGGCCTTGTTCAATGCGTTCTGAAGACTATATCTTGCCATCACTTCCTCTTCGTACTTTTTAGTGCTAGCCTTCAACTGTTCTTCGAGTTCAGAAATTTGCTGCTTCAATTTGTCTTCCCTCCTTTTGTTGTTGGTTAGCGTAGCATTCCACGTTTTGTTACAAGAAGAGATTTCCCAGTGGGCGGCATCAAGTGCTTTCTTTTTGGACTCCAACATATCATGAGAGCTTCTGAATTCTTTCCCCAGGCGTTCACGCTTCTTTTTCTCTTCGGTCAGTTCAGCACCTAGCCTGTTTACTAACTCAGTCTGCTGTTGGAAAGAATGCACAGCCTTGTTCTTCTCACTACGCATCTGAGCCAGTTCCTTTTCTAACTCTTCATTAGCCAACAGCAAGGCTTCCTTCTCTTTTACAACTTGCTCGTAGACCTCCATAGTAACGGTGGTTGGTTCCTCTGTCGGAATATGAACATGGACTGGTGCAGCTGGAAACGGCATTAGCAACTGTTTTGCTCTCTCTTGGATCCAAACTTTGTATGGTACATAAGCCTGACAATCATTCTTCCCCAATAGTGGCTTCCCTCTTCTGTTGATACGCATCCAAGCGTGCTGAAGCCTGGCTAGTAACTATCCATTCAAGTCACCGGTGAAGTACAGAGATTCCTGTACTTCTTCCTCCCTAAGTGGGTTCTTCAATGCGTATCCAAACTGGCGAACAAACAGAGAGGGATTATAATTGATGCATCCTTTCCTTCCTATCAAGGGTACGTTTGGATACTCAGAGCAACTGAAAATAAGCTCAGACCCTAGCAAGTCTCGGTCAAACCACTCGATGTCTTCAGAAGATAGTCTCATCAGGCTCTCTGGCCAGTCAGCTGTAGTTGCACCATCTACAAAAGGTCCCTTTAGGGGGAGGTGGCTCTTAAACCACATGTACAACAAAGGCACACAACAAGAGACGTTCTTGCCTCTCCTATTCTCATTTCTGTAATGCAGCGAATGGTAGAAATCCCCGATCAATATGGGTACAGGGTTGCCAGCAGCAAACAAATGAAATGCATCAATGTCCATAAAATTCGAGAAATTGGGAAACAGCATTATCCCATAGATGCACAGAGCCAAAACAGCGTTAAAGACCACCCAGCATCCATTCTTGGCGTATTCCTGGGCTTTACCAATCAGAAACTGGAGGGAGAAGCCTGGAACCCCGCGCCAAGAAGTCATCAATAGCTCAGAAGCGTCCAGGTGTAAAGCCACTACTAAGTCCTCTAACTTGGGCTCAACGTCAAAGTGAATGAAAGGAACCTTATTCTGTACCGGCAGCTCAGTGAACTCTGCGTACTCTTCCATGGTAGGCCCCAAAATAAAGTCAGCAAATGTGAAACATCTCAAGGCAGGGTCATAGAATTGCATCAATGCATACAACCCATTCAGTTCAACATCAGTTGGTTTGCGAACCAATCTCAACAGTCTTCCGTAACTCTGCTTGAAGCTTCTCCGGACATCCTCATCAGCAAGAGAAATCAAACCCAAGAGGGGAGTAACATCAGGGGTAGGTAACTTGTAGGAAACTGTCATTCTCAAACCAGCCATGATCAATAATCAGAAGTCCGGACACTAAAATCAGGGAATATGCAAATGCCCCTGCAGCACAGACACACGTTAATGAAATGCGATGATAATGGTTATGTAAACAATGCAATGCAAATAAAATGCAACAAAGGACCAAGTGCTCCGACTGAGAAGCCCAAATCACACCAAGAACAAGGTCTCCAACAGACCCTCCAATATTCTTCAAACCATGGTCTCAGACAGACCTCATACATAAGCTCCAATCAAGCCTCAGACCCAATAATCACTCCAACTTGGTCTCTGACAGACCCCAATGACTGTCCATAGGTAGCCTGAATCTCAAATCAAGAAACAAACCGGTATCTGGAGGTCTAGTTACCTGCATAGCCCTAAACCCTCTCACAGGTAGGTGTCCTAGTAACTGACAATGGTATGGCATCCTATGCGGTCGTCGGTGTCACAGACTTTCAGGGTTGATGATACGATTCCCAGAAGGAGTGGCATCATCAAATCCTGAAGAGGCCTCACTTAGCCAACTTCCAAGTGATCGGTTCCCAGAGTCGACAATCCAACTAACCAGCAACCCGAGCCACCCAAAGGGTAGGACAGGAGGCCAACCAGAAGAACCTCGTCTGAGTGTGGATTTCGCGGGACACTAGGACATGCAAAGCATGTGCGCGCCCACTACTTTCCACTCTAATTCTAGGTGCACTCAAGCCCAGGTCCGGCTTATCTCTCAATCATAGAACACCCGTCACACCCCAATACAACAATAATAACAATAATATAATGCTGAAAGTAAATGACTGAAAAGTAAATCCATACAAAATCCTCTACGGGAAAACAAGCGCTAGGATTGACTCGCTTAAGGGACGTTGGATCCCCAGCAGAGTCGCCAACTGTCGCTACTGCGAAAATCGGCGCCGGCTGAACAGAAGAATCGCCACCGTGCGTTATTTATCCCAACAGAGGGAAAGGAAACGCTCGAAGTAAACCTACCGCGAAGACGGGAAAGGAATGGTCATCGCAACCAAATCCTGGATTCGGGAGTCGGTTACGCAAGGGGAAGGTATTAGCACCCCTCACGTCCGTCGTACTCGACGGGATCCACGCTTGTTTTCTGGTACGGATTGTTATTCTATCTACTCTACAGGTCTGGGGTTAAAAGAAAAGAAAATGACTCGGCAAAGTATCGCACTTTATGCCTACGTATTCCCGTCTGGAACGAGAAATCAGAGTCAACGTAGTTCGCCTACCTACGGGAAAGGAGGGGAAGGTTGCTCGCTAGGATATCGCATCCTATGCCTACGTACTTCCACACGGCATGAAAGATCAGAGCAAACGTAGTTCGGGCCACGCACGACACAAGTCTGTTTTGATTGCTTTTATCTCCTTCTGAAAAAGGGTTTTTCTGATTAACAGTCCAAGCGGACAAAAATTGACGTTTTGATGAGTTCACATTCTTTTACGGAAGAAGTGTATTTTATTGTGTTTGAAATATTTATTGTGTTTTTCTGTTTGTTTTGAGAAAGAAGAGACAGAACTCTAACCTAGGGTTGAAAAGGGAATCAAACTAACCTAATGTTATCATGCATGGGTTAAGACCTAATGTCTATCATGTCCCTCTCTTGCGCAGAGAGAAACAGAGATCCTAAGGGGATAGACGGAAAAACAACAGCATATATACAATAAAACAGTAAAATGCATGAATGCAGCAGTATAAGCGAGGCAAGGGAGTCACACTCAACCTCGAACCTAGAAAACAACAGGCAAAAGCGAACAAGATTCGCTTTCATCCTAACAGATTAGTTGGAAAACAATACAGTCCGGGAAACTCAAACAATACATCAAAAGCTTCTAAACAGCAAAAATAAACAGTAAACAGAAACTCTACACAGCAAGCTCCATCAACATCTTCAAGCAAAGTCTTCATCAACAAGCTTCCATCAAGCATCTATCTTCAAGGAGGAAAACTCTAACAGTAATCATCTTCAACAGCTTCAAGCAGCAGTCACATGCACAACTTCAACAGCACAATCTTCAAACAACGACTTCTATCTTTAATCTTTCATGGCTTTTCTTCAAATCAAACTCTCCAGGATGAGGAACAATTAATAGGATGAATTGGGATGTTAAATAGTTAGTTGACCACCAAAGGTGGCAAACAGACTGTTAACAAAATGTAGAATGTTTCTCTCAAGAGTTCTATCTCTTAGATACTGTCACCAAGCCTTCCAAAGGAAGGGGGTGAGTATCCTAGAGAGACTCTGAATCACAGAGAGGGATGGAGGCAAACAAAGCCATCCATGTTTATGAAGCAAGTTTTTACTCTAAGCTCTACCTAGCTCCTAGTTCCTATAATCTTCAACAGCTGCAAGCAAGCTACAATCTTCACCAACCCTTGAAATTGATCTTCACTCCTTTTGTCTTCAATGGCTTCATCAACAAAGTCTTCAGCTCAAACCCAAACCCCAAGCAGGCCCAATACCCCACACAATCAAACAATAACCCTAGAAAGGGCACACCATACAATCAATCAATTACAAAAATATACTAATAGTATTAATATAATAGGGGAAAGTCTAACATTTTCTAAGGGGTCTATCACTTACTCATAATACCCCTATAGTCCGCTCTCCTAATTTGTCCTAAAAAAACCCAAAAAGAAACTATTTTGTTACACCTATGTCATATTCACAACCCTAATTGACTATCCTAATAGTTTCTAACTAAACTACCTAAAATAAATACTAAAAAATGGTATAAAAAACCAGGGGACACCTAATATCCATATCTAGTTGTACTAAAAAGAATGGGGTGAAAATCCTAAAGGAAGCTCCTAAACTAAATTCAACAAATGGTAGCACCAACCAAAAGAATTAAAAAAGCAATTAAATGTAAAAATATACAAAAAATATGAAAATGAATTAAAATGACAATTTTATGCTTTCATATTTTTCTAGACAGAAAATGGAAAATGGGAAAAAAAGTCTCATTAAAAAATAGTCATTTTTCATTTTTATATGAATTTTTAAAGTTTGTAAAATTTGGAGTGAATTTAATATGAGAAAATGATCATGGGGTGCAAGAAGAAATAAAATTCAGTTATTATTCACATCTGGGCCCAGCATGGGGGGTGGCAATAGCGAAGCGCCTGGGCCCAGTTTTAAACTCAGAAAAACCAAAATAAAATGAAAGAAAAAAAAAACTAAAACGCGGTGCAAGTAGCGAGCAAATATAGTTCATTTTGTGATTGGGCTTGGATTGGGGGTGCAGGAAACAAATTCACGTGAGGCCCATGCTGGTACACTAAGTGGAACGCAGCATTTCACTTGGGGCTGATTTCCCTCCATTTCGTTTTGAATTACAACCATCGGATAGGCTTCCCAGTCAACTGGTCCACGCGCGATCAATGGTTTAGATTTCGTCTCCTTCCTTGAGCTTCTAGGGTTTGCAGCAAAAAGCCATGAACACATACTCATGCAGGGAACTTTCCACCAATCCTGTGACTTCATTACTCCACCAAATTGCACGATACAAAAACCAAAGTTGGCCTATTTTCCACCATGAACACGACTGAGCCATTAGATTTCATTAAAACGACCTCTAGCGTCCAAACCGAATGGTGTAACTTCATAGATTCAAAACTTCATCATGTTTCAATCATCACCAATCTCACCATTCTTTGTACAAAGACAATTCTTATGCCATACTGATCACAACTAGCTAATTATCTAAGATTATAACAACTTAATCACTATGTTCTAGGTCCAAACTGAATTTACATGCACACATCAACCTCCATGAAATCTTGCCTAAAGCTCCAGAATCAATCATCTAACCACCTAAACCATGTCTAACCTAACAATTCCATATCATGCTACCTAATTCGAGCCAAATTTTGAGAAACACTAACCTGTTAAGAAGTTGAAAATAGATGAGGATTCTCTTCAATTCTCAGCTTGCAATGCTCCAAGATCATTCAATGTGCTATAATCTTGATTCTGTATGCAACAATTCGAGCTCAAACCACCTGGATCACCCTAACCGATTCTTTTTACACTTGAAGAAGAGAAACTTGCACAGCACGATTCAGGCCACTATTCACTCAGATCTTGATTGCAATGTGATCACTGATGATTATTGAATAGAATGGGAATGAAATCTTGAAGAAATGATGAAGAATTAAGAGGATTCGAAGGAATTTGCAAAAATGCAAGATGAAGTGAAACTATGAGTTTTTGATCCAAATGAAGTTCAACCCCTTTCTGGATCAGCTCTAGTGTTTATATAGATGATGATGGAAAGTTCTGGAAGATGCTAGATTAATCCCATGAGAAGTTTCATATATCATTGCATGAGAAAGTGAAAATGGCCAAGTTGAAAAATCAGCTCTGCATTGCCTTGTTACAGCCCCTCAAAATCTCTTGAATTTCTCTTTTCATGACAATTAGAGAATGTAGAAACCATCCCTTGCCTTGCACCTTGGTCCTAGCTTGATTTGGCAAGTGTATCTTTTCTTACAAGCAACTTATGATAACTCCAATTTCTTGACTTCAAACAAAAAAACTAATATTGCCAATGATCTTAAAATGCAATTTACCTTCAAATTGGTTGGTCATATGCTTGGTTTTGCTTTTGTATCAAAAAATCACAATTTTGGTCATTTAAAAAGGTATTTTTCCCTTTATAATTGGTCAATTTTGCAATTCTAAGTTCCATGAATTTCCAACTTGCCACAACCACTTTTCTAGACTCAAAATGTCATTTGGAGAAAGTTTGATGTTGAACATTTCTTCATTTGAAATTTGGAAATAGGAGTTTTGGGCATATGCTTGAAATGACCTGTAATTCTACTTTCCCAAAATACCCCTGGCTTGCCAAGATCATAAGTAGAGTTCTACAAATCAGATGAAGTCATACGATACCTTTATAGAAAGCTAAGATCATGAGGAACAACTTTCATGTTTTCCATAAATCCATTTGAAAGCTCCTTGAGGGGTAAAAGTTGCTTGGAAGTCAAGTAACTTTCACAGACAAATTTCAGTGTCCTCAGATGACCTGTAACTTGCAAGAACCATAACTTGAGTTCTATAAATCTCCTTGATGCCTTCCACCACTCAAATTAAAGGTCTTGAGATACTCTACAAGTTTCATGTTGGCCAAGGATACATTTGAGACTTGAATTTTGAATTATCCGGCTTGGAAGTTTGCCCTAAGTCAGGGGATTTTACACAGAAACCCTAATTTAGAAACTTCTCTTCTTCTTGATTTCTTCTGATTTCTCCTTGGCACAACACCACATCCATATCCACATATCAAATGAGGCATCCCACATCTTCCAAACAGGCCTTGATGCCCTTCAATCAAGCATTTGACCTAGGGTTGACCCAAATGAAACCCTAGTTGACTGTCTTCAACTGCAGCTCTTGTAATCACATCAATGACTTGTCTTACTTTCAAAATGACCCTCTAGGTCTTCCATGATGTCTATATACCCTCCATGCTTTCAATTCATAGTCCACAACTTCTCTGATGATCTTCAAACCCCCTCAAGATAGGAGAAAAACCCACTGATTGGTCCACTAACTTTTCAAATTTCAATCTCTTTCTGATGATTTGGATAGGTTTGAATTTGAATAAGAACCTCTTGATATGCTCATATAGATAAGAATGGCACTTGGTCCCTTGTTGGATGGCTTGCCCATGCTATGCTATGCAGATGAATGAGTTATGTACATGCCTTTTTATGCAAATGCTAAAGCTATGAGACATAAACCAAGTGAAGTAGGTTGAGCAAATTTTAGGGTGCAACACGTAGCCACACTTGATTTCCTTGTATTTCTTTGTATCTTTTATGCATTGATATGCTGACCACCACCAGGCTTGTTGGTTGGGGTCACACCGTTTGCTTCAGTTGTATTCGATTACAATTGTACGCTGCCCGCGTGGGTTCTTCATATATATACGAGGTGTTCTTTACATGGCCGGATACTAGACTTTATTTGTCTTGGAACTAGAATCTAGGGGGAATTTCTCCTAATGCATAGATACGTGCCTGCATTTGCATAAGCATCATTTTTTTGCATAACATGTACCGGGAGCATGTTTATCTAACCCCTTGTGTTTATCAGGTTTGTGTCAGGATTGAACAAAGGCAGATCCACCGGTATTCCACCAGAGCAAATCAGGTCAGAATCATGGAACAGGTTCAAACTGACGTTCAAGAGCTCAGGGAGAGGATGGATCGTTTTATGGACCTCATGCAAGTGGTCGTCAATGGCCAGGAACAACTCAGGACTCTAGTGCAACCTTTGATTGCACGCGTCGACAACAACGGCGTGTTGCACGGTGGAAGTGTTGCAAACCCTCCGCTTGTTGAGACCCCTCATGCTAACATCCCTGTTACTGGAGGGAATGGAAGTGGCAATGGTAATGTTGTTGCTAATGCTGGAGCTAATGGGAATATGACTAGAGCCGGAAATGGCAACTTTGAAGCCAATGGTAATGTTGGTATAGGCAATGGCAATACTGGTGGAACGGGTAATGCTGGGAACGCTGGTGTTGGTAATCTGTATGGTCATGATGTTGTTGGGTTTGCTCATGGTAATGGCCATCAACCTTGGAATGAGGATCGTCAAGAGGACTTATTCTCAATGAAAGGAGCCGAGGGAGAAATGAATTCTGAAGCCCGTTTAAGATTCAAAGCGCTCGAAGACAAGATGAAGAGTTTTGAGAACTTGAATTCCATGGGCGTTGATATGACCAAGCTAGGGCTGGTCCCAAACCTCAAGGTGCCTCCAAATTTTAAGGTACCTGACTTCGAGAAGTATAAGGGCACCACTTGTCCCCGTGTCCATCTGAGGTCCTATTATCGAAAGATGTCTGCACATTCTGATGATGAGAAGTTGCTGATGCACTTCTTCCAAGACAGCCTGTCAGGCCCCTCGCTGGAGTGGTACATGGGTTTGGAGCCCACAAGTGTACATAGTTGGAAAGACCTTGCTGAAGCATTCGTGCACCACTATCAGTACAACAGCGATCTGGCTCCCAACCGGGTTCAGCTACAAAGTTTGTCTCAGAGGAATAACGAAGGCTTTAAAGAGTATGCCCAGAGGTGGCGTGAACTGGCAGCAAGAGTTCAACCACTGATGGTTGAGCGAGAACTTGTCGAGATGTTCGTGGCTACTCTTCCAGGTGTTTATTACGAGAAACTTGTCAGTGGTATGTCAGGAAGCTTCTCCGACCTCATAATCACTGGAGAACATGTGGAGAATGGCATCAAACTCGGAAAGATTCAGGGTGTAGATGTACCCCCAGCTGGAGGGGGAAAGAAGCCTTTCAATGGTAAAAGACACGAAGGTGAGACGAGCTCAGTGTCTAATGCTCGGGGGAAAGGAAAAGGCCAGTGCTAGCACGTCGCTAGCATTACTATTACCGCTATCCAGCAACCTCAGCAGCAGCAGCAACAGAACCAGCAAGGGTACCAGAGGTACCAGGGTAAAGCACCATTGTCAAATCGTCACCTTGAAACCCCACCTATGTCGTACGCCAAGCTAATGCAGACATTGCTTCAGTTGCATCTGATTCAGAAGAGAACTTTGGCTCCCTTGACAGAGGCACCTCCACCTGGTTACGATGCGAATGCGAGATGCGAGTTTCATTCGGGGGCAACTGGCCACTCGATTGACAACTGTAAAGCATTTAAGCACAAAGTACAGGATATGGTTGACGCCAAGATAATCAACTTTTCTGATAATGTTTCGAATGTTACGAAGAACCCTATGCCTAACCATGGGGGAGATGGGGTTAGCTCCATCATCGAAGAGGAAGATTCGGACTTATTGACTGATGTCAAAGACCTGAAAACACCTCTTGGTTTCGTTAAAGCCAAGTTGATGAAGAAAGGTATTTTTCCGGGTTGTGGGAAGTTATGTATGGATTGTGCGAACCACTCAGACGGCTGTGATCAGTTGGTAAGGGGGATCCAGAGCTTGATGGACGAAGTAATTCTGCAATTTAGTCGGAAAGCTGAGACCAGATCAGAGGAAGTAATGCTGAAGCAGAAGGAGGAGGTTGCCACTATTACCATCCCCCGTAAAACAATTACCATTTTTGCTTCAAAGCCACCTACGATCACCATAACGATGGCTGGTCCTATACCGTTTGAGAGCACTAATGTTGTTCCATGGCACTATGGTGCAGATGTCTACTGCAATGGACAGAAGTTGTAGTTAGATCCATCCAAGCAATCTGTTGACAACCTAGTCCGGACTGGGGGAATAACGTGTAGCGGAAGAGTGTTCTCTTCACCAGAGACTGTAGCTGACAGAGCTGACAAGGCCGAGAAGACTGACAGATGTAAAGGTAAGGTATTCGAATAAACCTCCCGTGAGGTAGAAAAAGACCTGCTTGTGAAAGATGCCGAGGAATTTATGAGGCTGATCAAGAAAAGCGACTATAAGATAGTTGATCATCTTCATCAGACACCGTCTAAGATCTCTATTCTAAATCTGTTGTTGTGTTCCGAGGCCCACCGCAACACCTTACTAAAGGTTCTGAATGCAGCATATGTACCACAATAGATCTCCGTCAACCAGCTAAAGGGAGTGGTTGCTCATGTCAACGCTAGGAATGGATTAGGGTTTACTGACCTAGAGCTGACGCCAAAAGGAAGGAACCATAATAGCGCCTTGCATATCTCGATAGAATGTCAAGGAACGGTCATGTCCCATGTGCTCGTGGACACGGGATCATCTCTGAATGTTCTACCTAAGAAAGCTCTGATGAGGCTGGATACAAGAGGGCTGATATATACACCCAGTGGTCTGGTGGTGAAAGCTTTTGATGGGACTAAGCGGTCCGTCTTTGGAGAGGTATCTCTGCCCATTCAGTTTGGGCCAGAAACCTTTGACGCGGTTTTCTATATCATGGATATCATGCATGCCTATAGCTATCTGTTGGGCCGGCCTTGGATCCATTCTGCGGGCGTAGTAACTTCCACATTGCACCAGAAACTAAAGTATGTTGTGGGTGGCAGCATCGTGACCGTCTGTGGAAAAGAGGACATAATGGTGAGCCATTTATCATCTTTTAAGTATGTTGAGGTGGATGGCGAGATCCACGAAACTTTGTGCCAGGCGTTTGAGGCTGTTAAAGTCAAGGATGTGATTCCAACAATGATCGAAAAGTCTGAGGTGACTCTCTCTTCCTTCAAGGAAGCTCAAGCTGTGGTTCAGGCTGGTTCTGCCTCGGGCTGGGGGCAAGTCCTGGATATCCCTAACAAGCAAGATAGGTTTGGGTTAGGGTATTCTCCTTCTTCTGCTGCCTCATCCTCTCGCAGTACGTCGGGCATTAAGGGGCCAATTCAGTTCACGAAGGGTGGAGTAATATTTGAGAATGTCAATGCTGTGTCTGAAGACGAAGAGGATAGTGACTGTGACCTGGACTCCTGGATCCAACCGTGCAAGCCAGGCTAGAGCCTCAACAATTGGTCTGTCCAGGATGTCATCCAAGTGACGCGTAAAGAGTAATGCTTTGTTTTTTCCAATTATTGTACAACCTTATGCTCTACCCGGGGCATAACGATTTTATTGTCAGGGCCTTGATTGCTTATGCATGTACATATTATCAATAAATCAAAGGGCGTTTTCTTTGTATTCAAATTTTGCGATCTCTGTTATTCTTGTTTTATTTTTGTTTTGAAAAACAATAAAATGGCAATACGGTTAGTGCTGACCTGCATATCCTCTTTTTAAGCTTAACCATTTTATTGAAAGATTCACACTACAGATGACATCGACCCTGAACCTTCTATGACTCACTTCGACTTTGATTGCCCGATATATCAAGCTGAAGAAGAGATTGATGAGGATGAAGACCTTCCCGAAGAGCTGGCTCGATTGTTGAAACAAAAAGATAAGATCATTCTTCCTCACGAGGAAGAAATTGAAATTATTAATCTGGGGTCCGAGGAAGTTGTCAGAAATGTCAGGATAGAGGTTGCATTGTAGAGTGACGTCAAGCAAAGGCTGATCGAGATGCTTCGAGAGTATAGTGACATCTTTGCTTGGTCGTATGAAGATATACCCGGGCTGGACACTGACATAGTGGTTCATCACCTACCACTACGAGAAGATTGTCCTCCGGTTAAGCAGAAGCTTAGAAGGACACGACTAGACATGGTCGTCAAAATAAAAGAAGAGGTTCAAAAGCAGTTGGATGTTGGATTCTTGGCCGTGACTACCTACCCTCCGTGGGTCGCCAACATAGTACATGTACCGAAGAAAGACGGTAAGGTGCGAATGTGCGTTGATTATCGGGATTTGAATAAGGCGAGCCCTAAAGACGATTTCCCGCTCCCTCATATTGACGTATTGGTCGACAATACTGCTTAATTTTTTGTGTTTTCGTTCATGGAAGGCTTCTCCGGCTATAATCAAATCAAGATGGCGCCGAAAGACATGGAGAAAACCACGTTCATTACACCATGGGGGACGTTCTGCTACAAGGTAATGCCTTTCAGTCTGAAGAATGCAGAGGCAACTTACCAGCGGGCGATGGTCACTTTGTTTCATGATATGATTCACCATGAGATTAAAGTCTATGTTGATGACATGATAGCGAAGTCCCAAACGGAGGAGGGACATCTGGTCAATTTGCTGAAGCTATTTGAGAGGCTTAGGAAGTTCAGGTTGAGGCTGAATCCTAACAAATGTACTTTCGGAGTACCGTCCGGAAAACTACTAGGATTTATTATGAGCGAAAAAGGCATTGAGGTTGATCCTGCGAAGATAAAAGCAATACAAGATATGCCAGCGCCAAAAACTGAAAAAGAATTTGTGGCTTTCTGGGGAGATTGAACTACATTGCTCGGTTCATATCTCAACTCACGGCCACATGCGAACCAATGTTTAAGCTGTTGAAAAAAGATCAGGCAATTATCTAGAACGAGGATTGCCAGAAGGCATTTGACAAGATAAAACAGTATCTGTAGGAACCTCCAATTTTGATACCCCTAGTGGCTGGAAGGCCTCTGACCATGTACTTAACAGTTCTTGAGAATAGCATAGGTTGCGTTCTCGGTCAGCACGACGAGACTGGCAGAAATGAGCATGCCATATATTACTTGAGTAAAAAGTTCACAGATTATGAGTCCCATTACTCAATGCTGGAGAAAACATGTTGCGCACTCGCGTGGGCTGCCAAACGTTTAAGACAGTATATGCTCAATCACATGACCATGCTAATTTTGAAGATGGATACGATCAAGTACGTCTTCGAAAAGCAAGCGCTTTCAAGCAGGATTTCCCGATGGAAAATGGTACTGACGGAGTATGATATTCAATATGTTTCCCAAAAGGCCATCAAGGGAAGTGTTTTGTCTGAGTACCTTGCCGAGCAGCCTACCGAAGACTATCAGCTGATGAAATTTGAATTCCCTGATGAGGATATCATGTTTCTCAAAGTGAAAGATTGTGATGAACCGTTGCCAGATGAACGGCCAGATAGGAAGTCCCAGTGGAAATTGATATTCGGCGGTGCAGTTAATTCGTATGGAAGTGGAATTGGGGCAATCATTACGACTCCCCAGGGATCCCACATCCCGTTCACTACCAGATTAACTTTTCCAGTCACCAATAATGAAGCAGAATATGAGGCATGCATCATGGGTTTAGAAGAAGCCATTGATTTGAGAATCAAGAACCTAGATGTATATGGTGACTCGGCACTCGTGGTTAACCAAATAAAAGGAGAGTGGGAGACTCGTCAGTCGAATTTGGTCCCGTACATGAATTATGCCAGAAGGCTGCTTCCTTTCTTTGATCGAGTAGAGCTCGATCATGTGCCTAGAGCTGAAAATCAAATGGTTGATACCTTAGCCACGTTGACTTTCAATGTACAAAGTCAATTTTTGGAATGAAGCTCCAAGAATTGTCATATCTCGCCTCGATAGGCCTGCGTTCGTTTTTTCAATTGAGGAAGCCTCTGATGGAAAGCCATGGTTCTATGATATCCAGAACTTCCTTATGACTAAGGAGTATCCAGTGGGAGCATCGACCCAGGATAAGAAGACTCTGAGGAGGCTGTCTGGAAATTTCTATCTCAATGCTGATGGAGTTTTGTATAAGAGAAATCACGATCTCGTGCTACTCAGATGTGTGGACGAAAAAGAAGCAAGTTTGCTTATGGAGGAGGTCCATGAAGGCACATTTGGTACGCACGCCGGCGGACATGCTATGACTCAGAAGATATTACGAGCAGGATATTACTGGCTGACGATGGAGTCGGATTATTTCAAATTCGCGAAGAGATGTCACAAATGCCAGATTTATGCTGATAAAATCCATGTGCCGCCGTGCCCGTTGAATGTCATGTCATCCCCGTGGCCATTTTCCATGTGGGGCATTGATATGGTCGGCAAGATCGAGCCCACTGCATCTAATGGACACCGCTTCATTTTGGTAGCTATCGACTACTTCACCAAGTGGGTGGAGGCAGCCTCGTACACTAACGTGACCAAGCAAGTGGTAGCTAGATTCATAAAGAAGGACATCATCTGCAGATATGGAATTCTCGAGCGGATCATTACTGACAATGGTTCGAATCTGAATAATAAGTTGATGAAGGAGTTATGCCAGAACTTCAAGATTGAACACCACAACTCATCGCCTTATCGACCGAAGATGAATGGTGCGGTTGAAGCGGCCAACAAGAACATTAAAAAGATAGTGCAAAAGATGGTTGTGACCTACAAAGATTGGCATGAGATGTTGCCATTTGCCTTGCACGGCTATCATACGACGGTACGCACATCAACCGGGGCAACTCCTTTCTCACTAGTGTACGGTATGGAGGTTGTCCTACCGTTGGAGGTCGAGATTACTTCTTTGCGAGTTTTGGTTAACGTGATACTCGATGAGGCAGAATGGATTAAGAACCGATTGAATCAACTCAGCCCGATGGATGAGAAGAGATTAGCATCGATTGCATACGGTCATTTGTACTAGAGCTGAATGAAGAAAGCTTATGATAAGAAGGTGCATCCTAGAAGCTTTCAGATGGGTGATCTCGTCCTGAAGAAGATTCTCCCGCCACACTCCGATCACAGGGGCAAGTGGACTCCTAATTACGAAGGTCCATATATCGTCAGCAAGGTCTTCTCGGGAGGAGCCTTGTTGTTATCCACGATGGATGGCGAAGATTTTGCATTCCCTGTGAACGCGGACGCGGTTAAAAAATACTTTGCTTTAAAATGACCCCCTGGAAAGAAAAAAGAATATCCATGCAAAAATGGGGATCCCGGCGAACCATAAAAAAGGAATAAAAGGTTCGGGCAAAAATTAGGGATATAAATGAAAAATGTACACCCGCAAAGTCAAAAACCTGAAAGGGCGGCTTTGGCAAAAAAGGGTATCCCGGTGAATCGAAAACCCGAAAGGGCGGTTCAGGCAAAAGTTAGGGATTAAAAAAAGCAAATGACCGCGTTCCACGCAGGAACTTTCATTGTTTAGTGGTTTGGGGAGACCTGAGGGTCGTGTATCCAAATCAATCTCTTCTAAAGCTGAAGCGTCGGAGAATTATCGCAGTCGAGTGTGTCATAGAGGGATCAACTCATGGTGTTCATCTACACCGCATTGCCGACATTTGTGTATATGTTGTTGTATATTTTTGTATATACTTGCGCAGCTTCCTCATTTCAGGAGCTTACATTTGTTGTAAAACATTTTTCCTATTTACAGGCTCGTTTATCAATAAACACATACTATTCAGTATTTCTGTTTACTTGTTTTAGCTTTTATCTGTTTTGTTTGCGAAAAAACGCCTGATGTTTTTGTTAAATGCGCATACATAAACTTGCTGGCCTAGGCCGAAAATTGTTAAAACATTGAATTACCTGAACATTGTCACAGATGATAACCTTGATAGGTCCCTTTGGGAAGGGTATCTTGTCTGTTTGTTCACTTTGTTACAGGGCCATCACCCTCCAGGCAGTATGCTAAGATGTATCCTAGGCAGGATCATCATTTCCCCAGCTGAGTCATGCGCAGAGGTGCATACTCGTTCCCAGCAGTGGGTCACCAGGCAGTTTTCTCGTAGAAGACTATCTGTAAGTGTTCAGCTCTCCATAGTTCAGACTGAAGTCTCCAACAGAGTTGAATTCCCCACAGAGTTGTGTTCTCCCCGGCGGGTAGGAGTTATTCCAGCGTCTGGTTGTCTATCCTCGACCGAGATTGGCAGTTCCCCAAGAGAGTCGAATCCTGGGAAGCCGTTCTGGGCATTGTTTGTCTTCTCTAGCAGGAGAGAGTATCAAATAGATGTTGCTATACTTCCCCATCGGAGTCCGTATCTCCAGGAAGATTCTATCTGTAAAGGTCGTGCAATTTATTTCTGCGATTGACATCGTTTCCTCAGTAGTTTGTGGTCTGTATACCCAGTTGAGCAAGTACAGGTTCTCATAGAATTCTATTTCCCAGTGGACAGTCGTCTGAGTTTCGTTTCCCCATGTTAAGTCCAATTGAGATTGGTGTGATTCCTTCTCCTCAGCAGGATGATTCCTTCTCCCCATCGGGATGTTTCTTTCTCCTTGACAGGAGGGTTTTCTCTTCAACATTTATTTTGCTGATTTAGTTCCGTAGCATTTTGCATGATTGCATAGCATCTACCCTAAATGCGTAGCATTTCCATCGTATGGAGCACTACGCCATTTCCAAACATATGCATGTGAAACATGAGCTAGGTCGTTACCGTTCTTGTGTGCAGGTGTTCCTCAGCAGAGTTGTTTGTTCATGATGATTCTTGAATTCCTCAGCAGAGTTTATTCGTCCAGGATGATTCCTGAATTCCCAGAGCAGAGTTACTTGATAGTTCTCCAGAATCCCCAGCGGAGATGTGTCATCCCCAGCAGGTTTCAAACAGAGAAGTCGAAACTTCCCTTGAAGACTTGATGATTGAAGTCCGGCAGCAGTGCTAAACTCCCCCTGACTTACTGATGAAGTCTGACTGTGATGTCGAGGAGTTCATCTAGCTGACGCGGAGTGCCTGACGGCAAAAGATTAGATATCGTTATTGGTTCATGATTGATTTAGGGTTCTATTTCCTGAATTACTGATGAAGTCCGATCGTGATGTCGAAGAAGTTCCTCTAGCTGATGCGGAGCACCTGATGGGAAGTTTAGATATCCCTATTGGTTCATGATTGACTAAGGATTCTATTTTTGACGAAGTCCGGCTGACGCCCGAGAATTTCCTTGAATGCCTGACGGCATAATTGACTTGATTGTCAAACGTCCAGTGACCTGACGAGTCTAGAGGTGACGTTAAGGAATTCTTCTGCTGTGACGCAGAATCCCCGACGGCATAATCAACTATCCTTCACCAGTTACCGTGTAACCAGTGATCACTTGATGACTTGATGACGAAGTCCTGCCGCGAAATCAGATGATCATCCTAACGGAGATTTGAGATTAATCGTTCACCATCAAGTTGTCGTGCAACTGTTATTTCAGTTTCCGAAGATTTTCCTACCAATCAAATTATCGTTTACTTGTGCGGTTGGCAAATTTCTAGGTTTATTGGTATTCAACCATCTTTTACTTTGATTGTTTGAGAGCCGTTCGCTTCTCACCCAGTCAGGTCCAAGCCGCTTGAATAGAGGCAGTTGTTGCACCCCAAAATTTGCCTAACCTTTTTCTTTACCTAGCTTGTGTTTCATTGCATTCATTTTAGCATTATCATCTGCATTGCATTGGCATGTGTGCAGGAGATCAAGAGGTATGACTACCAACAAAGGGCTACATAAGGTTATGAAGCTATCTAAGAGTCCTTATTCAAGTATTCAAGGGTTGATATCCTCATCAAAGAAGTTAAAGATCCTCAGGGAGAGGGTTGGACACAAGAATGCATATCTCCTAGCTTGAGGGTTGTGGGAGGCCATCAGATGATTCTAAATCCATGAAGTTGGACTTGAAGCCTTGAGAGAGCTCATGAGAAGTATTGAAAGTCATTTTGAAGCCTAGACAGGTCAATATGCAAAGTATATGAAGCTACTACCAAGATGGGTGCAACTAGGGTTTCATCTGGTCAACCCTAGGTCAACAGATGATTTGAAGAAGGTTGAGACCTAATTTCAAGGCCATGTGATCATGGATTGATGTATTAAGATGCCTAAGGGATGATTCCAAGAATATCTCATCATGAATCAAGAGTGTGAGGAGTTCCTAGGCTAGGGTCTTTAAGCTTGACAGTGTAAAATCCCCTAGTTTAGTGCCTAACTTCAAGACCACATAACTCAAGATGTGATTTTCATATCACCTTGACCCTAACATGATTGTTTTAGAGCATGACCATAGATTTAATTTGAGTACTAGAAGTCCTTGATAGGGTTTATAGAACTCAAGTTATGAATCAGACAAGTTATAGGTCATCAGATGAATGTGATTTTGGTACTTGAAAGTCAACCAACGTCCATGCCATTTTTGACCTAGAAGGAAGCTTCTCCTCAACTTCAAGCCAACATTAATGTTGTTCCTCATCTTCTTAGCTTTCCAAAGAGTACTAGAAGTCCATGATTGGATTTGTAGAACTCAAGATACATTGCTTTCAAGATAGGGGCATTTTGGGAATTTTAGATTATAGGCCATTTTTTATTATGGGTCAATTTCACCATCTTACACACCTCAAATGGAATTTTGTACAACTTGAAAGTTGCTCAAAATGGGATTATTAACTCCACCAAGCATCAAGAGTTCATTGATATGGATTAGAATGAGAGTTGGTTGAAGAATTTTTCATGAATGAATCATTAAAGGCATTAAAATGAGAAAAATCCAAATTAATTCATATTGGCTCAAAATATTGCAAGTAGGTGCATATTTTGAGTACATTGGATATTTGGAACACTTTGGCATTTTTAGATTTTTAAATTGAAGTTTGTTTCATGGCCAAATCCAAGGTTTCTTAAGATTGAAGTAACATTAATTACACACACCATTGATTGGAATTAAGGAATTAATCTTGGCCCTTCATCCTCCTTGCAGTACCAGCAATGCATTTGAGCCAAATTGAAGGCAAAACATAGCCATTTTCATGGAGTTCATCAAATCCAAAAGTGAAGAAAATGGAAAATTGAAATTGGACTTGCAACCATTTTTGGGCCTCCATTGCAGCCCAGAAAGTTTCTATATAACCTCATGAATGAGTTCAGATCAAGGTTGGTGATGGATTGAGCTTGCAGAGGTAAGACACAGTTGAAAAAAAGTTAGTTAGATTTAAATTCGAATTTCACCATTGGAGCCATTTTTGAAGAAATTGAGGATTCAAGAGGCATCTACTATCATTACTAAGTGATTTTGCACAACTTTGGTCAAGGATTGGTGGTTGAATCATCCACTGTTGAAGCTTTTACCAGGTTTTCTTCTTTTCATGATTACTCTCATTTGATGATGAATTAAAGTAGTTCTTGTATGTGGTTAGGTAGTACTTAGGTCCTAGATGGATTTAGGTTTGATCTTGGAGCCATTTATGAAGTTTCTTGATGATGAACAAAATCTTTGATGATTCGGTTAGGCCTTGTTCTTGGTTGAAATCAAGATTTAAACATAGATTCGTGATCAGTGTGATGTGTAGAAGGGATTAGTCGAAAGAATTTGAGGATTGGAGAGACTTTTTGATGAGGCACCATTTCTGTTCAGCTTCGTATCTGCTTGTTCCTTGAGGGAAATGGAAAATGAACCATGGCATGTTGTTCCTCGTGAGTAGAGGAAGAGATCTGTATAATTTTTATTGAGTTTGGTGATATCTGATGATCTGGCACTATTGATGCCACCGGAGAAGATGACCGGAATCTTCTCCGGCCACCGTGAGATTTCCCCCATTTTTAACCAGTTCAAATGTAGAAGACAACGTCTAGGCCGTTAGATCATCTGGATTCCATTGACTGAGTAATTCAATCCAAGGCGTGTGATGGCTTCTGGAGGATGTTGACCATTGACCTGATGGCGTGGCGCATTGTAGAGCGTCAGATTTGATTACTTTCTGAATGGATGTGTGAGATTAGAACGTATGGTGGATTGAAGTCAAACGAACCACATGTGAACATCCATGAAACGCTCCATTTCATTAATTCCCCTCTGAGCCTGCATAGCGCGCTGTAGGCGCTTGGATGCATTGATTGGTCCATTAATCTTGTGGCTGTGACTTTTTCTCAACAGTTTTATTTCTTTAATTCATTTTTGGATTTCTTTTATTCATTTTAATCATTTTTAATGCTTTAAAAATAGAAATAATTGTTGAAAATTATGAAAAAAATCATGAATGACCCCTGACATGTTTAGCATTTTTCCATACCATTTAATTGATTTTATGGTTGATTTCCCATTTATTATCATTTTTCCATTTTAATTAGTTGATTAAAAAAATGTAAAAATGATTGATTTTCTTTCTGATTTTTGTACTAGCTCATGGATTTGAATTTAGTTCTAAATTTTTGCATGACTGCTCTAGACACCTTGATAGAATTGTATGATTTTTCTTTGGTTTTTTAGAAACTTTTAGGTATATGTTTGAGATAGATTTCTAGGACCTTTCCCTTGTGGATTCCCTTAAGCATACCATTAAGTGTAGAATTTGTTTAGACCCTTTAGATTTAGGTCTTGGCTCTGGATTTTGTATCATGATTCCTTAACACACTTAGGAACCCTTAGGATTTTTTTCTAGCCTTTTAGGATTGATTTTAGTATTTCTCCTAGATTTCACAAGTTGATTGTGTTTAGGGTGATCCTAATTTAGCCTACCTCATAGTTTAGTTTCTAAAGTGAACTTTAGCTAACTTTAGGCTTCAAATTCCTTCTTGATAGAAAAAGCTTAGGTTGAAACCTATTTATAACAACTTCTAAGCCTTGATAGAGCTTCTAAATTCCTTTAGATGGTTAATCTTTAAAACTAATCATTAGGTTTTCATTAGAACCTTTAGATAGATGACTCTTCCTTGAATGCTTTGCATTCATTCAATATCATCCATGATTGGTTGAGTGTCATGATGGATACCTTTGGTATACATCATGCTTCCCATCTTAATTCAATTTCTTCCATGAATGGTTGAGAGTCATGATGTATTCCATTGGTTTACATCATGCTTCCCATGATTCAATTCTTCCATGAATGGTTGAGTGTCATGATGTATTCCATTGGTTTACATCATGCTTCCCATCATCAAATTTCATCTTTGGTTGAGTGCCTTGATGTATTCCTTTGGTTTACATCATGCATGCATTCATTCATCAATCTCCTCCTCTCTAGGCTAGATGCCTTGTTTGATTATTTTGGAATGATTTCCTTACATGTCATCTTGTTCATCCAGTTCTTCTTCCCTCATCATGATTGTTTGAACATTGCTTGATGCATTAGGATAGTCTCATGTGTAGAGTATTTTAGGCTAGGTGCATGACTGCACTGAAAGGTTGAGCTGAGCTCCCTTTGCTTGATTGCTTTAGAGGTTGAGTGTTCTCCCTCTGCTTGTGTGTTATTTTCCCTTTTCTATCTGATGTGCTTGCATTAAAAGGTTGAGGTGACCCTTCCTTTGCTTGTCTGTTTTTGTTTGTTCTCTTTGCTTGTTTGCTTAGAGGTTGAGTTTCTCCCTCTGCTTGTATTGCTGCATTGCATTTGCATCTTTACTATTTGCTTTTCTATTTTATCTGCTTTATTGACTTTAGCAGTTGTTTTTGTTTCCCACTCACATGTTCCCTTAGGACTCTCACTTCCTTGCTTAAGGAAGTGATGATAGACTTTTAGGTTGAAACCTTTGCATGATAACATCTAGGAGTTCCCTGTTTCAAGCTCACCCAATAGGATGAATCCATTACATGACAACAGTAGGATGCTTGATAGTCTCCCCTGTAGAGTTCTTTCTCCTTCTCATCTCCAAAACAACAGTAAAATACGTAATAAAGGCAAGTGAATACAGTACGTTACGAGCCTTAAGCCACTTGGGAAATGGTTATTGGAGGGTTTCCTTCCAGTAATCAAGATGTTTATTATGGTACCCTTTGGGTGACATGCGACGCATTCACTCCTAAGTCATAGTCTCTAGTGCAGTACGAACTACAAACATTCATAAAAAAACACTTCTTTCGTAAAAGACAAAAAAACAAACATCAAACCCTTTTTTTGCCCCGTGGGCCCGTAATTCAAGGAAACCTTTTCTGACGAAAAGAGTGTTGTTAAACTTTCATTCTACCATAAAAAGGCATTGTCCCTAACTGCTGGAATTGTTGCTTAACTTTACTCAGGAAAAAACAGATGAATCAAAACCTGTTTTTCGTAGTTAGCCCGAACTACGTTCACTCTGATTTCTCTTATGAGAATACTTAGGCACAAGATGCAATGTCTTGGCGAGCAACCTCCTCCTTTACCCGTAGTTAGTCGAACTACGTTGACTCTGATTTCTCTTCCCAGACGGGAATACGTAGGCATGAAGTGGGATGCTTTGCCGAGTCATTTTTCTTTTCTTTTGAACCAGCCTTGATAGGTAGATAGATAACCAACCCGTCAGATAAACACAACAAGCATGGATCCCATTGAGTACAACAGACGTGAGGGGTGCTAATACCTTTCCCTTGCGTAACTGACTCCCGAACCCAGACTTGGTTGTGATGACCTTGTCTTATACCTTTTTGCTAGGTTTGTTCCGATCATTTCCTTTCCCTTTCTGTGGGATAAATAACGAAAGGTGGTGACTCTTCTGCCTTTGCCGGCACCTATTTTTGCAGTAGCGACAGCCTTCACCAAATGCTTCCTCAAGCTTAGGCCTTTTCAAATCAGCTCTTGACTTATAGTCTTCTAAGGTTACAAGAGTTTCATTCAGTCTATAGTCGCTTTCGCTTCGGCGCGAGGATTCAGCTATAACCTTCTCATCTCTCACCTGGATCTGAGCCTTCAACTTAACAATCTGTTGCCGCAGTCTGTCTTCTCGCTCTTTATTGTTAGTTAGAATGGCATTCCATTGGTCATTGAACTTGGAGATCTCTATATATGCTCTGTCCAGCTCTTTCTTCTTGGAACTAATAACATCACTGACGCTCTTCAGATCAAAGCCCACACGCTCTCGAGTGCGAATCTCTGCAGTTAGCTCTCTACCCAGCTTGTTCACCAATTCAGTTTGCTTCATAGATGAAAAAGTGGCTTGATTTCTCCCGCTTCGGAGCTGAATAATCTCTTTTTCCAATTCCTCGTTTGCCTTACGCAACTCCTCCTTCTCGAACCATAGTTGATTATATCTCTGGATATCAATAGTAGTCGGCTTCTCAATCATCTAACAATATAAAGGCTCACAAGCTGGAAATGGCATCAATAATCTCTTAGCTCTCTCCCGAATCCAAACCATATAAGGCTCATAAGCTCTATTGTTTCTCTTACCCAGCGAAACCTTCCCTCTATGGTGAATCTTGTTCCAAGCTTTCTCCAATCTAATCAGGGTCTCATTCTCAAGCAAGCCAATGAAATACAGATATTCTTGTATTTCCTCTTCCTTCGGAGGTTCCCTCGGAGCATACCCGAACTGACTCACTGCAAGAGCTGGATTGTAGTTAATACCTCTTTTCCTTCCAATCAACGGGACGTTAGGAAAACCACCACAGCTAAAGATAATCTCTGTGCCCAACTAATCTCTGTCAAACCATACGATGTTCTCAGAAGTCAAGCCCATAAGTCTCTCTAACCACTCAGAGATACCTGCAGTGTCAACAAAAGGACCAACCTTGGGAAGGTGACTCACAAACCATCTGTATAAAAGAGGTACACAACAAGACACATTCTTTCCCCTCTGATTCTCATTCTTGTAATGCACAGAATGATAAACATCTCCCAGAAGTGTAGGCACAGGATTTCCTAAGATGAAAATGTGGAAAGCATCCAAATCCACAAAGTCAGGAATATTCAGAAACAAAACTACACCATATATGCACAGAGCTAAGATGGCATTAAAGACAATCCAACAACCCTCTTTCGCAAAGTGTTGAGCTTTACCAACCAAGAAAGGTAATGGAAATCCACGCATCCCATTTATTCTAACCAACTTCCCTTCTAACTCTGAAGCATCTAGATGAAGAGCATTAGCAAGCTTAGTCAAGTTAGGTTCAACTTCAGTATGATAAAAAGGCATCTGATTCAGAATAGGAACTCCTAGCAGCATAGAGAACTCCTTCAAAGTAGGCATCAACACATAACTCGGGAAAGTGAAACACCTCCACTATGGATCATAGAACTGAAGCAAGGTATGAAGACCTCCTAACTCAAATACTGAAGCTTTGCATACATAACCCAAGAGCTTCCCATGTGACTTCTTAAAATCTTCCATCACATTACGATCAGCAATAAAAATCAAAATGAGCAGAGGTGCTATGTCAGGTAGGAAACTTGTACACAACAGTCTTCTTCAAACTGGGCTCCATGTCAGAAGTGGAATAAGCTCACTAGAATCGAGAGGAAAATATACACCTACAACATAAATACATGTCAATGTTAAATGCAAATGAAAATGAAAATGCAACAGGGGATCAAGATTGTTATGTTGTTGACTGAGAAGAACCAGCGCTTCGCTTCGGCGAGAACATAACACAACACTGATATAAGGAACCACTGTATCAAGGACCAAAAGTTCACACTGACGAGAAAACCAGGTAGGTTGAAAGTCAAAGTTTCCTTCATAACCCTCCCCACTCATAGGTATGAACCTATCTCTGATAAGGTCTGGCATCCTATGCGGTCATTAGCGTCACAGACTTTCGAGAAACAATGATACGTTCACCATTTCTGGTTTGGCATCATAGTCTAACGAAGCGGCCTCACTTAGCTGACTTCCAAATGATCGGTCCCCAGAGTCGACAATCCTCAGATCCAACATCCTCTCAACTGTCCGAAATAGACTGGAAAGGTAGTCATCAAATAGAATCTCGTCTGGGCGCGAATTTCGTGGGAACTAGTGCATGCCAAACATACAGGTTCACCACTACTTTCCACTTCTAATGCTATGGTTATACTCAAGTATGGGTTTTGGCTTATCACACAGTGGAACATTCCCACCCAACAGCACAACAATATGATAATATAAATGCGGAAAGTAAAATGCAAATGCAGTAAAGTACAACACATATACACATATGTACACACCCCAAGATAAAACATACAAGCGCTAGTATTGACTCGCATAGAGGATGGGAAGTCTCCCCAACAGAGTCGCCAGTTGTCGCTACTGCGAAAAAGGAGCCGGCGGAAGATAGAAGAGTCGCCACCGTTCGTTATTTATCCCAAGGAGAGGGAAAGGAAACGATAAGAGAAAACCTATGAAAAAGGGAAAAGACAAGGTCATCGCAACCGAATCTCGGGTTCGGGAGTCGGTTACACAAGGGGAAGGTATGAGCACCCCTCACGTCCTTCGTACTCGACGGGATCCACGCTTGTTATCTATCTAAAGGGTGTTAAACTATAGGGTTGGCCATAGGGATGAGAGAAAATAAAAGAGACTCGATAGAGCATCGCCACTCTATGCCTACTTACTCCCTCGTGCAATGGGAAAGTCAGAGTCAACGTAATTCAGACAGCTACGGGTGAAGGGTGAGGAAGGTTGCTCGCCAAGACATCGTCGTCTTATGCCTACGTATCCTCATCTGGTACGAGAAATCAGAGCAAACGTAATTCGGGCTAACACGACCACATATTGGTTCAAGTGTTTTACCCGAGTAGGGTTAAACCGTAGTTCTAGCAGTTAGGTGTATTACTGCTCGACCATTGGAGACTTAGGCGTTACCTGTTTGCGGTAGAACCAAGAGTTAACAACAATCTTTTTATGAAAATGATTTTCCAAACAATCCCAAAGGATAAAAAAGGTTTGATATTTGTTTTTGAGTCTTTTATGAAGAAGAAGTGAATTGAATTGTGTTTGTAATTCATGTTGCACTAAAGATTGTGACTTGAGAGCGAATGCGTCGCATATCGCCCAAAGGGAATATGCTAAACACTCTAGAAAATTGAGAGGAGGCCCCCCAATCATCATTTCCCAAATTCTTAAGGCTCGTAGCGTACAACACTCATTATCCTTTATTACATGTTTTGAAGAAGTTTTGAGATGAGAAGAGAGAAGACACAACTAAGGGGAAACTAACTCAACCCTAATGTTATCATGCAATGTGCTCCTAAGATTGAGATTAAAAGGGGAAAGGTCTACCCTAATGTTATCATGCTTGGATTGAACACTTAATGTCTCTCCTACTCCCATCCTAAACGGAGGGACTAGGAATCCTAAGGGATCACGGCAAAGAAACCAAGAAAACACAAGATAAATCAATCACAAATGAAATGCAAGAAAGAGATGAAGATGACTTAAAAAAGTCAAGAGAAGATGCAAACATGATATGCAAGATGCAAGAGATACAAAACAAATAAAAGATGCAAAGGAAATGACTTAAACAAGTCAATAAGAAAGTGAGATAAAATGGGAGAAGTTATAACTCCTACAACCATTCATGTATCAATCACTAATCTCAAAAGGATGCAAATAAGCAAAATAAGAAGCCATGATCAAGATGAGGATGGGAGAATAGGCTTGGGCAACAAGAAACATGAGAAGTATCTCAACCAAAAGCATCACATTGATCATGCAAAAAGAAAGCACAAACAAGTTCTCAAAGTGGCCCACCATTCAAAGTAAACTCAAAGTATGATCAATCAAACCAAATCACCTTGAATGAGTCCCAAAGTCCAAGGGAAAGAAGTGAGAAAAAGTTCTCACAAATGAAAGAAGAAATAAAGCCAAGATGAATCACAAGCTAGGGCAAGGGAAAGAACCAAAGTTCAAACCACTTTCAACATTCAAACATGAATGGAAAGCCCAACTTTAAAGTGACTTGTAACACAAACAAAACAAGTGTGAATCAAGAAGCATAGGATGCAAATGGGATCCACAAAGGTCATCTCCCAAAGGAACTAGGTCAACTAGTTTGTATGAACCTCAACTAGGGTGACTTGACTTGCAAGGTTCACCAAAAATAGGAGAAGTGTTCAATAAATCTCAAATAAAATACACAAAGCTCTTATACATGTTGGAAACCAGAGGCCAAAACATCCAAACCAAATTACATTCAAGGCATCACCAAATGATTTGATCAACTAGGGTGCTCCACCTTATGGAATTATTATCGAGGGTCAAACAAAAGCAACACAAAGTCAAACAAAAATTAATCAAACATGGAAAAAAATCAGCCTCAAAGGTACCTTAATCCATCATAAGAGTGGAGAAGAAACCTTACTCATTGGTGATTGCAAATGGTCTACAAAGCAAGCATGATCAAAGAAGAACCATATTAAAAACACTTCCAATCACAAAATTCAAATTAAATTGAAAAATAAAAGAAAATCAAAGTTAAAAATTATGAAAAATTAATTAAGACTTAAAAGTGTTTGAAAATAACTTTTGTTGAATTTTCTGATATTTGGAAGCATTTTTAATAATTAAAAGCAAAACAAAAAATAAAATAAAGAAAATAAAATGCCAAATGGAAGGAGGTGCATCAAGCAATTCTGAAAACAAAGCAACACAGTTCAGCGCACTATGGGCTCAAAATATGGGAGGTGCCAACAGCAAAAGAGGCCTAATCCACAAGACACCTCTGATTAAATGAAACACAGTGTTTCATTTAATCTAGGTGGAGTCAAACTACCAAATACGCAAGGTCAAGCAAATGAGAAGCTAACACATAATCAATCAAACATTCAAACTAGTGCCAACTCAGATTTGAACAGAAAAAGACCAGACACCGGAGCCCTAGCTCCGGTCGTCTTCTCCAGCAAGGTGGCCGGAGCTCAAGTCATCAGATCTCAACCAAACTTCACAAAAATTATACCAAATTAAAGCTGAACTCACATAGGTCATGAGTCCAAGATCCAACCATCCCAAACCTTCACAAGTTAAGAGAATCGAACGCATCAAGTTTGATATGCACAACTGAAAACTCCATCAAACATGAACAATAATGGATCAAACATGGCATACACGAGGTAGGGCTTCAAACGCAACCAGTATGAACCTAATTCATGGCCTAGAATGAGAGAATTATGGATTAGAAGCTTACTGAATGGAGACACTCCGTTGGTGCTTCAGATGCATGCAAGCTTGCTTCCAATGCTCCAGATCCACTCTAAATTCTTCAAGGAAGCTTAATTGATCTTCAATTGGACTTGATTTGCAAAGAAAAGTGAAACACGATTTTGAATTTTGCTTGAGAATTTGAAATCTGAAAATGCTCTCTCTTGCTCCAATTTGCCCTTCTGAGCTCTCAAGGCGCGTTTTAAACTTATATATAATGGATCTGAAATGATTTTGGAGGCCCACGAAGCCTTAATTTGATGAATTTGAAAAATGCCCAAAAATGGCAAGCTCCTCATGCACACGTGAATTGCTTGCACACACACACACACACACACACACACACACACACACACACATGAAAACCACTTAATTCTGCAGCTGTTAAGTTTAATTTGACAATGGAAATGAATTGGGCTTTTGGTTTGATCCAATTAGCAAGTTTGAAAGTGAAACTTCTCTGTGAAGAAATTTGAAAATGCACGTGTTTTTGCTCATTTGTGACAAAACCAATTTGTGTAATCTCCTTGTGAATTTATTTTGAAGTGAATTGCACCAAAATAAGGCATAGCCATGACCTATAATGTATTGAATTCAAATCACACTTCAAAGTTCAATTTTCACTTGAAAATATCACCACATGTCCATAATCAATCATAATTCACATGATCCTTGGGTTTGTAAATGTAAATGAGGTATTTAGGAGAAACTTTCATGTTGGTTGAAAGTTCATTTGAAGTACACAAATGCATGAAAATGACCTATGAAACAAATGACCTATAATCAAACTTTCCCAAAATACCCTTTCCTTGTAAGGTCCATAACATGAGTTTACACAAATGATATCAAGGACTTCTAGGACTTTTTGGAAAGCTAAGATCATGAGGAAAAACTTTCATGCTCACTCCAAGTTGAGGAGAAACTTGATTCTAGGTCAAAAGTGCCTTTGAAGTGAGTTGACTTTTGGTAACCAAAAATAAGTTCATCTGAGACCTCTAACTTGATGGCATCATAACTTAAGTTCCACAAACCCAATGGATGAGTTCTAGTGCTCAAAATAAAGATTAGAACATGCCCTAAAAGTTTTATGTTTGCATGAAAGTGAGATTGAACTTGCATCATAAAGTAAATTGTCCTTAAAGTTGAGCACTAAAGAAGGGGATTTTACGCTGAAACCCTAATTTAGTAACTTCTTAAACTCTTGATTCTTCTTTATTTGAACTTGAAATGATATCCTAGATGTCTCAACATAACTCCCCATAGCTCCAATGACTTAAAACCAAGTCTCAAACTCCCTCAAGTCCACAGTTGACCTTGAGTTGACCAGATGAAACCCTAGGTGCACAACCTTTAACTGTGACCTCTTGCAAGTGAAATAAATGTTTAGATGAGCTCCACAATGGCTTCCAGAGCACTCAATGAGCTTCTCAAACACCTCTTATCCATAACCATGATCTTATGTACCTCTGATGATCCCCACTTGACCTCCAAGATGGGAGATAAGTAGCATACATCCATCTTCTCTCTCAAAGAGCTATTACCACTTCCTGATGATTGTAAGCACTTGATGACTTGAATAAACACTCTTGCCTGAGCTTGCAACCTTTGAGACTCTTCTCTTAAATGGAACACCTCTCTTGATCCCCTGTAAAGGACAATGCTATGCAAATGCAAATGCTAAAATGAAAAGAAACATAATCCAAGTAAAGAAAAAGGTTAGTCAAATTTTGGGGTACAACACTAAGGCTATGTGGGATGCTTTGCAAGTTGCCCATGAGGGAACTAATGATGTCAAACTAGCTCGAATTAATACTTTGACACAAGAGTTTGATCTCTTTCACATGAAGCAAAGTCAAACCGTTGTTGAAATGCAAAAGAGATTTTCTCATCTAATCAATCAATTAAACACACTTGGAAGACCAATTTCCAATGAATTTGCTATTATTAAAGTTTTGAGATGTCTTAATAGGGAATGGAAACCAAAGGTCACAACGATCTAGGAAGCCAATGATCTCACTACATTGGACATCATAACTTTGTTTGGTAAGCTTGATGAACATGAGCAAGTGCTCATAAGTCTTGACAAACATGAGAAAAGAGAAAAGAAAGAGAAGGCGAAAGACGCAGACAAGAAGTCTATTGCTTTTAAGGCTTCTAGCTCAAAGTCCTCAACACAAGAGCAAAATGGAAGTAAATCTAATGATGATGATGATGAAGATATGAGTGAAGAATTAGGACTGTTTGTGAGAAGATATAATAGATATATCCAGAAAAAGAGAATTCAACACTCGACAAGAATCTCATCAACTTTCGATGATAATCAAAGTCCTCTAAGAATAAAGGTAACAAGATTCGTAAATCAAAAGGGTTATGTTACAATTGTGTAAATGTCGTTCATTACAAGTCGAATTGTCTATTGATAAAGAAAGACAAAGGAAAAGAGAAGAATCGTTAACAAAAGAAATCGGATAAACCTAGAAGGGCATACATTACTTGGGAAAGTGATAGTGAGTCTTCGAGTGAAGATAGCTCAAGAGATGAAGATGAATTTGTCAAACTTTGTCTCATGGCTCATCATAAGAAGAAAAAGGAGGTAAGACACTCTAAGTATGAACACTTTAATAAAATGTCTCATTCCGAGTTACAAAAGGCTTTTGATACCTCACACCATGAGGCTAAAGAAACTTTTAAACGCTTAGCTTCAAATAAGAAAATTTTTTTGGCAATTAGAGAAAAAAGTTTATGATTCCAAAAAGGAATTAGAAGCTCTTAAGAACTTTATAGTGGAAGCAACAAAAGCTGAAATTGAAGAAGACAAGAGTACTTGGTTAAATTGGGGTTGTGAAACTTGTCACATTTGGCAAAAGGAGGTTAGAACTCTTAAAGCAAAAATAGACAAGGCTCTAAAACCTAAAGTCACATTTGTTATTTATTGTACCCCAAAATTTGCCCTTTCTTCTTCTAACCTTAATTGGCTTGTGTTTCTCTCTTATTTGTGTTTTCTTTAGGTCATAACCTTACATTCATTCATTTGCATTGAGCTTCTAAGACATTGGATCAAGGCCTTCTGAAGAATCAGGGTTTTCTATTTGTTTGAAGTTCTCTATTTTATGAAGGATTAATTCAACTGTTTTTATGGAATTAGGGTTTGAAACACCATCTTCAAGAAAATCCTTTTATCGAAATATCATTCAAAACAATGTTATCTGCGTCAAAGAGTCCTTTAAAGTATCTAGCATTCGGGGTTTTCATCATTGTTGCCTGCAGACCAGGATTTGAAAGGATCATCAAATACCAGAGCCTTCTCACTAATTCAACCAAGAATGCAAGCGGGTTAGGGCACTGGTTTTTTTACCACGCCATCTCTCTATTAATGAGCATACGTGACAAGAAGATTAGGGATTGCATATCATCATAATTGAGTTCTTCAAATGGGAGTCGTTGGATTTAAGGTTCACGATCATGTTCTCACGTAGTTGTTTTTTGTATTCAAGATATTGTTTTCTTTTTCTTGTGATGCCAATTGGGAATGCAAGGTGGTTTTGGCGCAGTGTTCACTTGATGGTTCAAATTTTTCAAATAGAATGGCGAAGTTTTAATTGTTTGAGTTCATGGATTTTTGGAAAAAAAAGATACAAGCCATGAGTTATTTAGACATATCCAAAGCAATCCAATTCATTTGAACCCGTTGGAGGCAGTAGCTCCTGCGCATACAAGTTTCTCGGTTTTCATCTTATTTAATTCTCGTAATTGTTTTAAGAGCTTAATGCTGGAAATCAATTCTGAGATTAATCTCAGTTTGTTTCAAATCTAATCTCATAATGGAAATCCCCTATTTTAAAGATGTTGTCAGGTGTTTTCTAAAGGACATTATATATTAGGTGTTTTGCAGGATATAAAATACTATCACCATAATTTGGATGAGCCGACAAAATCATGTTAAAAATATGTTTGAGCTAAGGCTGACAGAAAATGGAAAACATAATAAAAGTGTATTAACACAATGAGTGAACCCTAAAATGAGCTTGCATCAAATTCTTAAAGAAAATATTTAATACAATGATAACTAGAATACTCTGCATGTCCAACTACGATACAACTAATGTGATAAAGGTGGAGACATTTTTTTATCCTCTAAAGATGGGCTACCTTTTGGAAATTAAATACGAGGTTATTGGAGAAGATTTGGTGAATTCATGGCTTATTTTGTTATCATACTCCAGCACGGAAAATGCTTTTGAACGAAGCTCATTGTCTCATCTTTTTCCTCCAAACTCCATAACCAGTAGCACCTCTCAGAGGTACAATTCGTCACCCTCATCCAGTCCTCAGATAGTTCCTTTTGATGGCCATTTTAGAAGTTATTCCATGTCATCTATTCCCCTATGTCTCCGGTCTCTCCGTTAATTCACCACGCTCCATATCAGGCACATTTGAAAAGAAGGAAGAAGGAAGAAGAGTTAAAATTTTGAGAAGCAAAAACAGAATCGTTTTCATGACAAAATTTCATATGATTGAAAAGAATCAAGTATTGTTAACTTCCAAAAAAATGAGCAATTCGAAAACGGAAACAAATCATCACCATCTATCAAGCATCAAGACAAATTCAATCATATCAAGATAAGAATGAAAATTTATTCTCATGATCGTAATCACACTAATTCAAAGACGAAAACAGCATGCATTCATCTCGTATTCATTATAATTAATTGCACAAATCAAGAGGATGATTCGCTCGAGCCTATAAAAGGCGAGCCATACTAATTACCACAAGAATACCACACACAACAGAGAAGAAAAGTCCTCGTCTTTGCCGTATTCGCATTGCAATTGTGGATTTAGCTTCTAGGGTTCGTTATCTTTTATTTGGTTTGGGTTGGGGAAGGGGATTTAGAAAAGTAGAAATTGATGTTTGCAAGAGGAAAAGTCACAAACTGTGATGCAGTGGAGCCCTTTCCCTTTCTTTTGGTGACGCCGAAGGCGAGAGAGAGAACATTGGCAGAGGGAATAGTGGAGAGAGAAAGTGGAATCGAGATATGAGAGAATGAAGAGATGTGGTGCTGACTATTCTTCCCATTTTTTTTCTTCTTTTTTTTCTTTATTTTTTTTCTTTTTTCTCATGTCAAAGCTTGGTTCGGTTGGCTAGGTCACTACAAGCCCATTTATTTTGCTTCTTAACACCACCCATATGTTTTTTTTACACCCTAGGTTTTGTGTTCTTTATTTTATTAATTTAGTTTAATGTTTGGTTTAATATATATGTTGATTTTAGTTTAAATTAATGGTTAATTAATTCGGTGATGTCAATGTTTTTTTTCTGTGATATTGATTTTTATTGCTAAATTTGTGGTTAGCGTAAATATGGAATTGACTCTTGATTGGATGATGTTGATAATTTCGGATCTTGGCGTTGACCGAATTTGGGTTCTAATATTAAAGTTAATTGTGATCTTATAGGGGGTTTGAATTTAATTAAATCTCAGGATATTTTGAGCAATATAAATGTGATTGGTTAGTTATATTAAACTTCTCATTTTGCTTTCAAGTCTGGATTTAGACTTTTGGTAATCTCGATAAATCCTGACCTTGAATGATGTTGTGGTGGTTGGCATGCTCCCTTAGGATTGATTTTAGTTTGATTAAGTTAAGTCTTGTGCTTGGTTAAATCGAATTGGAACGTAATATCCCTCTATGTCTCAAACTTCATGACAACATCTAAGACCAAGTATCCCTTTGATTTTGTGTTGCGTCTCTCTCTTCACTCTTAATCAATTCAAGATACTTAATAAATACGATGTGCATAGTGCGTCACGAGCCTTAAGCACATGAGAAAAGATGAGCAGATGCATTTCTAACCTCATCTTAGAGTACTTTATGCACGAGACATTTGGAGCATTAGCGCGAAGTACTCGATCCTATGTCATAGACTTTAGTGTGATACACATCACGAACAAAGTTAATTCACTTCTTTAAAACACTTGAACAAATTCAAAACATTTTGTCCTTCGGGATTCCTTTGTCAAACCTTTTCAAAAAGGGCATGCTACATTCGTTCTACTGCAAACAGGCATCGACCCTAACTGCTGGAACATGAGTTTAGCATCGTTCATAAAAGACACCAATCAACCCGTGGTAGGTCAAACTACGACTACTCTGACTTCCTCTTTCTCGTCTGAATGAGGATAAGTTGGCATAAGACAGCAAAGTCTTGACAAGCACAATCCCCCATTCACCCGTAGTCCTCCGAACTAAGTTGACTCTAACTTTCCCATTGCACAAGGGTAGGCATAGAACGATGTCCTATCGAGTCACCTTTTTCTCCCTTCTGTTTCCGTTAACAAGTTGAGCTTTAGATAAATACACCTTTAGATTAGAACAATAAGCGTGGATTCTATTGAGTACAACGGACGCGAGGGGTGCTAATACCTTCCTCTCCCTCTCGCGTAATCGACTCCCAAACCCAAGATTTGGTTAGGAGACCATGTCTTCTCCTTTTTAAGGTTTTCTCGATGTTTCCTTTTCCCGCGTTGCGACACTATTGATCGGTCACATTTTAGAGAAAGCATGAATAATCCTTATCAAAAATACACTTATGTGATTAGAGATAAAGATAGAAAAGGTAACACCCATGTTAACCTTACTTGTCTATATTGTTACAAGAAGGGTCACACCATTGTCAAATGCTGATTTAGGAGATTCTTGGTTCCTAAAGGTATTTCCCAATGGTTGCACAAATGCAACCAAAGGTTCACGCACACCTAAGGATCCAATAAAATTGGGTACATATTTCCCTTGTTTGAATTATGTAGGTACAATGTCTTGAGTCTACGGAGAAAAGATGGTTTCTCGATAGTGGATGTTCAAGACACATGACGGGAGACATTTCCTTATCATTGACTTTGTGGCAAAGAAGAAAGGATATGTAACCTACAGTGATAATAGCAAAGGGGATATACTCAACAAAGGTAGTGTAGGTAATCCTCCTTCTACTACTATCTCAGATGTGCTATTAGTTGAGGGTCTTAAACACAACCTAACTAGCATTAGTCAATTATATGAAAAAAGGTTATAATGTTTCATTTTCAAAAGATTGTTGCATAATTGAACATAATGATAATAAGGATGATGTGTTCAAAGGCCTAAGGGTTAACAATGTCTATATGCTTGACTTGAGTGAAGTATCGTTGAGTAGTACTAAATATCTTGTCACAATGTGTAAAGATTCATGGTTATGGCATATGCATTTAGCACATGTCAACTTCAATTTGCTAAATAAAGTAGTCTCTAAGGATCTAGTAGTCGGATTACCCAAAATCAAATTTTCAAAAGGTCACTTATGTGATGCATGCCAAATGGGAAAGCAAACAAGAATCTCGTTTAAATCTAAAAATGTTGTTTCTACAACGAGACCTCTTGAACTCCTCCATATAGACCTATTTGGACCATCTAGGATTAAAAGCTTAGGTGGTAATTACTATGGTTTTGTGATAGTAGACGATTACTCTAGGTTTTGTTGGACTATTTTCTTAGCAAGCAAGAGTGATACTTTTTCAGCTTTTGAGAAGTTTGCTAAGCTCTCTCAAAACAAATTGAATACAAGCATTGTAACAATCCGAAGCAATCATCGAGGTGAATTTGAAAACCACCTCTTTGAATAATTTTATGATAAGAATGGCATTGATCATAATTTTTCTGCACCATGTACTCCTCAACAAAATGTAATGGAACGTAAAAATTGTGTTTTAGAAAAACTTGTAAGAACTATGATCAATGAGAGTGACCTTCCTAAATAATTTTGGGTCGATGCTATTAGTACGACATGTTATATTTTGAATAGGGTGCTAATCCATCCTATTCTTAACAAAACTCCATACGATCTATTAAACGGAAGGAATCCTAACGTATCACATCTTCATGTTTTTGGTTGTAAATGCTTTGTCTTAAATAATGGTAAGGAGAACCTTGGCAAGTTTGATTCAAAGAACGATGAATGTATCTTTCTTGGATACTCTCAAACTAGCAAAGCATTAGAATATTTATATAAGGTTACTTTCAGTAGAAGAATCACATTTTTCTTTTGATGAATATTATCCGAAAAATTTCAAAAAAGGTATTTCTTTTCATGGTGCAGGTGTATCTTTAGAAGACATACTCAAGGACACTGAAAAAGGGACTGACCAACCTGAATCAGTGAAAGTTGAGGGGGAGGAAGATCACAACTCTGAAGAGATTGAGAAGGATTATCCAATTAGCAACGATGACCTTCATCTAGCTTAGAAATCCTCTAAGGATCATCCCATCAACAACATAATCGGAGATATATCAAAGGGAGCAACTATGAGATCCAAGCTAAGTAACCTTTGTTATCACTTCGCTTTCGTCTTTCAAATTGAGCCTAAAAACTCCAAAGAGGCATTACTCGATGAAAATTTGTTTTTGGCAATGCAAGATGAGTTAAATCAATTTAAAATATCGAGTAATTGGTACTAAATGGGTATTTAGGAATAAGCTTGACGAAAACGGAGTTAACTAAGAACAAGGTGTGCATAGTGGTGCAAGGCTATAACCAAGAGGAGGGCATTGACTATGAGGAAACTTATGCTCCTGTTGTCCGCCTTGAGGCTATACGTCTATTACTTGCCTATGCTTGTTCCAAGAACTTCAAATTATACCAAATGGATATTAAAAGTGCATTTCTGAATGGATACATTAATGAAGAGATCTATGTATCTCAACCTCCCGGTTTTGAAAGTCATGAGTATCCTAACTATGTTTATAAGCTTAAGCATGCTTTGTAGAGTCTTAAACAAGCCCATAGGGCTTGGTACGAGCGTCTTAGCAAATTTTTACTAGATCAAGGATTCTTAAGAGGGATGGTTATACTACCCTCTTTATTAAACGTCAAGGAAAACACTCCATATTAGTACAAGTTTATGTAGATGACATTATATTTAGGTCTACTAACATGCTTTTGGTCAAGGAATTTTTTTAAGTTGATGCAGGGTGAGTTTGAGATGAGCATGATGAGGGGAGCTAAACAACTTCCTTGGACTTCAAATCAAACAACTCAAAGAAGAAACATTTGTGAGCCAAACGAAGTACTGCAATGAGCTACTCAAGCGCTTCGATATGGCTAACTCTAAAGAAATTGACACTCCAATGCCTACAAGTGTAAACTTGGATCAGATGACAATGGTAAGGTCTAAAAAGGTATAGAGGTATGATAGGTTCTCTCCTCTATCTCACTGCATCTTGTCCTAATATCATGTTTAGTGTATGTATGTGTGCTAGATATCAATCATGTCCCAAGGAATCACATTTAAAGGTCATCAAGCGCATACTTCGGTACCTATGTGGTACTTCCAAGTATGGGCTTTGGTTTTCCAAGGGAAGTGATTGTACTTTGGTTGGCTATTTCGATTTCGACTTTGCCGGTTGCAAATCAGATAGGAAGAGCACTAGTGGCACTTGTCATTTCTTCTCAAATTCCATAGTGAGTTGGCATAGCAAAAGGCAAGTTTTCATTGCTTTGTCAACAACCGAGGTGGAGTAGGTTGTAGCCGGTAGTTGTTGTGCCCAAATATTGTAGCTCAAACAACAACTACTTGACTTCAATTTTAAACTTGAACCTATTCCCATTTTGTGTGACAATACAAGTGCCATTAACTTAACCAAAAATCCCATGCATAAAACATATTGAAATTTGTCATCATTTCCTTAGGGATCATGTAGAGAAAGGTGATGTCGTATTCGAGCATGTTGATAGCAAGAATTAACTTGCCGACATTTTGACAAAACCACTTGCGACAGAGCTCTTCTTCAACATCCGTAGGAAACTTAGCGGTCTCGATATCTCGGATCGTGTTTAATTTGTATAGTTGCATGTTTTATATCTATACTTATGTATACTTTGACTAACTACATTGATAAATGCAAGCTATGTGAGGGCATTCATCGTTTATCTTCATTGGAGGTAATATCGTTCTTATCTATTTGACTTGTATTGATATATATATATATATATATATATATATATATATATATATATATATATATATATATATATATATATATATATATATATATATATATATATATATATATATATATATATATATATATATATATATATATATATATATATATATATATATATATATATATATATATATATATATATATGAAATTGTACTATGATGTGTGTTATCCTGATGTTTATTCTATTGTTTGGACCCATTCTTAATCCATTGTTATGTTTGAAGTATGTGCAGGCTTGTTATTTATTGTATGTGATGCATTTATAACATGTTTTCATCATTTTTCTATGATTACACTGCATGTGTCGACCGCCATAGGGCATAGGTCGACTCATGCTTTCTTCATTTCAACATATTTTGCTTCGGCTCAGCACATGTTGAACCATGCATCGACTCACACTATAATGATTCAAAATTGTGCATTTTTAACCTGCATGCATCGATGCATCCTAGGTTTAGGTCGACGCATCGCTGTGAAATTCAGATTTTTTTCCTTAGAAAATGGAGCGCAACAGTTTTTCTTAGGAAATTATCATCATTCAATGTGTTGTCTCATTTCAAATATTCATTATCATCATCATTTGCATCTCTTCATCTTAGTTCTCCTCTCCTACTCTCTAAAACTCTCTACAAACCCTAAAACCCAATTCCAAAAACTTCACCAAATCAGAAACTTCAAGGTTACATAAGCCTTCAATTGGGGTTTTCATCATCAATATCTACTCGTTTATTGTTCATCTCGCATAAAATTAGAGCTTCAATTGCTTCTACAAGAGTAACGGGAAGAGGTCTACTCGAGCGTCCACTTCTCGGGTAGGTGCTTTACAACCTCGATCAAACATTCTGGTAAGTGCTCTTTCCTTACTCTCTGATGAACTGGTTACAACTTATGAGAAGACTTTTAGTAAAAGATCAATTGTCAAGCAATTTATGTATTATCTGAAATTGGTTGAACACATGCATATTCCAGAAGTTGTTGAACTGTTTGATTTTCAAATGTCTTATCCGTTCTTAGAGTGTGATACAAAATATAATGAAGATTTGGTCAGGTTATTCTATACTGGTTTACATGGAAAGTTCATTGATTATGATTTTGGATATAAGATAGATGGTATAAGTTTAAAGGTTGATGTCGATACTTGGAAAGATATATTTGATATGTGTCCACTGTTGTCTCCTAACCTTAAGATAACCAATACAATATTGGTCATGAACTATGAGTTCAAAACAGCTTTGAATTCAATGTTGATAACCAATACAATATTTGTTGCTAGTGATTTGTTTCCTAAAACTGTTACTACTGGTCGTTTGAAGCCTATTGATAGAATTTTGCAGTGGATAGTAGCTCACATTCTCCGTCCCAAGAAGGGAGGTTACTCGAGGGTTGACCAAGTTGAGGTATATTTGGTCTATCTGCTGGGAAAAAAAGGTAAGAGTACATTGGCCTTATTACATTGCTAGTAGGATTTTTGCTCTAAAAGAATCAGGTCGAGGTACTGCTTTATGTTATGCATCTTTAATTAAAAGTGTTGTTGATAAGGTTGGGGTTGTTGTTTAAGTTATTCCATACAGCTCTTTGACGCCTGATCAAGAATTTAGCCAAAAGACCTTAACTTTGACGGGTTACCTTTGGGATCGTTAAGAGCAAAGGTATAGGTTCAAGGTAAAATCCTCAGGTTCAAGGGTTCAGGATTCGGATGAGGATGAAGAGGATAACGAAGAAGAGGATCACGAAACTCATTATATGGAGGATGATGACCATCTTACTAACAGTCATGGTGATTGGTTAGGTGATTCCCTTGGACATGATCCCTATGCTAACCAAGGTTGAGGAGAATGGCAACATACAGGATGGACTAACCAAGGCTCGTCCTACATGCCTCCAACTCCACCTCAATACCAACCGAATAACTCAGAAGTCCTGGAATTGTTGAGAAATATGCAAATTCAACAATAAAACTTTGCTACACTTCAAGAGAAGAGATACACAGCTTTGCAGAGTCAGCTTCAAGCTCAAAGTGATAACTTTGATTTGTTTGCCTCAACAGTCTTGCAATAATTTGATACTATGGTTGTGAATGTTACAAGTCAGTATCATACAATGACTGAGAATGTTGTAAGTCTGCATAGATCTCTCTCTGTTGCCTTTAACACTCTAAACAGGACCGTTCTTGAGTTCACCGAACTCCAAGAGGAGAAAAGGGCGTCACATTTGAAGTACTCTTTCAGAGGGATGGGTCACCCATACAGGGGGAGGAGACCATAGGGTGTTGCGTTTTTGTGTGCATTTCATATTTCATTTTGCATGTTATTTTGCGTTTTTTTTTTATGTTGTGGCTATATTAACTTGGAACATGTATTGAACAAATTTGGTTATGTAATATGCTGAGTTTATTTTTCTATGTTTCTTGTCCTATTTATGTTTATATCCCTTGCATTAACATCATTTTATATGAATGGTTGTTGATGTTTATATATTACAAAGTGTATGATTGTGTTCATATGAATACGTTTTGATTTCGGTCGACCTCCTGCTTTGCTCTTTTTGATATTGTCAAAGGGGAAGAATGCAAAAGCAGCAGCGATTCACAAAGATAGATCAGACTTTTTTTGGAGTAATGCGTAAAACCAGGGGGATGATGTTTCTCAAAGTACCCAGTAATTTGAAGATTTTGAAATGGTTTTGCCATCATAAAAAAGGGGAGTATGTGAGGGCAAGGTTCCTTAGTCCTTATTTTAATGATGTCAAAACTTGTATTAGCTCTTACTTTGTACTTTTGACAATATCATCGCGTCTTAGATTTCATTCATTCTTTAAAATGCACAAAATATTCTAAGTTCATGTGTCTATACATATAGGAGCATATCATATATGTTATGTGTGCACTTGATCATATTAGGTACCTTAGGTCTACCCAAAAATGGCTTAGGTGAACCAAGATGATAGCAAGGAACTTGTTTTTGGCTTTTTAAGGTCTTTGCATCGACTCACAATCCTGTGGAGGTCAACGCATACATGTTGATCAAAACTCATTTGCTCCCGGGTCTGCTCACGTCGACCTATAGGTCGACTCATACTGTAAGCCTAAAAATATGTTACTTTTATGTAACCTTGCATCGATGCGTGGTCCTGTTTCGGTTAGCGCATCACTTGTTTTTTTGTGTAGTTTTGCATTCGGGTGTGCTCATGTCGGCTCACCTATTGCTTTGGTCGATCGCTCGCTGTTGTGTGTCAATTTTTCTGATTTGTTATGTTTCGAAATGTTGTTATGTTAGTTAGTGGGTTAAGGTATCATATATATTCATTTTTTTCATCATTATAGAGTAGAACAAAAAAAGTGAAAGATATACACTGATTTTCTCATCATCTTCATTCTCACACTTACATTCTTCAACAATTACACATAACATTTTTTGTTGATCTTGTGTATTGTCGAGGTGATAACGTCCAAATGTAGGATTGTGTATCTAGTTTGGGTTGAGTTTTTCAGTGGGTTTTTCTTGAGTAAAACCATTGGGGTTTTACCCTCCAAGATCTTGAGGATTTGGGGGGGTTTAGCATAAATATTTGCCTCATGAATTCAACCGAGTGAAAGGTTTAAAGTATGGTGGGTTCATTCAAACAATTAGCGGTAACTGGAGGATTGTGAGAAAAGATTTTGTGTCGAACGTCTTACGATCAAAATCAATCGAGTGAAAGGTTTGAAGAATAGAGGATTCATTCAGACAAGTAACGGTAACCAGAGGTTTGTTTAGAGCGTTTGACACACTTAATTCGACTTGAACCAAGGCGAGAGAAGGGAATAGTATCAACTTAAACAATTAGACTTGAGTGTATGGTGACTATTGCTTTTCTTGTATAAACTTTGCAACGTGATAATAAATATCTCAATTATAGTTTTAGAATTAGGAGCAGATATACCCAAAGCGAGGACGAAAAGAGGAACTGCCTAAACAAATCTGGTGTTGTTCTCTCTTTCTCTATATATTTTATTTGTGTTGTTAACGTTTGTGTAATTTCAATTATTCGATAAATTTCATGTGTTGTGTAATGTTGAAATTCTGTTTTGTAAAACTAATTACAATCTCTTGGATTATAATTGTGAAAATTTCTGCACTAGAATTACAAGGAAATTCAACTTGGGGTGTTCTGCACACCAAGTGTTTGACGTATTGAGTGCACCCAAACTGTTTACGATATTGCCAATTTAAGTTTACTTGTTAATTCATTAGAAATAGGATAAACTAAGTGGAAATTACTTGTATTGATTAATTGGAAAATCATTGATTCGATTTCTCATTCAATTTTATTCCATTTTCCTTTTGACATATCCGATCTTTTCGATAACGGTTTGTTTAGACAATTTGGTTCCTCGGCCGCTTCCGCATATTTTGAAAACCAAATTTTGAGTGTTGACTTTTGTTTTAAAATTAGTGATCTATTCAACCCCCCCCCTCAAGATCATTGTCATCGTCTAACAGCTAGCCTCTAAATAGTTAGAGAATATGAGATAATGCTTCAACAGTTTTCAAAGCCATAACGACGTGGCAGAACATGGAATCAAGAGTTGCATGCAATCAAGTGACGTGTCGGTGCCTGTAGCATTTGAACTATCGAAGACATTTATTCCTAGGTAGTAATTATAGCTGACTCATATTTTGCAGCAAAAGATTCGCAAATTTAACATAAATTTCTCTATAGAACTAGAGTATCCAAGCTAGAGAGAGAAACAATTTGTGAGGAATTATGTGAGTCAGTGCCGCTTTTTATTTTTGTACTTTTATGTTTCCTTAATTAAAACATATTTATTTTTCTTATCGTTTACAGCATTCTCTTTTCATGTTGTTCATTTCAAGTTCTTTTTACTTCAATTTGAACATCATTTTCTTTTAAGTCTATTCACGCACTGTCTACAACCAGACAATTTTGGTTACGTCTTAAATGTATGTCACAGTCACATTTTCACACAAAACCGATCCCGAGATTTTTCAAGTCAATCTCAAAGACTTTCAAACTCGCGATTGTTCGCTAAAAACACCTACAAACAATTATATAGAAATTTGGTCATTGATTCTTAACAAGGAGCCAATAACTCATTATGCTTCTCATTATGGATATCGGTAGGGGAAGCTGAACAACTTCCATTTGTGCTTGCACCATGCACAACAATTCTTTCAGGCCATTGATTATAATTCATAAGCATATAATTTTATTCTGTTTTATGTTCCTGTTATTTTAAGTTCCATTGATTATAAGTTGCATGGTTGTATCTATAAAGCATAAGCATAAAATTTTAGAAAATAAAATTAGTGTTAACTAAAAAATCCTCAAAACTGCGAGAGACTTCATGATATTTTTCTAAACCTTCTTGTCAATATAATTACATCTCACCACAGATGCTCAAGATCAGACTTAGAATCCATAATATAGTCACACATGATCCGTGACTTAAAGCCTCTTCAACTCGTACCAGCATAAGTAATCCATTTTTTTAAGTTATCATCATCAGAAAACTTAAATGCAACTATAATTACATCAATAAATATATATTAGTAATTATAGAAAGTAATATTGAATCAATAAAAATTAATACCAATACGTTTGTCCATATGCTCTCTTTCACATCATTTAGTGCTTCTTTCCAACCATTTATCAATATGTTGACTTTGCTACGTCCAAGGAACACGACATAACTATTAAAAGGCGGAGAATAAGAACCATAAACTCTTAAATATAGAACATTAAACTCGACCGGCAATTTGTAACCCGAACTTTTGTTAATTTAGCCATCATTGTAACACCTATTTATTTTCTTTTCTTCTTTCCTCTATAATTTGAGAATCATTATTACAAGTTTCATTTGTATAAGTTTCACCATTTATTTTCCTCTAGATGAATAAGAGGCCATCTATATTCAAAAACAACAATAAAAAATTAATCAAATTTCTTAACCACACAAATATGATCATACACATTCAACAACAAAAACAACATAAACAACAACAATATAACATTCAAGAACAACAACAACCAAAAACATAAACAACAAACTCTTTTCATACATATGGACATATTTATTTTGATGGACACGTAAACAAAAAATAAGAAGAAAATTTGATCCACATATAACCATGAATACAAATATGTCTAACAACAACAACAACAACATTGGGGATCCTAAGCAAGTAGACAAGTCTATATAGATTTTGAAACATCAAACCATCAAATTTGTTTACATATAGATGCTAAGGTGTGGAACTCTTTTCATACAATTGGTCAACATTTAACCATGAATACAACAACAACATATGGACATATTTGTTTTGATGGACATGTAAACCAAAAAGAAAAGACAAACAACATAAACAACAAACTCCTTCATCTAACCCGATAATACTATTTTCATGTATAACCTTGAAGAACAACAACATAAACATTTAAGAGCAACAATAACTAAAAATATTCAAAATCAATAACATAAACATAAAACATTCAACATCAACCACTACTAAAAAATTCGCATTTAGTGACCGAATTAGAGACCGAAAAAGCCTTAAAATAGGTAATTGTAACGTTTAGCAACCAATAATACGAATATCAAATTTTGGCTGGAAAAGTTCTAGTCGATAACCTTTAGCGAGAAATTTGGTGACCAAAATTAGTGACCGATTTTAGAGATTGAAATTCGTGACCGGTTTTTGTGACCATTTTTAATTGTTTAAAAACTAAAAACTAAACAAAAGTTTTTGATCAAGACAAAATCGAACTAATGCACTTTCCTTTAAGAGGTTTTCAACCACTAGACCACTTCATCTTAGTTGTTAAATTTACATTTGAAATGTATATAATATTAATGAAATAGAAATTTCAAATATTATTAAAAAATATTTACACTAATTATTATTAATATTTTATTTTATTTAAATTCATAAATTTAATAAGGTAATTATTTCTCTAAATATATGTTTTATTTGTCAAAATAATATAATTGTGAAATTTTGACTAAAAAATAAAAATTAAAAAAGGAGAAAATTGAGAGGGAAGTTACTTTAGTAATAAAAAACAAAAAATTATTAGTGACTAAAATTTCGGTCACAAATTATTTTTATGAATTAATTTATATAAAAAATGATTATTTGAGACTAAGAATTATGATCACTAAATCTCAATCACTAATTCGGTGGCTAATTTTATTTTGTAACCGATTTATAGTGACTTTTAAAATTTTACTAACAAGATGTTAAATTTTGGTGACTAATTCAGTCACTAGAGTGACCAAAATTTTTCAGTCACTAACTTGGTCACTAAAAGTAAATTTTCTAGTAGTGAACACAGAAACATAAACATCAACAAAAATGACATTTGATGCATGGGAAAAAAGTGTACATATAAAAATGTGACGAATAAGTAAAAATCCTAAATAAATGTTGTTGAGTTAAGAACGATGAATTTGGTGTCATCTTCCTCTTCGATGGTACATAACCCAAGAACTATGAAGATGAAGATGACGTTTGTTGAAAAGGGTTTGTTTCGTTAATGAATGATGAAGATGACGTTGGTTGAAAAGGGTTGTTTTGTTTCGTCAATGAAAGATGAAGATGGCGTTGGTTGAAAAGGGTTTGTTTCCTTTCATTTCACAAATGAAAATGCAAATGACAACTGAAGAGACAAGCTAACTGTGTTTCTTGTAAATGAATAAGGCATTCCACCACGGTCACTTAAAACAACCATGGTGATATATGCTTTACTTAATGAAATTTTATAAAAAGACACCAATATTAAGCATTTAAAAAATTTAAAATAAAATAAAAATACATTTATCACAATGGTTGGGTTAAACAACCGTAGTGATGTCACATTTATTTTATATTTAAAAATAAATCAAAATGAAAAGCGCAACATAAATATTAAAGAAATTACAAATTTGTTGGCGTTAATATTCAAATTTATGTAAGGTTACAAATATCACTAAGGGTTGTCTAACCATCCTTGATAATATGTTAACAATATTTAATTAAAAAATAAAAAAATATGTTGAAACCTGAGTTTAAAGATGTCACAAATGTGCTTCAAAGGATTGTGATATTGTATGTGTTATTGTATATATTTTCTGTAATAGTGTCGGTCAATACAGCGCGTATTGCTTACAAGCAACTGTAACATCCCAATTTTTATTAATTATTTATTTATATTAATTAATTGAGTAATTTTATGCATATTTGATTTATTTAAATTATTTGAATTATTTCATTTAATTTAATTATTTGATTTAATTAATTTATTTTATTTGGTGAAATAATATGTGGAAATGGTAGAAATAAGTGATTGGGCCTATTGGATAAGAATGTGAAGAGTAAATGTGGGGTATGATTAGTAAGCCCATTAGTTATTAGAACTAGTTGTTATAAGGGTTTTATATATAAGAGCATCTTTAGTGCAAGTTCTGTAGCATTAAATTCTTGAATAGTAACGGTAGTTATAAGCAATTTGCATTGGAATAAGAATGACATGACAGTAAGGGAACTAACAATTAGTGGGAGTAAACTATATAACCAACGCACACTATCCATTCTCAATGACTCTTATTATTATTTTATTATTGTTTTATATTATTAAAATATAAATAAAGCTCCAACAATTATAAAATGTGGGGTCAAGTTTTGGTTTTTTACAAGCAACCATCAGTAAAGTAAAAACAACTCAAATCAACTATAAATATTTTAAATCCTACAAATCACTTTGGGCCCAAAAAAAGTATCTTAGTTTACCCATTTAGTTTACTCTCATTAAAGATGCTCTAAGGAGAAAATTAGGGTTAATGAGGAAAAAGAGGAAAAGAAGTTATCATAGAGAAAAGGAAAAGGGGAAAAGAGGAGAAGAAAACATAAGGAGAAAACTCAAGAGTTCATCAAGAAACCAAGGTAAGGGTGGGTCTTTACATGGTTATGAGATTGTATGATGGTGTATGATGGATAGTAGCATATTTAGGATAAAAATTCCTAATTTTCATGGTGGTTGTTATATGATGATTATATAATGAATTTGTGTGCCTTATATGTGTGTATTCTTTTTCTTTTTTAGAATTGAACATATATCCATCAATTTCAAAGGTTTTAGGCATAATCTTAAAACAATGATTAGATGGTTTAATTGTGTTAAAATTGTAAATTTACTTGAGATAATTACAGTGTTGGATGGATTATAATTTTCTGAGAGTTTGGGCGTTTACGGAAATTGGAGGTACGAAAGGCCTCAAACGGTGAAAAACGCAGAAAAATCTGCATGTTGTCTGTCACGACTGTTCATGTTTTCGGTCGAAATCGTTTTGGACGTTACTTTTGATCCATAAGTCCATTTTGGTCCCCGTTTAAAGCATTGGAAAACTAATGAACAGGGTTATAACATAGTATAAAAAAGAGAATTGGTTGCCCAATATTTTTATATCTAATATGTTTGGTAAGTCAATTGTGTATATGTTCTATTAATGAATTGTGGCACTGTTTGCTGCCGGTTGTGAAATCATTTGTGGATAATTTACCAAATACTTGTGTGTATATGCTTGTATAAGTATATTTTGGTGTATGACAACATGAAATTCATGATAGTTATTGCTTGTTGTAATGATAATACAGTATTGATTGTATTGTAAAATGTGTTGTATACCATTTGAATAGTGAATTTAATTATTGATGATGAATTAATTATTCTATGATTAATCGGTAATGTGTGTTGTGTATATTGAGATTGGATTGTGTTGATACTTTGTGTATTATTTACTAAGTGTAGTGGTAATGTTTGAAGTAAGAGTATTATGATTATGAAAATGTGATTATTGATGATGACCTTTGTAGCGTGAAAACATTGTATAAATGAATATCAATGTATGTGGTAAGTAATTCATTGTGTTGAATTACATGTGTATTCATATGTTTATCATGAGTCAGTTATCATAGTTTGCATTGCATAAGACTTGGACAAGACTCGTATTCACTAGAGAAAATGACTGAGATGGCATTCCTAGTGGGGTAGAATGACTAAGATGTCGTTCCTAGTGGAGTATAAGTGATATAGTCGTATGCACTGGGGTAGAATGACTAAGATGTTGTTCCTAGTGGGATACTCACTTAGGTAGAATAACTGAGATGTTGTTCCTAGTGGGGTACTCACTGGGGTAGAATGACTGAGATGTCGTTCCTAGTGGGGTATAAGAGATGTATCCATAATTCTGAATGGGAATTGATGAGAATATATGGGTTTTATATGAACCAAATGGCTAGTTGCATTGTGTTGCATTGTTGTTGCATTTTGGTTGAAATATGAGATTATGCGAAAAATATGAAATTGATAAATTGGTGAAATTGTGGATCTGTGAGTATGTACTTATGAATAGTATGGTAACTTGAGTGATAATATATTGATGAAACTTTAAAGTGTGAGAATAATTGTGATTATGCTTGTATGCCTTAAATTATATATTATCTTATAATTTCAATAATCATGTGAATTCTCACCCTTCTGTTGGAATGATGTTTTCGACATCGCTCAGGTACCGAGGAGTAGAGTTACTTCCAGTGCGAGGTAGTCGTTGGAGTAGCTGATTTAGTTTCTTTATTTATGTTGGGTCTAGTCGTGCTTTGATCATGTAACACTTGGATCGTTTCGATTTATATTTGAGAGATACTTTATGTACTCTACTTTATTTTGTTATTGTTATTTGAATTATGTGAAGTATAGACTTTTATGGCTAAGTGATGATTATGAATGAGTTGATCATGGGACTTTCATTATGTTAATTCATGATTGAAGTAATTCCGTTGCTATACGCTATGTGAAAGTATATGAAAAATATGAATTTATTTTGAGTGTTGTTGAGCATGACAAGCAGGGACGGAGCTAGAAAATTTGTATAGTGGAGGCAATAATATACATAAATTTATTATTTTGTTTTAATTTTTTTTAATTTTCAATTTAAGTAAATAAAATAAATATTTTATTAATTAAAATATTATACTTTAAATTTAAAAATAATAAATAAATATGAAAATTTTAGATGAAAAAGTTGTACATATATGTTTTAAAAAAATAAACTAGAAAAAGAAATATAAAATAGAAAATTATATATTATGTTTTTTTCTCTAAAAATTAAATGAATAAAAACATTAAAAAAAATTGGAGATATACATACGGTTGCATATATATTATAGTTTTGCATTATTACATTCATATATGATATTTGAAAGGCATAGTGTTGGTAATAAAAATTAAGTGGAGACACATGCTTACAGTATTGGCAATGTGGCTACGTCTCTGATGACAAGTATATGTGTGATGTTTTGATTTATATGTGACACCCTTATTAGAAGGGTGTTACAGCAACAACCTATAACATTGTTCTGTAGCTAATCCAAATCATAAAAATACGACAACTACGACATTTCTTTTCATTAGATCGAATGTTGGAAAGGGTTCCTCCGATGCTGATGACGACGACGAAGAACGTTGATTTAGAAATGCAGACATTCTAGACTCCACTCCACTCAAAATGCACTAACACTTCAGTCTTTTGGTATACAATATTGTGAAAACATATATATGTTTGCAGTCGTATTTATAGAAAAATAAAATAGTACGTGCCCCATATGATATGTCTTAAATACCCTTACAAACTTTATACACTATAAAATTCAATGGTTAATCATATATTTATTATGTCTTAAAATTTAAAATGTAAATCACAATTAAATTTATATTAAACCTAAATATATAAAAACAATATTTATTAAACCTAAACTTATAAAATCAATTTAAGTTTATTTTTAATTAAACCTAAATTTATTAAAATTAATTTAAAATTATTTTTATTTAAACCTAATTATTTTAAGTTTATTAATTATTTTTACTAAAACTTTATTTTAACATTACATGAAAACATTTAAAATATTAATAATAATTGTGTCTATTATTTTAAAAAATTAACGTAAGAATTAATCATATGTTTTAATTATGATTTCATAATAATTCATTTTAAAAACGAAATATTAAAAACCCTAAGTCTGTGTCGCCAATCAAATTGGCAAGTCACCGTGAAAATGAACAAAGTCGCCAATCAAACTGGCGAATCCTCTTCATCCAAAATAACCTTTGCACTCTGCTACCATGTTTTAATTATGATTTCATAATAATTTATCTTAAAAACGAAATATTAAAAACTCTAAGTCTATGTCGCCAATCAAATTGGCGAGTCACCGTGAAAATGAACAAAGTCGCCAATCAAGCTGGCGAATCCTCTTCATCCAAAATAACCTTTGCACTCTGCTGCCATTTCATCCGGCGACAGAAGGTTGATTTTGTGTCATTTACGACAATCTTTTGAAACTTTTGTTTTTTTGATAAAAACCAACCAATACTTAGTTATTATAAAAAAAAATTCACCTAACACAACTCTCATTTTATCCGACCTTAGATGATTTATACATAACAAAGCTAACGTAAAGAGGATTGCCTTCTTAAATACACTCTCCATTTTAAAGAATGAGCGTACAAAAAGAATGCGTGAAGCTGACATCACCAACTCAAATAGTTGTGTTTATAGAAGAACCAAAACTTATCTGAAATAGTAACTAAAGATATATCTTTAGACCATGTTTTAGACAACCTTTTTTACATATACTTTTTGAACATCATCATGTTGAATTATAATATATATATTAAGCCACCACACAAAAAAACATGAGCTACTGTACACTTTATCTAACATCCCATATCCTGACCACTATTCAAAAAGATAAGAAGAGTTCACATAATTCGATTAGACGAAATTGATCATAGCCTCAAATTTATGCGCGACGTGAAAGTTCATATACAAGCATAATTAACATGACTGAGACAGGGACGTAGTAACTATTATTTGGCTGTTATCAGTGTCATATAGCTTATATGGAACACTTATAATCACTCTTATATAAATTATTATTAATGGTCCAAAATTTTGGCTTCTTCTTCTTTTTAGACTTACACTCCCTATCATGATAGATTCACCAGTTTTTATCCTATTCTTCTAGGAATTTTTTATTTATCGTCTTCTACATCCTTACTGTTGATAATGTCATAGATTGACTTCGTGACCTCATATACTGAATTCTTCGAATTATTTTTCTGATTAATCTATTATCGCTTGCTTCGGAATACTGCAAAAAGATATGTTTAAATATTGAAAAATGGTATAATAATCTTTATATATGAAAGCAACATTGATTGATTATTTCAAAACATTTTCAACCTCACCTTCTTGCAACAATTTTCTCAGACCAATACAATATATATATATATATATATATATATATATATATATATATATATATATATATATATATATATATATATATATATATATATATATATATATATATATATATATATATATATATATATATATATATATATATATATATATATATATATATATATATATATATATATATATATATATATATATATATATATATATATATATATATATATAAAAGGAGGTAACTAAGTCCTATTTCATTTTAACTTATGAAGTCTATGCCAAAATTTAATTCACAATATATTTTAAAAATAAGTATATTTGTTGCATTTTAAAAATTATGCTAGTTAATTATATTATTTTTATATCTTTTCTAACATAAAGTATTTTATCAATAATGTTTTTTATTTTTCAATTAATATTTGAATTGTGTCAAAAAATTAATATTTAAATATTTATTGTTATTGTATCTAAAAAAAGGTGATTAACGTGTTACTTAAAATCATCAATATTGTTATATATTAATCTTAAAAATAATTGCTACTAACATATATATTATCATTGAATTCAAAAAAGAAAAATTAATTCATTAATATTACTACATATTAATCAAAATTAATAATATAAATATATTGTTTTATTATGAAATATGATTATTAGATAATCATATTAATTTTTTTATTATTTTATAATTATATTAGTGGTTTTTATTAGTATAAAAATATTTTATTTTTATTTATGAATACAACCATATATAGTAGTAGAAAGTATCTTCCTAATTAACATAGAGCTTTATTAACGGTTTGAGTCAAAAGAAACTAATTATTTTTTACATAATGATATTAGACAGCTATATTTCAATTATAAAATAACGAGCACCATTAATAAAATTATTCTATGTTAAAAAATAGATAAAAATAATTTAATAGAAAAAATACTGGTTGCATCTTCAAAATAAGGATAACCAATTCAATTAATTTTATATTTTTTTAATATAAAATAATTTTATCAGTGGTGTTTGTTATTTTATAATTAAAATATAAACATTTATTGTTATTGAACAAAAACTAATATTATTTACAGCTGATAAATAGTTTTAAATTAATCTGAACAATATTTTTATAAGTTTTAATTTATATATTAATTGCTATATTTTGATATAGTAACAATAAATATTTATATATTAATTAAAAATATTATATAAAAAAACACTATCAATAAAAATATTTTACATTAAAAATATATAAAAATTATTTAATTAGTTATCATAATTCTTAAAATGCATTAAATGTATTTTTTTTTTCTTAAAATACAATGTAAATTAAATTTTGGCATATATTACATAAGTTACAACAAAAAGGATTAAGGAAAGAGAAATTAATCTAGTCCTTTAATTTCAATAGATACAAAATTAATGCTTATGATTAGTTGTTCACATTTTTCATAATAATTAAGTGTTCTAACTTCAGATTCCATGAGCTCCAAGCCCCCTTTTGAACTTGGAAAAAGCTACCCGTCAACCTCCCTTTACTAGCGAACATGTTTCTTTCAATGACACGACATAATGATGCATGTCCATAAAATTAATGCAACAATAATAACAATGCTTACGCTTCCCCTTCTGACTATAATCAACATGCATTGACATACAATAGTAATTCCTCATTCCGAATTACTATCCATCAATAATAACAACAATGCACACCAACAATACATAATTAATCAACCATATAATCATCTATTTTACAACGTGACCAGTCATATTCACATCATATAATATCAACATGTAAATAAAACAATTCTCATTCAACCATGATAACTCCACCATAATTAATTAACTGCATTATAATTAATTAGAAATACCAACACATGCAAACAGTAGCCATTTATCACCCAAACAGCAGAACCACGTCGAAAATCTAAACTGTCTTCTCTTCATAGCGCTGTCGACTGTCAGTTGTTTGAGGTGCACGACAGGTAACCTGTCATTTGGGTGACGCCCATCACTCTGCACCAGAAAGCAGAAACACGATATCATCCATGAGAGTCCTCTTAAACTCTAGTTTTTTACTCCCTATCATCCTAACACGCTCAAAATATCATATCAGACATAATAACATCATCATAACATACTAAATCATTATTTTATACAATCCACTCATCAATCTCATAAATTTCATATTATGTCCAAACCTTCAAATTTTCTAAAAATAACATATAAACATATACACATAAAAAGAACCATATGCACATGAATTCAATCACGAAAATTAGATAATCACACATTCAGTTATCAATTTACAAAATATCAGACAACAACAACAACAACAACAAGTCATGACAAAGTTAATGCAATCCCTAAAAAGAGTAAGGGTATCTCTTTTCTACCCTTTCATACAAAACACCCATATAAAAGCCTTTTCTCTTCCATTACCTCATATTCCTAGCAAAATTTCAGAATTAGGTTGATGGTATGTTCTTCCCTCATCAAGCCCTAGCCTCATATTTCTCTAAAAAACTCTATTTCACGTACTAACACCTCAAAAGCTCAACTAATATTTATTTATCCCTAAATCTAGTTTAGTCGTTGATTAATTACACTAAGACCTAAATCTTTATAAAATATTCACCACTTACCTATTTCTCCTTATTTTCTATTTCCACCCAAAACCTCTTTTCTTATTTATTTAAATTAATTAATTAAAAATAATTATTAATTCTACTTATTTTAATTATTTTATCCACCTAGCAAAACTCTCACTGCACCCTACCATACACCACATACACATATCACCCATAAAATATTTGATTAAAAGTACATCACATACTAAATAATTAAATAAAATGTGAATAATTTGATTAAATATATTATTTAAATTTTGGGGTGTTAATCCTCTCCCATACTTAGAGAATTTTTGTCCTAAAAAATTACCTAAAGGAAATAGAGTCGGATACGACTCTCTCATCTGATTCTCCAGCTCGCACGTCATACTCTTGTCAGCAGGTCATCCCCACACCACCTTCACCAGTGCAATCTTTTTTCCTCTCAAGTGTTTCACTTCACGATCCTTTACCCTCAAGGGAGATGTCTCAACAGTCAAGTTTTCTCTAACTTGCAAGATATCAAGAAAGATTCAAATGAAATGGTAGTAATGAAACTTTGTAAGCCACTTCTCCTACCCTCTTCATAATATGGTACAGATCAATAAAATGCGGCGTGAGCTTTCGAGACTTCAAAGCTCGACCAACACCAGTTACTAAACTACCTTTCAAAAAACATGATCTCCCTCAAAGAAATCAAGTGTTTTCCTCCTCTTATCATGATAACTCTTTTGGCGACTCTGCGAAGCTTTCATCTTCTCTTGGATCATCTTAATCTTCTCCGTAATTGTTGTACCCTAAAATTTGACCAACCCTTTTCTTTTCTTGGCTTATGTTTTCTTTGCATTTTCGCATTTCTGCATATCATAGTGTTGCACCCCAAAATTTCCCCTCTTTCAAGGCCTGACTCATTCCTGCATTCCTTTCAAACTCAATGGCATAAAGGAGACTCATCATTCCAAATTCAAGGTTCATGAATTCAAGGATAGATTCAAGAATATTACAAAGAGAAATTTCATGACATTTGCAAGAATGTCATATTTGTTACAAAGTTCAAACTCTTGGTAATGCTTAGAAAATTAAGTTATTTCTAGTCTTAATTCAAGCTTCTAAATTAACTTCATGCCATGGAACCCTTCATGCCCCCATCAAGTCCACATGATCCTTTTTGTGGTTGCAAACCTCCACGGGAAATGTTTAAGAGTTAATTCAATATTGGAATATTTCAAGATCAAGGTTATGCATGTATTCATGGGCAATTTGAATGTGACCCAAAACAGCCCCATGCAAGAAGTGGCAATGTGTATCATATTACAAAATCATTGTATGTCACAAAACCAAAGGGATAAACTTATGTTGATGCATCTACACATCAAAAATCAGAATTTGAAAATTCTGTCCAAAAGGTAGTGGCATTGACTACATGGGTATGTTCAAGCATAAGCCAATCAATGGGTACAAGGTTGGAGGGCAATGTAGAGTGCTGCAGAAGAAAATACAGCAAAGCATACATAGAAATGGAAAGAAGTGGGGTTGCACCAAGAAATTGGTCATAAGTCTTTCCAAATATGGAAATTCTGAAAATTGAAAGATGTGCAAGGGCTATTGTTTTGATACAGCAGAAAAGTGAGATAAGAGAGGAGAGGGGGCTGAAAACAGATGGATTCACACATATTTGACATAGAGAGGTTGAGAGCAAAAAAAGGGAGAAAGCAAGAAACCCTAGAAAATCAGAAAAAATAGAGAGAACAAAAACCAGCAAAAGTTAAGAGAGTAAGAGAGAAACATAAGGGAACCATTGAGAAGGAGAGCCATCAAAACATAGAGTGAAGAGTGAAGAGAACACCTAGCCAAAATCAGTGGAGGCTTTGCAAGAAGGGTAACAACTCTTGGGTATCCATTTCTTCAAACTCTTATCTTTTTATATATTGTGCATTTGTCATTTATTACCTTTGTTGAGTGTTGTCGTGTTGTGCACCTTGTGTAAGGTCCCAAGAGGGACCAAGAAACCTTTTGAAAGAACCCCAGGAAAGAAAGAAAAACAAAGGAAAAGTTCAACTTTTTACCCAGTAGGGCTGACACGGGCCGTGTCACATGACACGGGCGGCCGTGTCAGCCTGCTGTTTGGCTTTTCCTTGAGCATACCCCCCCCCCCCCCCCAGACCTTGTAACACAGGCCGTGTCACACGACAAGGGTGATCATGTCACCCCACTGTTTGAACTTTCTTTGCGCATATCCCCCAGAATTTGTGACACGGGCCGTGTCATGTGACACGGGCGACCGTGTCAGCCCGTTGTGAGCCTCCAAAATTAGTTTTCTGAGATTGTGACACTGGTCGTATCACACGATACAGCCAGCCGTGTCAGACCCTTTTTTTCACGTTTTTGTGTTGTTTTAAGACGACTAACCCGTTGTGTTTGGATGGTTTTTGTACATGTTTATTGTTGGTCATTTTTGACCTTTGGTTCCAAAAAATATTTTCAAGAAAATAAACTCTCGATTCTTATCGAGCCATTTTGACCTTGTAATCCAATTGCCTCATGCATCGCCATAAACCCTGTTCGCTTCACTTCAAACCTTTTTTAAGCAATCAAATCCTTGATCCAACGTCAAGTGGATTTTCTAAAAAAAAAATGGTTAAACCAATTCACCGTATTTAATAAAAGGATAAAATTCTCTTTATATTGAATTAAAAAGAGAGGATTAAGTGTAGACTTCTTCCTCTCCAAGTGTCGAGATGCTCACTGTAGTGTGGATGGTTTTGATACTCGTCTTTCAATACGAAGACGTTTTCCATCCACTTTCTCTCCTAAAAAACCTAGGTTCCGCACCGAGTACATTTTTCAAAACCTCGGTCCCGTACCGAGTCTATTTTCAAACCTCTTCAATAAGAAAATAAAATTATCTTTGTATTGAATTAAAGAGAGAGGATTATGTGTAGACTTCTTCCTCTTCGAGTGTCGAGATGCCCACTGTAGTGAGGGTGGTTTTAATACTCGTCTTTCAATACGAAGACGCTTTCACCCATTTCCCCCCTAAAAACCTCGGCCCCGTACCAAGTCCTTTTTCAAACCTTTCACGCCTAAAACCTCGGTCCCGCACCGAGTGCATTTTCAAACTCATTTCATAACAAAACTTGAATGGTCGTGGAGTGGTTAGGCGTATGCCTTCTCCTATTCCGCGTGCTGACGTTTGCCATAGGGTTCTCTGTCGCAAAATACTTACCATTCAAAACCAAAAATACTTTAATAAGAGAATGATGTTCTCTTTGTGTTGAACTAAAGAGAGAGGATTGAGTGTAGACTTCTTCCTCTCCGAGTGTCAGGATACTCACTCTAGTGTGTGTGGTCTTGATACTCGTCTTTCAACACGAAGACGCTACGTTCGCCACACCATTTCATAACAAAAACTTTGAGATAAAGAATTGGGTACTACCCGCAACGGGATACTATCCGAGGATCTATTTCACCCCTAAAAAACAACTCACAAATCAAGCGCGACATCTTGCCTCGCATGGCGAAAACTAATCATTTTAAAAAGGATATGTTACGCCCGTTCTACCACAAACAGGTAACGCCTAAGTCTCCAATGGTCGAGCAGCAATATACCTAAACTGCTAGAATGCGCATGATTACATCATCCATGAAAACATCAGTTGACCGTTTCACGAACTACGTCAACTCTGATTTTCTCATATCTGTTGAGAATACGTAAGTGCAAGACGGCGATGTCTTGGCGAGCTCACTTTTTTCACCTTTCACCCGTAGTTAGCCGAACTACGGCTGCTCTGATTTCTCATACCAGATGAGGATACGTAGGCACAAGACAACAATGTCTTGGTGAGCACAACCCACCTATCACCCGTAGTTTCCCGAACTACGTTGACTTTAACTTTCTCATTTCTGTTGAGAATACGTAGGCCTAGGAGCGCGAATTTCTATCGAGTCCTTTCTTCCCCCCTTTACCTCTCCTTTCTCGGCTTCTAACCTTTCTCTTTATCCCCTAGAACACACTCATTTAGCAATAATCTTTTAGAAAATACTTTCACACATCGACAAATAAATGGCTCCCATCGAGTACGATGAATGCGAAGGGTGCTAATACCTTCCCTTCGCATAATCGGCTTCCGAACCCGTTCTTGGCCGTGAGACCATCTTATCCATTCTCTTCTTTGGGCTTTCTTGATATTTTCCTTTCCCCTCGTGGGATAAATAAAGTTCGGTGGCGACTCTTCTGTCTATCTTTTCGCCTCCCAGTCGTTGCATTTTTCTAGTAGAGACACATAACATTTGTTCATGAGGCAGAGGATCAAGGTTTCCTGTGGCTCATAATTCGCTTTTAGTGCAAGAGACTAAACAGCGAGCATCAGAGGCTCTGACATTTATTTTGCCCGGCGATCGAGCAGTCAATTTTATTTTATTTTGTAGGATATTTTCAACTCAGAAGGCAACACTCAAGCTATCTCAAGCATTCTCATGGTTATAATATTCAAGGGAAAGTTTCAGAGGCTGGACATGGCTTAGAACGGATGAAAACGGGCGAATGTGCACTTTTCCCTCCAAAAAGCGCCAAAATTCAAAATTTCAAGGTGTTAATCGATTAACCAATTGGTTAACCGATTAACCAATGCAAAATCAAGTCAAATTTGAATTTTTGAGGGTGTTAATCGATTAACCCAAATGGTTAATCGATTAACCAATGCAATTTTCTGCTCTGCACGTGAATTTTCAATAGAATTCACTTTGGGGTCCATTTTGATCACATGAGAAATTGATTTTACACCAAAGGAAGGATCTAGAACCACTTTGAATTTTGAATAGTTTTCAAATTAATTCAAGTTCCCTCCAATTTCCCATTCCTAATCCCATTCCAATTTTCACAAACCACACTACAAACCACATTTGGATCCTAACCAAGAGCATATTTAAATGATTTGCTCAAAACCTCACACACAATCCTCATAATTCCATTTCATTTTTCAGAATTCACTCATTCTTGAATTTTGCTCTCAACTTTTCCATCTGCCAAACTCCACTAAAGCTCTTCTCACCTTGAATTCTTTGATTCTCCATTTGAATCATTGAATTCTAGAGCTAAAACCTTCATCCTTCATCTTTATCATCTCCAATTCTCCATTCAAATTTCGTGATATTGTGGATTTGAATTTTGAAGTTGATCTAGAGGAGCTTATTTGGATAATTCTTGGTTAATTTTGGTGGATCTTCATTTCTACTACAAGAACTCACTTAGATCTTGAAGGAATTCCAGATTTCTTGCTTGGATCTGCTCAATTGAAGTTGAATCAACACTAACCAAAGCAAATCTCCGCTTTGTAGGTTGGAAATTCTAGATCTGATTCTATTTTTGAGCTTATTTGCATAATCATCATGTTGATCTTCATTTTTGATTGATTTTATCGATTTTGATTTATGTGAATTGTGATCTTGATGTTTGAATGTGTTTACATGTTTTTGGATCACTGAATTCTGGTGTTAAATTCGTGCATAAGTGATTATATGATCAACTTCAGGAGAAGGATGAGAAGATTGTAGCTGAATCCTCACTCCAATGTGAAAACAACTACAGACTAAATGAAGCACTTGCAACGTTGGACGATTACAAGTCTAGATCTGATGTGAAGAGATCTAAGCTTAAGGAAGTGTTTGGTGAAGATGCTTGAGAGGATTATGTTCAGAGCTTGCAGATCATCATTAGCCAGAGAGAGTTGCTCATCCAGGGATTGGTAAACAAGACAGATCATTCAGATACGAGAGAGTTATTGGAGGATTTCCAGGCTCGCCATTGTATTTGATGTTTTCTCTCTTTGTAGTTTGTTGTTATGATGTAACTTGACCATCACCAGATCTGTTGGATGAGGTCATTTTGATTCCGTTGTATTCAGTGTGGTGTTATACATTGACTATTGGCTCTCATTTTATTTATGAGGAGTTTGCTATGCTTATCTGTTGGCTTTCCATTGTCTTGCTGTTCTCGTGGAACTAGAATCGAGGTGAAATTTTCCCTAATGCATATTTACATGTCTGCATACTGCATGATTTTTGCATTTTGCATCGCAGGTGCTCCAGAATCGTCAACCTTATCTCTTCTGTGGTTTGCTTCAGTTTTTTTTCAGGATTGACAACCAAACAATGCCTCGTTACGCTACTCGGGGAAATCAATGCAAGATTATGGATCAGATTCAAGCTGAACTTTAGTAGTTCCGTGACAGGATGGCCCATTTCATGGATATGATGCAAGGTGTTGCAAATGGCCAAGAACAGTTGAGGACTTTGGTGCAACCATTAATTGCTAGGGTTGACAGTAGCGATGTGCCTCACGGGGAAACTGCTGCTATACCTCCTACTGTTGACAATGTCGCCCCACATGCTAATAGTGGTCCTACAGTTGTTATACCTCCGGGCGGAGGAAATCAGACAGGAGTTCATATTCTCGGACCTACGTGCGCTTTGCATGGGAATACTACCCCTCAGTGGGAGGAATATGATCAATAGGATGTGTTCTCTATGAGGGATGTTGGTGCGGGTCTGCCATCTGACGCAGACAGGAGGTTTAAGTTGCTTGAGAAAAAGATGAAGAGTTATGAGAATCAGAATTCTATGGGGTTGGATATGGCAAATTTGTGGCTGATTCAAGATTTAAAGGTTCCTATGAAGTTCAAAGTCCCGGACTTTGATAAGTATAAGGGGACAACCTGTCCGAGGGTTCATCTTCGTTCTTACTACCGCAAGATGTCCGCCTATTCTGACGATGAAAAGCTGCTTATGCACTTTTTCCAGGACAGTCTTTCTAGTCCGTCTCTGGAATGGTACATGGGGCTAAAGCCAGTTAACATCCGAAGCTAGAGGGATTTAGGTGAGGCATTTGTTAAGAATTACCAGTACAATAGTGATCTAGCACCGAATAGGGTCCAATTATAGAACTTATCTTAGAGGAATAATGAATGCTTCAAAGAGTACGCCCAGAGATGGCGTGAATTGGCAGCCAGAGTGCAACCACCTATGGTGGAGAGGGAATTGATAGACATGTCTATTGCCACGTTACCGGGGGTGTACTACGAGAAATTGATCGGCAGCATGTCAGGAAGTTTTCCAGATCTGATCATTACAGGAGAAAGAGTTGAGAACGGAATCAAATTGGGTAAAATTCAAGCCGGTGAAGGATCCTCGGCCGGAGGAGTTAAAAGAAGTTTCGGCAACAAAAGGAGAGAGGGGGAAACTAATTCAGTATCTAGTTCCCGAGGAAGAAACAGAAATCAGTTTCGATCTCAACAATACCGTCAGCAGCAACCTCAGGTTTCAAGTATTACCATACATGCAGCACAACAACCACCACCACAACAACAACAATAGTAGAACCAACAAAGTTATGCTCCTCACAGATTTCGAGATCGGGGCAGGGCAGTAAGCAGGCAGTTTGATGCGCCACCGATGCCATACTTGTAGTTGCTTCAACACTTGATGCAATTACAGTTGATACAGAAGAGAACTCTAGCTCCTTTGACGGGGTGCACCACCTCCTGGATACGATGTCGATGCCCGGTGTGAATTTCATTCTGGTGCTCCCGGTCATAATATCAACAATTGTAAAGCATTCAAGCATAAGGTTCAGGATCTTATAGACAGCAAAGCCATTAACGTTTCCCACGATGTGCCCAATGTCGTGTAGAATCTCATGCCTAATCATGGGGCAACTGGGGTTAGTTCCATTATTGAGGATGAGGATTTGAATTTGGTAGCTGATATCAAAGAGTTGAAGACTCCGTTGAGTTTCGTGAAGGACAAACTATTGAGTGGAGGGGTATTCCCTGGTTGTGACAGAGCTTGTGCAGAGTGTTTGATCCATCCTGAGGGGTGTGAGAAGTTGAAGAATCATATTCAGAAGCTGATGAATGATGGTATTTTACAATTTGATAGAGTCTCGGAAAAGAAGAAAGAGGAGAAAATAGTTGATAAAGAAAAGAATGAAGTTGCGACAATTTCGATTCCATATAAGACTATCACTATTTCTGCACCTCCAAGGCTGCCGACCATCATTATTACTAAAGTTGGACCCATAACCTACAAGAGTACTAAGGCTATTCCATGGAATTATGGAGCCAAAGTCTGCTATAATGGGCAGAAACAGGAACTGAAAGGTTCACTATTGGATTCTGTCGACAATCTGGTAGGAGCTGGTGGAATAACCCGGAGTGGAAGAGTATTTTCACCTCCCAAAGTGAGTGCTGAAAAATTTGACAAGGGTAAAGGTAAAGCGGTGCTTGAAGAGAGTTCCCAGGCTAGTGAGAAAGAGTCCTTGTTGAAGGAGGCGGAAGAGTTTATACGGTTGATTAGGAAGAGTGACTACAAGATCGTAGATCATTTACAACAAACTCCGTCAAAGATCTCCATTCTGTCATTACTGTTATGCTCTGAGGCACACAGAAATGCTCTTTTAAGAATCCTGAATACCGCTTATGTGCCACAGGAGATATCTGTGAATCAGCTGGAGGGTGTGGTGGCACACGTTAATGCTGGTAACGAGTTGGACTTTACTGATCTGGATTTGATCCCCAAGGGATGGAATCATAATCTGGCGCTGCATATCTCTATTGAATGCAAAAGGTCTGTAATGTCGCACGTGTTAGTGGATATTGGGTTATCACTGAATGTACTTCCCAAGAAAGCGCTGATGAAGTTGGACACCCGAGGTATAATGTGCACCCCAAGCGACTTGGTGGTTCGAGCTTTTGATGGGACTAGAAGGTCCATGTTTGGGGAATTGACTTTGCCAATCCAGGTTGGTTCTGAAGTGTTTGACACTGTGTTTTATATCATGGATATTCAGCCAGCTTACAGCTGCCTGTTGGGACGACCCTAGATCCATTCGGCAGGTGCCGTAACATCAATGTTGCACCAAAAGTTGAAATATATGGTGGGTGGCAGTGTTGTTACTGTCTGCGGGGAAGAAGATATTATGATAAGTTATTTTCCTTCGTTCAAATACGTCGAGGTTGACGGTGAGATCCACGAGACTTTATGTCAGGCTTTCGAGGCTGTGCAGATCAAGGAGAAAGCACCGATTGTGAGCAAAGTACCTGAGGTTGCCATGTCATCTTTTAAAGAAGCACAGGCAGTGGTGAAATCTGGGGCATCTCAGGGTTAGGGCCAAGTTCTGAGCATCCCCAACAAAAAAGACAAATTCAGATTGGGATACAACCCATCTCTCTCCTTGCAGAGTGCACCGCGCTACAAGGGACCCGTCTCATTCACCAGTGGTGGGGTGATCTTTGAGCAGATTAATGTTGTATCGGATGAAGAAGGTGACAGTGATTGGGACATGGATACATGGATCCGACCGTGTACTCCTGGACAGAGCCTAAACAATTGCACTATCAAAGAAGTCATCCAAGTGACGACAGAAGAGTAATGATTTGTTTTCTTGATTATCTGTAGCCCTATGCTCTACCCGGAGCATAATGGTCTTTGTCTTCAGGGCCTAATCTTTTATCTTGAACAATTGTTTTATCAATCAAAGGGCATTTTTTTGCATTTGAATATTGTGATCTCTATCTTTCCTTGTTTTATTTTTAACAATAAGATGGCAATATGGTTTGTGCTTGTTTGCATATCATTTTAAGCATTAAATCATCATCATTGCAGGTTTCACATTGCAAACGACACTGCTCCAAAACCTTCTATGACTCGCTTTGACTTTGATAATCCGATCTTTCAAGCCGAAGAAGAGATTGATGAAGATGAAGACCTACCTCAAGAGTTAGCCAGGCTACTGAAACAGGAAGAGAAAGTCATTCTGCCTCATCAGGAGAAAATTGAGGTCGTCAAGTTGGGTACTGAGGAAGCCAGAAAGGAAGTCAGGATAGGGGCCGCATTGCAGAGTGGTGTCAAGCAAAGATTGGTTGAAATGCTCCGAGAGTATAGTGATATCTTTTCTTGGTCATACAAAGATATGCCCGGTCTTGACACAGATATTGTTGTTCATCACTTACCTTTGCTTGAAGAGTGTCCGCCTGTTAAGCAGAAGCTTAGAAGGACTGGACCAGATATGGAGATAAAAATCAAAGAAGAAGTCCAAAAGCAGTTGGATGCAGGATTTTTCGCCGTGGCAACTTACCCTCTGTGGGTCGCTAACATCGTACATGTACCTAAGAAGGACGATAAGGTAAGGATGTGTGTTGATTATAGAGACTTGAACAAAGCGAGCCCGAAGGATGATTTCCCGCTCCCCCACATTGACGTATTTGTTGATAACAGTGCGCAGTATTCTGTGTTTTCCTTCATAGACAGTTTTTCCGGATATAATTAGATCAAAATCGCACCAGAGGACATGGAGAAAACAACTTCTAGCACATCGTGGGGGACTTTCTGTTATAAGGTAATTCCTTTTGGGTTGAAAAACGCAGGGGGAACCTATCACAGACGGAGGAGGAACATCTGGTAAATCTTTTAAAGCTGTTTGAGAGGCTAAGGAAATTTAGATTGAGGTTGAATCCGAACAAGTGCACTTTTGGAGTACGGTCAGGAAAGTTGCTGGGGTTCATTGTCAGTGAAAGAGGAATCGAGGTCGATCTTGCAAAAATAAAAGCAATTCAAGAAATGCCAGCGCCGAAAACAGAGAAAGAGGATCGTGGTTTCTTGGGTAGATTGAACTACACCGCTAGGTTCATATCTCATCTCACAGCCACGTATGAACCCATGTTCAAATTGTTAAAGAAAGATCAGATGGTCTTCTGGGACGAAAATTGCCAAAGGGCATTTGATAAAATAAAAGAGTATTTACAGGAGCCTCCGATACTGATGCCTTCAGTAGCTGGAAGACCATTGATAATGTATCTAACGGTTCTTGAGAACAACATGGGTTGTGTGCTCGGTCAACATGACGAGACGGGAAGAAAAGAGCATGCCATATACTACTTGAGTAAAAAAGTTCACAGATTGTGAGTCCAGGTACTCAATGTTGGAAAAGACGTGTTGCGCACTCGCTTGGGCTGCCAAACGCCTAAGGCAGTATATGCTAAATCAAACAACCATGTTGATTTTGAAGATGGATCCAATTAAGTATGTCTTTGAAAAACAAGCACTTTTGGGAAGGATTTCCAGGTGGCAGATGGTCCTGACAGAATACGATATTCAATACGTCTCCTAGAAGGCTATCAAGGGGAGTGTTCTGTCGAAATATCTTGCTGAACAACCGATTGAGGATTATCAACCAATGAAATTTGAATTTCTCGATGAAGACATCATGTTTCTAAAGATGAAAGATTGCGATGAGCCATTACCCGATGAAGGTCCGTAGAAGGGTTCTCAATGGAAAATGATTTTTGATGGTGCTGTTAACTCTTACGGTAGTGGAATTGGGGTAATTATCACGACTCCCCATGGTTCTCATATCCCATTCACTGCCAGGTTAACTTTTCCTTGCACCAATAATGAAGCCGAATACGAAGTGTGCATTATGGGGTTGGAAGAAGCCATTGATCTGAGGATCAAAAATCTAGACGTGTACGGCGATTCAACACTAGTTGTTAATTAGATCAAGGGAGAATGGGAGACCCAGCAGCCTAATCTGATTCCTTACATGAACTATGCAAGGAGGTTGTTACCTTTCTTTGATCAGGTAGAGTTTCACCACATGCCGAGAGCGGAGAATCAGATGGCAGATACTCTGGCTACTTTATCCTCAATGTATAAGGTGAATTTTTGGAATGATGCTCCAAGAATAGTCATCCCGCGCCTTGATAGGCCAGCATTTGTGTTTGCAATAGAAGAAGCCTCTGACGGCAAGCCATGGTATTATGACATCCGAAATTTTCTCAAGAATCAGGAGTATTCGCTTAGGGCCTCAGCCCGGGATAAGAAAACCTTGAGGAGGTTAGCTGGGAATTTCTATCTGAGCCAAGATAGTCTACTCTACCGGAGGAATTTTGACTTGGCACTGTTGAGATGCATGGACGAGAAAGAAGCAAGTCTGCTTATGGAAGAGGTCCACGAAGGTGCCTTTGGAACGCACGCCGGCGGGCACGCCGTCTCTTGAAAGCTGTTAAGAGCAGGGTATTATTGGTTAACTATGGAGTCCGATAGCTTCAAGTATGCAAAGAAATGCCATAAATTCCAGATTTATGCTGATAAGGTTCATGTGCCGCCAAGTCCTCTGAACGTCATGGCGTCGCCTTGGCCCTTTTCCATGTGGGGCATTGATATGATTGGCAAGATCAAGCCGACCGCATCCAATGGACATTGCTTCATCTTGGTAGCAATTTACTATTTTACCAGAGTTTCAAAATTATGCTAGAGTTTCAAAATTGAGCATCACAACTCATCTCCCTATCATCCGAAGATGAATGGCATTGTTGAAGCGGCTAACAAGAATATCAAGAAAATAGTGCAGAAGATAGTTGTAACCTATAAGGATTGGCATGAGATGTTGCGCTTTGCTTTGCATGGATATCGTACTACAGTGTGTACCTCAACAGGGGTAACTCTTTTCTCACTAGTGTATAGTATGAAAGTTGTCCTACCATTGGAAGTCGAGATTCCTTCTTTGCGGGTTCTAGTTGATGCCAAGCTTGATGAGTCAGAATGGGTGAGAAACAGATTAAATCATCTCAGCCTGATGGATGAGAAGAGGTTAGCGTCCATTGCGTATGGTAGTTTATATCAAAGAAGGATGAAGAAAGCTTTCAATAAGAAGGTGCGCCCTCGAAGCTTTCAGATAGGCAATATGGTGTTGAAGAAGATTCTCTCTCCATAAAAAGATCACATGGGAAAATGGACTCCCAATTAAGAAGGGCCATATGTCGTGCGAAAGGTTTTCTATGGAGGAGCCTTGTTGTTATCAACCATGGATGGTGAAGATTTCACGTCCCCTGTGAATGCCGACGCGGTTAAAAAATACTTTGCTTAAAGAGACCCGCTGGAAAGAAAAAAGAATATCCAGGCAAAAGTGGGGCATCCCGGCGAACCACAAAAAGAATGGGTTTGGGAAAAAGTTAGGGATAAAAGGAAAAGATGTAAACCCGCAAAGTCGAAAACCTGGAAAGGCGACTTTGGCAAAAAAAAGATATCCCGGTGAATTGAAAACCCACAAGGGAAATTCAGGCAAAAGTTAGGGATTTGAAAAGCAAATGACGGCGGTCTGCGTATTTGATTTTCAAAGCATAGTGGATTGAGGGAGGACCTGAGGGCCGTTCATCCAAATCAATTTCTTCAGAAGACGAGGCACCGGAGAAGCATCGAAGTCATGCGAGTCATAGATCGATCAACTCATGGTGTTTGTCTGTGCCACATTGCTGACATTTTGTATATTTCTGTGCATTTCTGTAAATTTTTGCGCAGCTTCCTCTTTTCAGTGGTGGCATCTGTTGTAAAATCTGCCTATTTACAGGCCATTTGTCAAGTAAATTGTTGTTCTTGTTCTAGCCTTTACTGTTTTGTTTGCAGAAAAATGCCCGATGTTTTGATAAAACTGCGCATACATAAACTGACAGGCTTTGCCGATAATCATTAAAACTTTGATTTATTTGAACAATGTCACGAATGACGATCGAGATACCTCCCTTTGTGCAGAATATCTTGTTTGTTTATTCATTTGCAGGGTCGTTACCCTTGGGGCAACTTTGTAGAGGTGTATTCCCGGTAGGATCATCATCCCCACAGAAAGAAAACGCGTAGTTGAGACTCATTTTCCCCAGCAGGGGACTGTTTCTACAGGAAAAGAGGCGCAAGTCGAGTGCGCACATATATCCCCAACAGTTTGTCTATATGCATTCATCCCTCAGCGGTTCAAGATTGGCTTATTCGACAGAGTAAGTCATCCCCAGGGGGTCGAGATTGATATACCCCGTGCAGGTCAGGTATGTGCCCGTATCCCCAACAGATTGTAAGTATGCACTTACTCCTTAGCGAGTCAAGGCTGGATTTCTCTCCACCAGGAGGGTGTGACGCTTTTTCCCAGCAGCAGAGTAAATTCAGGGTTTGGGTTCCCCATAGAGTCCAGACGTGTGACTTTGTTTCTCCTTAGAGCTTAAAATGGTGGTTCATTCCCCAAGCAGAGGTAGAGTTTGTTCTCCCTTTTGTTTAATTCCCCAGAGAAGTCAGCTGAGTAGTTATTCTTCACCGCACGTTAGGGTTGATTCAGAGACTGCAACTCTCTACCCTCAGCAGAGAGAGTTTTGGGATAGTTTCCCAGTAAATCTTATCCGGTTGTCCCCACTGAGTGATTCCTAGCAGTCAGAGGTAATCTACAGCCGAAGTTGATTCCCCCGCTGAGTAATTCCCGACAGATTGGATTTTTGATCTTCAGTAGAGTGGAGTTACTCCCAGGTGAGTATTGGTGTACCCTAGAAGGACTTCGGTGTTATAGGAAGCCATTCAGGGCCGATTTCCCCGGCGGAGCGAAGTTAATCTCAGTGGTTGACTATTATCCACTGCAGAGTCATTGATTTCCCCGATAGGTTGGATTCAATTCTAGCATTTGGTTGTCTTTCCCCGGTCGGATTGTTTGTTCCCCAGAAGAGTTGTATTCTGGAAGGTCGTTCAAGGCATTATCCTCAGCAGGTTTTGATTTGATCCTAGCATAGTGGCTTCTCGTTCTTGTCAGAACGACGTTACGCAGGAAAGTTCTTTTCCAGAAGGTCATCCAGGGCTTGTTTTCCCAGTTTAAGTCCAATCGTAATCGACATGTTCTGCCTCTCCTCAGCGGAGTTTGCTATCTCTTCAGCATTTACGTTGCTGATTCGTTTCCGTTGCACTCCGCATTCGTGCATAGCATCCTCAGAAACGCATAGCATTTCTATTTCGTATGGAGCATTACGCCATATTCAAACATATGTATGTGAAACATAAGTCAGGTTGTTACCTTTTTGTTTTCAGGTGTATTTCCAACAGATGGTTGATTTATTTTGCCCGTATGGTATCCAGACCATGGCAACTTGTGTCGTTATATTATTAAGCCCGTACAGGTATCCAGACCTCGGCAGAATCTTCTGATAGATGTGGTCATCTTATCATGTGCTTCCCAACAGAGTTGCTTGGTTAAGTTTCTTTGTCCCCAACGGAGTTCTCTTGTGAATGGTCGTTAGATTCACTGATTCTCAACTTCGTGTTGAGCCAGCCTTCGGGTTCGATGCTCGCTTTTATTTAGCGAATGCCTACTGGTTAGTAGAGATTTTCAACTTCGTGTTATGCCAGCCTTCGGGTTCGATGCTCTCTTTTATTTAGCGAATGTCTACTAGTTAGTAGATATTTTCAACTTCGTGTTGAACCGGCCTTCGGGTTCGATACTCACTTTTATTTAGTGAATGCCTACTGGTTAGTAGAGATTATCAACTGCATATTGAGTCGGCCTTCGGGTTCGATGCTCGCTTTTATTTAGCGAATGCTTGCTTTGAATAGCAGATGATCTCAGCTTCATGTTGAGCTGGCCTTCGGGTTCGATGCCTGTTTGTTTAACAGATGCCTGATAGTGATATCTGATAATCTTTCCGACTTAGTGTTGTTGCCTGCACATTAGCAAATGCTTCTTCTGACTGTGTGTCGAGACTTTCTAGTTTGGTAATCAGTTAGCTTATTGTCGTTGCAACTATCAGATACGTTATTTCCAGAGATTTTTGTTCCATTAACAGTTTGCAGTTACTGTTTCTTTTGCTATTGGAAAATTTCTAGGTTCTTTGGTATTCAACCGTTTTCTACCTTGAATGTTTGAAAGTCGTTCGCTTTTCATCCCTTCAGGTCCAAGTCGCTTGAATAGGGGCAGCTGTTGTACCCTAAAATTTGACCAAACCTTTTCTTTTCTTGGCTTATGTTTTCTTTGCATTTTCGCATTTCTGCATATAATATCATTTTTTCTTGAGGCAGGGAATCAGGGTTTTCCTGTGGCTCAGAATTCGCTTTTAGTGCAAGAGACTAAACAGTGAGCATCAGAGGCTCCGACATTTATTTTGCCCTGCGATCGAGCGGTCGATTTTATTTTATTTTGTAGGATATTTTCAGCTCAGGAGGCAACACTCAAGCTATCTCAAGCATTCTCACGGTTATAATATTCAAGGGCATGTTTCAGAGGCTGGACAGGGCTTAGAACGGATGAAAACGGGCGAATGTGCACTTTTCCCTCCAAAAAGCGCCAAAATTCAAATTTTCAAGGTGTTAATCGATTAACCAATTGGTTAACCAATTAACTAATGCAAAATCAGGTCAAATTTGAATTTTGAGGGTGTTAATCGATTAACCCAAATGGTTAATCGATTAACCAAGGCAATTTTCTGCTCTGCACGTGAATTTTCAATACAATTCACTTTGAGGTCCATTTTGATCACATGAGAAATTGATTTTACACCAAAGGAAGGATCTAGAACCACTTTCAATTTTGATTAGTTTTCAAATTAATTCAAGTTCCCTCCAATTTACCATTCCAATTTTCACAAACCACACTACAAACCACATTTGGATCCTAACCAAGAGCATATTTAAATGATTTGCTCAAAACCTCTCACACAATCCTCATAATTCCATTTCATTTTTCAGAATTCACTCACTCTTGAATTTTGCTCTCAACTTTTCCATCTCCCAAACTTCACTAAAGCTCTTCTCACCTTGAATTCTTTGATTCTCCATTTGAATCATTGAATTCTAGAGCTAAAACCTTCATCCTTCATCTTTATCATCTCCAATTCTCCATTCAAATTTCGTGCTATTGTGGATCTGAATTTTGAAGTTGATCTAGAGGAGCTTATTTGGATAATTCTTGGTTAATTTTGGTGGATCTTCATTTCTACTACAAGAACTCACTTAGATCTTGAAGGAATTTCGGATTTATTGCTTGGATATGCTCAATTGAAGTTGAATCAACACTAACCAAAGAAAATCTCCGCTTTGTAGGTTGGAAATTCTAGATCTAATTCTGTTTTTGAGCTTATTTGCATAATCATCATGTTGATCTTCATTTTTGATTGATTTATTGATTTTGATTTATGTGAATTGTGATCTTGATGTTTGAATGTGTTTACATGTTGTTGGATCACTGAATTCTGGTGTTAAATCTGTGCATAAGTGATTATAGGATCATCTGGATTATTGGAGAAGTGATTAATTGCTGAAAGTGCTTTTGAGCTGCTGTTTTCTGCTTCTAGTACAGTGTTAATCGGTTAACCAGTGGCAGTACAAACTGGTTAATCAATTAACCAGTGTGAATTTTCAAATTATCAAAAAATTTCAACTGGTTAATCGGTTAACCATATGTGTTAACCGATTAACACTGAACTAGAATGTCATGTTTGTTGTTTTTAAGCGTGTTTTGGGTATCATTTCACTTTGAATCTTCATGGATCAGTATGATACATTTGAGTGAGATGTTTTGGATATTGTGTTGTTGTTCTTGATTATTTAATCATGATTTTTTATTCGACACGCGTGGTTCGGTTTCCATTTGAATGCATACTTTTGTAGATGTTGGTTGAAGTGATGTTCACTTGTTTACGTTCTTTTGCTTGCATTTCTCGTTTTCTTTGCATCTCTTTAATTGTTTTCAAGAGGTCGAGATGTTCTTGTGGTGGTTGCTGCCCCACACTTTTTCCTCCCTCTTTTCTTTGTGTTGCATCATGTTTGCATCTATTTCTTTCATCTCACTTGTGATTGATTTATCTTGTGTTTACTTGGTTTCCTTTGCCATGATCCCTTAGGATTCCTAGTCCCTTTGGGGAGTAGGAGAGACATTAAGTGTTCAATCCAAGCATGATAACATTAGGGTAGATTTTCCCTTCTTAATCTCAATCATAGGAGCATATTGCATAACATTAGGGTTGAGTTAGTTTCCCCTTAGTTGTGTCTTCTCTTCTCATCTCAAAACTTCTTCAAAACATGTAATAAAGGATAATGATTGTTGTACGTTATGAGCCTTAAGCATTTGGGAAATGATGATTGGGGGACTCCTCTCATATCGTCTAGAGTGTTTAGCGTATGTCCTTTGGACGATATGCGACACATTCTCTCCTAAATCATAGTCTTTAGTGCAACATGAATTACAAACACAATTCAATTCACTTCTTCATAAAAGACTCAAAAACAAACATCAAACTTTTTATCCTTCGGGATTAATTGAAAACCATTTTCCTAAAAGAGTGTTGTTAACTCTTAGTTCTATCGCAAACAGGTAATGCCTAAGTCTCCAATGGTCGAGCAACAATACACCTAACTGCTAGAACTAAGGTTTAACCCTACTCGGCTAAAACACTTGAACTAATATGTGGTCGTGTCAGCCCGAAATATGTTTCTATGATTTCTTGTACCAGACGAGGATACGTAGGCATAAGACGGCGATGTCTTGGCGAGCAACCTTCCCCACCTTCACCCGTAGTTTTTCGAACTATGTTGACTCTGACTTTCCCATTGCACGAGGGAATACGTAGGCATAGAGCGGTGATGCTCTATTGAGTCTCTTTTCTTTTCTTTTGTCCTTGTGGCATGTAGCTTAAGTAGATAAACACCCTTTAGATAGATAACAAGCGTGGATCCCGTCGAGTAGGACGGATGTGAGGGGTGCTAATACCTTCCCCTTGCCTAACCGACTCCCGAACCCAAGATTTGGTTGCGATGACCTGTTTTATCCCTTTTCATAGATTTTCTCTGATCGTTTCCTTTCCCTCTCCTTGGGATAAAAAACAAATGGTGGCGACTCTTCTGTCCTTGTCGGCCCTTCTTCGTAGCGATGCGACAGTAATATGCTGAACAATATATGGTCCAAGCAAAACACTCTTTCCATAATCATACCAATACAAAGGTGTCCTACACCTTTTACCATATAAAGCGTCAAACTGTATTATTCCAATACTATAATGGAAAATGTTGTTGTATGTTAACTCAACCAACGGTAAGTAACTATTTACCTCTCTGTTCCAAAACATAAGCTCTCCGTAAATCCTCCAAAGATTGGATAATCTTTTTGATCCGGCCGTCTGTCTGTAGATGCTAATAAGAACTCAACTTCAGCTTAGTACCCACAGGTCAGCTTCAATATACCCAACCTCACATTATTAGGAGTTTCTTCACACACCAAACTCATGTCTTTGAATTGCTCAATCAATTCCAATTCTTGAACCATCAGCATCGACATATGCAATGACTTTTTGCTCAAAGCAGCAACTACAACATTAGGTTTACCAGGATGGAAACTCAATCCAAAATCATAATCCTTCAGAAATTTGAGCGATCTCCTTTGCGTCATATTCAACTCTTTCTAATAGAACATGTACTTCAAACTCTTGTGGTTGATGAACACTTTAAATCTAGAACCAAACAGATAATTACTCCAAATGTTTAACACAAACACCATGACTGCCAACTCCAAATTATATGTAGGATAATTCCTCTCATAAAATTTCAACTGTCTAGAAGCATAAGCCACATCCGGACCTTCCTGTATTAGTACACCACCAAAACCCATCTTTGAAGCATCACAATACACCATAAAATTCACTCAAATTCAGCAACATCAAAACTAGAGCATACATCAACTTCCTCTTGAGTTATTGAAACACTTCTGACATTGCATATCCCAAACATAAGCTTTCCCATTTTAATTCAATTGAGTCAAAAGAAATTACAACTTCGAAAATCCTTCAATGAACCTCCTGTAATAGCTAGCCAAATCCAAAAAAAAATTGATCTCTATAACAGACGTCGAAGTCTCCCACTATAACACAACATTGACCTTCGACGGATCAATAGTAATACCACCACTAGAAATCATATTCCCAAGAAAAATCACTTATCTCAACTAGAACCCACACTTGAATAACTTTGCATACAACTATTTTCTGTCAAGGTCCACTACACCATCCTCTGATGTTCCACATGCTCTTCATCAGACTTAGAATACATCAAAATAACATCGATTAACACCACCACAAACTGTTCTAAGTAAGGATGAAAATGAAGGTGAGATAATACTTAGAAGGGGGGGTTGAATAAGTATGAGAAATTAAGACTTGAAAATAATCACACAATTATTTTTATCCTGGTTCGTTTAAACAACTACTCCAGTCCACCCTTCCTAGAGTGATTTGCCTTTCTCAACAAGGACTTAATCCACTATTAAATCAAACTGATTACAATAGTATCACCTAAGAACAACAGTTCTTAGTCTTCTCAAGAGCTACTGATTCCAACTGAATCCTCTTAAGGAAAAACCTTTACAATCAATGTAAATTAAATACAAGAGTTTTAATGCTTCTAAAAAGCTATTATCACAACAGTGATTTTTCTCTTAAGTTTAAGTACAATGGGATTCTAAGAAGAATAAGAATGAGAGCTTTAGAATATATTGATTTCTTTTCAGCAAAGTGTGTAACTGAAGAATGTGGTGAAGTTATCCTTTTATAGGCAGCTGATCCATGCAAGCTGAACGTTGAAAAGAGAGTCCCAAAAGGTCTGAGCCTTTTTGTCTTCACATCAAGTGACCTTTCCTAGAAGTAGATGGCACAGCAAAATCCTTTTTGTCTGTGTAAGTGTGTCTAGCACAAATAAGGAAAGAGACGTTGAATAGCTCCAACGGATATATTCTTGAAAATTACTTCTTCAGTTTTCAGCAAGTTCTTCAGAGTCTGAATGGATCAGAGTCTTCTAATGATAATCAGAACTATGCTGTATCAGAGTCTTCTGCAGCATGTATGCTTTACAGCGTGTTGATCATCAGAGCATTTTGACACAGAACTTCAGTACTTGGCAGCGTAGGTACTTTCAGAAACTTCTGTAGATAAATGCTTTGAGAAACTCTTCAATAAATATTCTTCTATGCTTCAGATGCTTCAGCTTCAGATGCTTCAGCTTCAGATGCTTCTGACTCAGAATGTTCTGAAGCTTCTTGCTTCAGATCCTTCTGGAGACTACGCTCAGGATCTTCTGTAAAGAGCAATCAGATTCTTCTGTAAGGTGCATCTGGCGCTACAGAGTCAGAATAACTTCTTGTATTCAAAACAGATTTGCTTCTAGAGAGTTAATATTATTTCAATCTGCAGTAAAACTCTCAAACAAATTTTAGAGTATATAATTCTTAAATATAAATTTCCTAACAGTTATCATCAAAACAAAGAGTTATTATTAAGAACCAATCTGTGTTCTAACAATCTCCCCCTTTTTGATGATGACAAAAAGTATCAGAAATTTTATTTAATTGAACAAAAAGAATTATAACTCCCCCTGAGATGATGAATCTCCCCCTGAGTTAAATATGAAAAAAGGAATAGAAACTTCCCTTTTTATCTTGAGTAATCTTCAGAGTCAGATCTTGTTTGTCTTGGTAATAATTAAGGGTCAGAATATCTTGCAGATATGAGATTCAAAGTTTGATAAAAAAGATGATCTGAGAGACTCAGAGATTCTTTTATAGAGTGTTCTTATCAAATGTTCTGAAATGGTCAATTTAAATATTAGAAGGAATAGATATGTCTGAAGATTCGTTCTAGTGAAATTATATTAAACAGTTCAGATCTTTATTTTCTCCCCCTTTTTTGTCATAAGCAAAAAGTAAAAACTTTTAATAAAGACAAGTCAAAGGAACAATAAATAGATAATTCAATGGAGAAAAACAAACTGAATCATTTAACAAAACAGAGCAATAGTACATTGGTAAATATCAGAAGATATAACAATAAAATTCAGATGCAAAACAACAGATGCACAAACATTAGAATGAAAAAAAATCTAAGAGTGTTTTGACAAAAGCATCTTCAATAGGTCTGTGATCTCAGATGAAGATTGCTCTTGCTTTGACATCCACTTAGTCATTGTCTCATTCTTCTCATCTTGTTTTGACATCCATTCTGACATGTCCTCAGATTTCTTGTCTTGCTTCTCCATCCAAGATTTTATTTCAGATTGACCAGCTTCCAGAGCAGCAATCTTGTCTCCAAAATCTGGATGTTCTGTCTTAATCTCTGATGAAGAGGATGGAGGTTCTGCAGCCTGAACAGAGTCAATTGCCATAGGTTCTGGAGATCCTGAAGAGGGTTCTACCAGAGTCATAGTCAATGCATTGGCAGTTGGTTCTGGTGGAGGAGGAGGAGCATCCAAACAAAGCAGAGGTTCAGTCTTGTTGACAATCCAGAATTGAGTTCTTTCAGCTCTGAGCTTTGCATCATCAGAACAGATGTTCTTCAGATTGGAAGCTACAGTGTTGAATCTATTGATAAAGCCTTTCCAGATGATGTCAGTTTCATTTGCATCCATAGTTTCAGAGCATCTCTTCTGAACAGTACCTAAAGACATCTGTATTTCTTGCAAAAACGTTTGGAATAAATGATCAATATTAAGTCTGGGTGGTGGTTTAAGCAAGATTTCCAGAGTCATATGTTTAGGTTTGGGAGTTGGTGGTATTAGTGATTTTGGGATGGAAATCAGAGGAGGTGGATAATATGGAATGAAAGGAATTTCTGGTTTTTGAGGTAAGGATCTGTTTAAAGCATTAAGCAGATTAGGTTGTGGTCTTGTGCGTGGGTAAACAACATCAAAGGATGCATTAGAATATGGTATGAAAGCAGAGGTTGATGGTTTATCAGATGCAACTGTGTTATCAGATGCAGGTTGCAGAGCTGAAACAACAGCTTTACCAGATGTAGCAGATATTGTTGCTAAGGATCCTTCATTGTTCATGGATTGAATATATGAAAGGATTACAGATGGAAGAGCCTGTCTGAGTTTTGGTTTCAGAGGTTTCAAGGATTCAGAAGGTTCAACTCTATCATAAAAATCTTTTAGTTTGAAACCATAAGATAAATTATGATAAAGAGAAGACACTTGGGCACAAGATATACCAGATGATGATGGATTAGAAGTGGGAACAATCATCTCAGATGATGGTGCAGGTGGAGGCATAGGGTCTGAAATGGGAGTTTTAGCAGGTAAGGTTGATTCAGGTTCAGGTTCATGTACAGGGTATTTGTCAGATGGATTAATCAGAAAATCTGGATGAATTTCTGATTCTGATGAGTTGGAGGATGTTGTAGGTGTACAAGAGGTAGAAGAGACTTGAAACACTGTTTTTAATGGAGTGATATCAAGAACTTCTGTCTCAGGGATATGAGAAGGTTCTGAAGGAATATCAGATTGTTGAGAAGGTAGTTCAGATGAAATAGGAGCAGAAGTTACTTTTGTGGGTTCAGAAGTAACAAGTGCAACAGGTTCAGAAGATGGAATGTTTGATGGTGGTATGACAGAGTTTTTTTCTGGATGATCTTTTGTGGTTTGGTTTTCTGGATGTTCAGAAGTTTGTGGTTGATTTTCTGGTTGTGGTTGATCAGATTTTTGTTTTTCAGATTGTTGTTGTAGTTCTGATGGTTGTGGTTCTGATGGTTGTGGTTCTGATGGTTGTGGTTCTGTTGGTTGTGGTTCTGTTGGTTGTGGACGTGGAATGAAGTGTTTGATGTGTATTTTGGGTTGAGGTGTTTTTGATACAGAAACAGTGGTTTGTTTTTGAGGTGAGACAGAACTAGGGGCAGCAACAGAAGTTGTTTGAGTAACAGGTGGTTTGGGAACAGACTTAATCGATGAATCATTAATAACAACATTTTTAGAAATAACAGAAGGCTTAGTACCTTTGAGTTTAATCCTCTTAGCAGAGGCAGAGGCAGCTTCTTCAGAATCCTTTCTATTTAGTAGATTCTTTGGCTTCTCAGCAATCTTAGCCTTCTTCTGGACAGGTTCAGATTCTGCTGCAGGCTGAGACCTTTTCCTCTGAAGTGGTACTTCTTCTTCTTCTCCTGCATCTGGCAGTGGTTGTTTGACAAGTTGAAACACATTGGCTGGAACAGGTACTCCTTCCTTTTTGCATTCCTCTATATACATCAGTACTATATGTCTAGGTTCTTCAGCAAAGAATAGAGGAAAGTCAGATACTGGAACCCTCTTATTCAAATTAGACATATTTAACCTCTTTGGAGCAGTGGTGAGTTCATCTACAATCTTAAGTCTCATAAGACTTTTAGCGTTCAGAGGTTTTCCCGTAATGAACTCTAATTCCTCTGTAACCCCAGCATCATACAGAGCAGCCACTAAACCATTTTCAGTGAGAAGATCTGAGATCAATCTTCCAAAAGGGATCCAAGTCTTGATCTTCTGGCCTTTTTCTTTAACAGATTCTCCAGATGCATTGATGTGATTCCACAGATGCATGAACAAAATGTAAGGAAGATCTACCTTGTTGCTCTGACTAAGGCAGTACATAAAATAGATCTGTTCATTGTTGACATAATCTGGGGAATTTGTTGACTTCCTGTGATGTATGCATCCCATGAAGATCTTGGCCCAGATCTTGTAATCAGGCTTCAGATCTTTGAATCTGTTAGAAGCTTGTCCAGCAGTCATAACTTCCTCATAAACTTCATCCATATCCACACGCCCAGCTGGCAAGTGGGAAACACCATCTGTTTCTTCATAACCAATCAATCTTCTTATCAGATCCTCTATGATGATAATCTCCTTTCCCAGCACAGATGATAGAATAAACTTGGGATACACAGATGCATGAATCCAGAATTCCTTCACAAGTAGAGGGTAAACTGGTCCAAACAACCTATCAAAGTATTTCACCCAACCTTGAGCTCTAACAATGGAGCGAAAATCAAACCCATTGTCAGCCAGAGAATCAAATTCAACCATGGATTCACACAGCACTTCTAGTTTATCAATAGGTGTGAGAAGAGTTCTCTTAGGAGGAGAATATGGAGCAGCACCTAAGTTATCTGAAGTCACAGCAGCCATTGTGGATTGAAACTGAGCAGTTGTTGATGAATAAGACGCCATTGAAGATTGCTTTTTCAAACACTTAGGTTTTGAGTTTTTATGCAGAGAGAACAATAGATGAAAACGCATGTAAATTCTGAGAGTGAAAAGTGTGAAAGTGAATACACAACAAGTATTTATACTAAACACTCAGCACATCAAAGGTCAGAAAGACACACGTTTTAGCAAGCATTAAATGAAGAGAATAAAATCATTTCAAATAATAAATGCTTCTGATAATTTGGGGGGAAAACCAAGATATTTACTATTCAAATTTCACCTCAAACGTCTCTTCAGTTATGTACACGCCACCTCTTCAGATTTTGTGTGACACGTGTTTGCTTGCATGCTGTTCTGAAATCTCTCAAGAAATGAAACGTTAGCCAACGTTCAAATCTTCTAAAGATGGTTAGTTCAGAGTTTCACATCAGAAATATTAATCAGAATAGAATAAACAGAAGAGATACTTCAGATGAGTTAAGTATTTTTACATCTGTAACAATTTGCTTCTGATAAATATCATTCTGGACAAAAATCCATACCAATATTTTTCAGAATAAAATTGAATCTATCTTCAACAAGGGGTTTTGTAAAAATATATGCCCATTGATGATCTGTATCAACAAAGGCTAAATTTATTATTCCCTTCTGAACATAGTCTCTGATGAAATGATGCTTAATTTCTATATGTTTTGCCTTAGAATGTAAAATGGGATTCTTGGACAAACATATAGAAGAAGTATTATCACAAAAGATAGAAATGTTACTCTAAAAAATTTGATAATCTTCTAGTTGACTTTTCATCCAGAGCATCTGCGTGCTACATCCAGCAGCAACAATGTATTCAGCCTCTGTGGTTGGAAGTGCAATTGTGGGTTGCTTCTTGCTGTACCAGGAGATTAGATTTCTTCCTAGAAATTGACAACTTCCAGAAGTACTTTATCTTTCCACTCTGTCTCCAGCATAGTCAGCATCACATAATCCAACTAATTTGAAGTCATCAGATTTTCTGTAACACAAACCCACATTAGAAGTACCTTTCAGATACCTTAGAATCCTCTTGACAACTGTCAAGTGTGATTCTCTAGGATCTGATTGGAATCTAGCACACAGACAAACACTGAATAATATGTTAGGTCTAGAAGCAGTAAGATAAAGAAGAAAACCAATCATACCTCTGTAGAGCTTCTGGTCTACTTTCTTACTTACCTCTTCTTTTCCAAGAGAGCTAGTTGGATGCATTGGAGTCTTTGCCAGCTTGCTGTCAGACATGTTGAATTTCTTCAGAAGTTCTTTAACATACTTTGTCTGATGTATGTAGGTGCACTCTGGAGTTTGATTAACTTGGATTCCTAAAAAGAATCTGAGTTCCCCCATCATGCTCATTTCAAATTCTGCCTGCATACATGTAGCAAACTCCTTTCCAAGCATAATATTTGTTGATCCAAAAATAATATCATCTACATAAATTTGGCAAATTAGAAGATCTTTCTTTATAGTTTTACAGAATAAAGTTGTATCCACTTTGCCTCTGATGAAATTCTTCTCCAGAAGAAAATTACTCAATCTCTCATACCAAGCTCTGGGAGCTTGTTTTAATCCATATAGAGATTTCTTTAATTTGAAAACATGATCTGGAAATTTTTCATTTTCAAAACCAGGAGGTTGGTGGACATAAACTTCTTCTTCTATAATACCATTAAGAAAGGCACTTTTAACATCCATCTGATACAGAGTGATGTTATTTTGTGCAGCAAAGGAAATAAGAAGGCGTATAGATTCTAACCTTGCAACTGGAGCATATGTCTCAGTGTAATCAATACCTTCTTGCTGATTGTACCCTTGAGCAACTAGCCTTGCCTTATTCCTCTCAACTTCTCCTTTCTCATTTAGCTTATTTCTGAAGACCCATTTTGTACCAATAATATTGAATCCTTGAGGTCTTTGAACTAGATCCCATACATCATTTCTGCTGAATTGGTTTAGCTCTTCTTGCATGGCAATAATCCAATCATTGTCTTACAGAGCTTCTTCTACAGAAGATGGTTCAATTTTTGACACTAGTCCAAAAAGTGATGCTTCAGATGATCTTAGAAAGGATCTTGTTCTGATGGGATCATCCTTCTTTCCAATAATGACATCCTCTGGATGAGAAGCTTTAATTCTGGATGATGATCCTCTGATAGTTGACTCTTCAGAAATTTTTAGATTATTCATCTGAGAAGTTAAGGGAGTAGCATCTGGAGTTGCTTCTGATTCCTTCACTTGAAGTTTGTCTGCTTCTGGAACTTCAGAGTCAATAAAGACTACTTCCCTATCTGCAGAGTTATCAACCTGCTTTGGCTTTTCAGAGCCAAGCTTATCATCAAATCTGACATGAATGGATTCTTCCACAATCTGTGTCTCAGTGTTGTATACTCTGTAGCCTTTAGAGCGTTCAGAATATCCAAGCATGAAACACTTCTGTGCTTTGGAATCAAACTTGCCCAGATTTTCTTTAGTGTTTAACATATAACAGATACATCCGAAAGGATGAAAATATGAAATGTTGGGCTTTTTGTTCTTCCACAATTCATAAGGAGTCTTCTTCAGAAGAGGTCTAACAGACACTCTGTTCTGAATGTAGCATGCTGTATTGATTGCTTCTGCCCAAAAATATTTTGCCAGATTTGTCTCATTGATCATGGTTCTGGCCATTTCTTGCAAAGTTCTGTTTTTCCTCTCTACAACCCCATTCTGTTGTGGAGTTCTAGGACAGGAAAAATCATGAGCAATGCCATTTTCAGAAAAATATTTTTCAAAATATTTATTTTCAAATTCACCACCATGATCACTTCTGACTTTTATAATTTTGAAATTTTTTTCATTCTGGACTTGCTTGCAGAAGTCAAAGAACACAGAATGTGACTCATCCTTGTGTTTCAAGAACTTTACCCATGTCCATCTGCTAAAGTCATCAACAATGACCAATCCATACTTCTTGCCTCTGATGGATGCAGTTTTCACTGGTCCAAACAGATCAATATGAAGTAGTTCTAATGGTTTAGAGGTGGAAACAACATTTTTTGATTTGAAAGATGTTTTTGAAAACTTCCCTTTCTGGCATGCTTCACAAAGAGCATCTGAAGTGAACTTCAGATTAGGGAGTCATCTGACAAGATTAAGTTTGTTAATCTGAGATATACGTCTCATATTAATATGGCCCAATCTTTTGTGCCAGACCCATTGCTCTTCATTAACAGACAAGAGGCATTTAACATTTTGAACTTTAAGTTCTGAAAGATTTATTTTATAAATGTTGTTTTTCCTCTTACCACTAAATAGGATAGAGCCATCCTTCTGACTAATAGCTTTACAACATTTTTTATTAAAAGTTATATCATAACCATTGTCACTTAATTGACTTATGGACAATAAGTTATGCTTTAACCCTTCAACAAGTAAAACATTAGTGATAGAGGGAAGTTTACCATTTCCAATGGTGCCAGATCCAATGGTCTTGCCCTTCTGGTTCCCTCCAAACTTCACGTCACCTCCAGATCTAAGTTCCAGGCTTTGGAACATAGACTTTTCTCCTGTCATATGTCGTGAGCATCCAGAGTCCAGGTACCATGATTGGTGTCCTGACCTTGCTGCTAAGAACATCTGCAACAGGAATTATTTTGTTTTTAGGTACCCAGATCTTCTTGGGTCCTTTGGGGTTAGTTGGTTTGTAGGTTTGTCTAAACTTCTGTTTTGCAACATAATGTTTATTCTGACTTGCCTTAGGTTTAAACACATAAGTACTCTTCTCAGAGCTTGTGTGTTTAATGTCATTCAAGTGACCAAATTTGAAATGAGAATACAGAGGTGTCTTCCTGATGAAAAGTTTGTCAACAGGTTTTGGATTGCTTCCAGATGAAGACTCATATCCAATGCCTCTTCTGTTGTTTCCACTAACACCATAGATCATGGAAGCCATCTTGCTTCTGTCTATGCTCTTAGTGAGAAATCTCTGAAAACTGGAGTCATATTTTTCTAGAATATTTTCACATGACTTAGTCTCAGATTCAGATTCTTGTTGAGTTATTTCAAAGTCATTTTTTATTTTTAAATTTATTTCTTTTTGCCCAACAAGTTCTGTTTTCAGAAGATCAATCTCAGATTCAAGATTGCTTTTCAGCTTCTTGTATTTGAGTTTGATGTTGTTATAACTTTTAAGAACTTCTGTTAAAACTTTGATGAGTTCTTCTTTGGTAAGTTTAGCCATTACCTCTTCTGCATCATCATCAGATTCAGATTCTGACTCATATCCTGAGGTACCTTCCTCTTGATCCTCTGTCCTGGCCATCAGTGCAACGTTTTCACATTCTTCTTCTGATTCAGAAGATGACTCACACTCATCTGAGTCATCCTATGTTGCCATCAGAACCTTCTTCTTTTTGTTGAACTTCTTCTTAGGTTTTTCTTTCAGAAGTTTGGGGCAGTCATTCTTGTAGTGCCCAGGTTCTTTGCACTCATAGCACACAACATCTTTCTTGGCAGATCTTCTGTGACTAGAAGATTCCTTTATGTTGTCAGATCTTCTGAAGTTGTTGAACTTCTTTCCCTTGTGCTTCCAGAGTTTGTTAATCCTTCTGGACATCATGGATAACTCATCTTCTTCTTCAGAAGAAGATTCTTCAGAGCTTTCTTGAATGACCTGCAAAGCTTTAGCAGTTTTGTTAGATTTTAATGCTACAGATTTACCTTTATCTTTCTTCTGAGGTTCATCTTCCTCAAGCTCAATCTCATGGCTCCTCAGTGAGCTGATCAGTTCTTCTAGAGAGATCTTGTTCATATCTTTGGCCATCTTCAGGGCAGTCACCATTGGTCTCCATCTGATAGGCAGACTTCTGATGATTTTCTTTACATGATCTGACGTAGAATATCCCTTGTCCAGAACTTTCAGCCCAGTAGTGAGTATCTGGAATCTGGAGAACATGGTTTCAACAGATTCAGAGTCTTCCATTTTGAAAGCCTCATACTTCTGGATCAGAGCCAGAGCTTTTGTCTCCTTAACTTGAGTATTTCCCTCATGAGTCATTTTAAGGGATTCAAACATATCAAAAGTTGTCTCCCTGTTTGTGATTTTCTCATACTCTGTATGTGAAATAGCATTCAGTAATATGGTTCTGGCTTTATGGTGATTTCTGAAGTCTTTCTTCTGAGAATCTGTCATAGATTTTCTGTCAATCTTTTTGCCATCCCCATCTGTGGGATGTACATATCCATCTATGACAAGATCCCATAGATCAACATCATATCCTAAGAAAAAACTCTCAATTCTGTCTTTCCAGTAATCAAATTTTTCTCCATCAAACATTGGAGGTTTGGTGCTGATCCTATCCCTCTCTTCATATTTATTGTTAATATTGGACATTGAATTATCAGCCATGATAACAAATAAATATAAATATCAAAGTATATCTCTCTGGATCTTTACTGACACTGTTAAGTGGTAGCACACTCAGAACCGGAGCTCTGATGCCAACTGAAGGTGAGATAATACTTAGAAGGGGGGTTGAATAAGTATGAGAAATTAAGACTTGAAAATAATCACACAATTATTTTTATCCTGATTCGTTTAAACAACTACTCCAGTCCACCCTTCCTAGAGTGATTTGCCTTTCTCAACAAGGACTTAATCCACTATTAAATCAAACTGATTACAATAGTATCACCTAAGAACAACAGTTCTTAGTCTTCTCAAGAGCTACTGATTCCAACTGAATCCTCTTAAGGAAAAACCTTTACAATCAATGTAAATTAAATACAAGAGTTTTAATGCTTCTAAAAAGCTATTATCACAACAGTGATTTTTCTCTTAAGTTTAAGTACAATGAGATTCTAAGAAGAATAAGAATGAGAGCTTTAGAATATATTGATTTCTTTTCAGCAAAGTGTGTAACTGAATAATGTGGTGAAGTTCTCCTTTTATAGGCAGCTGATCCATGCAAGCTGAACATTGAAAAGAGAGTCCCAAAAGGTCTGAGCCTTTTTGTCTTCACATCAAGTGACCTTTCCTAGAAGTAGATGGCACAGCAAAATCCTTTTTGTCTGTGTAAGTGTATCTAGCACAAATAAGGAAAGAGACGTTGAATAGCTCCAACGGATATATTCTTGAAAATTACTTCTTCAGTTTTCAGCAAGTTCTTCAGAGTCTGAATGGATCAGAGTCTTCTAATGAAAATCAGAACTATGCTGTATCAGAGTCTTCTGCAGCATGTGTGCTTTACAGCATGTTGATCATCAGAGCATTTTGACACAGAACTTCAGTACTTGGCAGCGTAGGTACTTTCAGAAACTTCTGTAGATAAATGCTTTGAGAAACTCTTCAATAAATATTCTTCTATGCTTCAGATGCTTCAGCTTCAGATGCTTCTACTTCAGATGCTTCTAACTCAGAATGTTCTGGAGCTTCTTGCTTCAGATCCTTCTGGAGACTACGCTCAGGATCTTCTGTAAGGAGCAATCAAATTCTTCTGTAAGGTGCATCTGGCGCTACAGAGTCCGAATAACTTCTTGTATTCAAAACAGATTTGCTTCTAGAGAGTTAATATTATTTCAATCTGCAGTAAAACTCTCAAACAAATTTTAGAGTATATAATTCTTAAATATAAATTTCCTAACAGTTATCATCAAAACAAAGAGTTATTATTAAGAACCAATCTGTGTTCTAACAGAAAAATCCTATTCATATACTCCATAAACACACCAGACACATTAGACACACCAAACAACATCACAAAATACTCTTAGTGACCATATCTCATCCAGAATGCAGTCTTCAGAATGTCATTTGGCTTCATATGAATCTGATGATAACCTAACCGTAAATCAATCTCACGGAATACACAAGCACCAACCAACTGATCCATCAAATCTTCAATTCTCGGAAGAGAATACTTATTCTATATTGTAACTTTATTCAATTGTCGATAGTCATTACACAAACTCATGCTACCAGCTTTCTTCTTAAATAACAGCACTGACGCTCCCCACGGTGAAACACTCAGTCTAATAAACATTTTCTCAAGCAACTCTTCCAATTGTTTCTTTAGCTCACTCAAACCTTAAGAAGACATTATATATGGCACCATTGACACATGAATAGTACCAGGTACTAAGTCTATAACAAACTTAACTTGACTCTCCAGTGGCAAATCACTATATCATTTGAGGAAATTTTTGGAAAACCACACACCACTGGTAATTCGCTTATAATAGCTTTTCTTTCAACCTTTATTGAAGCTAATATCATAAACACCTTAGCATCATGCTTCACGAATTCATCCATTTTCTTAGTAGACACAAATAACTCGTCATTTGCATCAAATTCTAGAAATAACACTGACTTTTCAAAACAGTTGGTATGAACATGGTTGAACTCCAACCAATTCATTCCAAAGATAACATCAAAGAATAAGATCATCTCAAAAATCTTACCATAGATAGTTAGTGAACAATTCAAACAAACCCACAAAGTAATCACTGAATCATTAGATGGGGTATTGATAACCATACTCCCAACCATAAAAGATAATGTTAAACCCAACCTCTCAGCATAATCAAGTGAACTAAAAGAATGTGTTTCACTTGTGTCAATAATAGAAATCAGCAAAATTCAATTAATAAAAAATGTACCTCAAATTAATTTGTATGTGCTAGTAGTCTCTAACCTGGTCAAAGGAAAAATGTTTGCCCTAGATTGAACCTTATTGTTTCTCGCAGTGAGTACTAATGTGAAATGGTTCCCCACAATTGAAGCAAGTCAGCAAGTTACTCTTACTGTCAGTGATGGGATGTCCAACCTTCCCACACTTGAAGCATCTCTTCTTGAAACTCTAGCAATCATTGGCATGATGATCTGTGACCCCACACTTAAAGCACTTGATAGAAAAGAGAGTCCACTACTCAACTCGTTCTCACCTGAAGCCTTCTGCTTCCTTTTGTTGGCTGGAGCACTATACAGTTTTCCACGATTCTGATTCTTCCCTTTCTTCTCACGAAGATTGTTATAATGTGTAGACAGTAAGAGTAACTTGCTGATCATAATCCTTCAGAAATTTGAGCCATCTCCTTTGTGTCATATTCAACTCTTTCTGATCGAACAAGTACTTCAAACTCTTGTGGTCGCTGAACACTTTAAATCTAGAACCAAACTGATAATTCTTCCCAATGTTTAACACAAACACCATGACTGCCAACTCCAAATTATATGTAGGATAATTCCTCTCATAAAATTTCAACTGCCTAGAAGCATAAGCCACATCCTGAACGTCCTGTATTATTATACCACCAAAACCCATCTTTGAAGCATCACAATACACCATAAAATTCACTAAGATTCAGCAAAATCAAAACTAGAGCGAACATCAACTTCCCCTTGAGTTCTTGAAACTCTTCTGACATTGCATATCCCAAACATAAGCTTTCCCATTTTAATTCAATTGAGTCAAAAGAAATTACAACTTCGAAAGTCCTTCAATGAAGCTCATGTAATAGCTAGCCAAATCCAAAAAAAATTGATCTCTATAACAGACGTCGAAGTCTCCCACTGTAACACAACATTGACCTTCGACGGATCAATAGTAATACCACCACTAGAAATCATATTCCCAAGAAAAAGAACTTCTCTCAACTAGAACTCACACTTGAATAAATTTGCATACAACTTATTTTCTGTCAAGGTCCACTACACCATCCTCTGATGTTCCACATGCTCTTTATCAGACTTAGAATACATCAAAATAACATCGATGAACACCACCACAAACTGATCTAAGTAAGGATGAAAAATCCTATTCATATACTCCATAAACACACCAGACACATTAGACACACCAAACGGAATCACAAAATACTCATAGTGACCATATCTCATCCAGAATGCAGTCTTCAGAATGTCATATGGCTTCGTATGAATCTGATGATAACCCAACCGTAAATCAATCTCACGGAATACACAACCACCAACCAACTGATCCATCAAATCTTCAATTCTCAGAAGAGAATACTTATTCTATATTGTAAATTTATTCAACTGTCGATAGTCATTACACAAACTCATGCTACCAGCTTTCTTCTTAAATAACAGCATTGACGCTCCCCACGGTGAAACACTCAGTCTAATAAACATTTTCTCAAGCAACTCTTACAATTGTTTATTTAGCTCACTTAACTCTTAAGAAGACATTATATATGGCACCATTGACACATGACTAGTACCAGGTACTAAGTCTATAGCAAACTTAACTTGACTCTCTAGTGGCAAATCACTATATCATTTGAGGAAATTTTTGGAAAACCACACACCACTGGTAATTCGCTTATAATAACTTTTCTTTCAACCTTTATTGAAGCTAATATCATAAACACCTTAACATCATGCTTCACGAATTTATCCACTTTCTTAGTAGACACAAATAACTCGTCATTTGCATCAAATTCTAGAAATAACACTGACTTTTCAAAACAGTTGGTATGAACATGGTTGAACTCCAACCAATTCATTCCAAATATAACATCAAAGAATAAGATCATCTCAAAAATCTTACCATAGATAGTTAGTGAACAATTCAAACAAACCCAAAAAGTAGTCACTGAATCATTAGATGGGGTATTGATAACCATACTCCCAACCATAAAAGATAATGTTAAACCTAACCTCTCTGTATAATCAAGTGAACTAAAAGAATGTGTTTCACTTGTGTCAATAATAGAAATCAGCGAAATTCCATTAATAAAAAATGTACCTCAAATTAATTTGTCTGTGCTAGTAGTCTCTAACCTAGTCAAAGGAAAAATGTTTGCTCTAGATTGAACCTTATTCGGTTTCTCGCAGTGAGTACTAATGTGACCTGGTTCCCCACAATTGAAGCAAGTCAGTAAGTTACTCTTACTGTCAGTGATGAGATGTCCAACCTTCCCACACTTGAAGCATCTCTTCTTGAAACTCTAGCAATCATTGGCATGATGATCTGTGACCCCACACTTAAAGCACTTGATAGAAACGAGAGTCCACTACTCAACTCGTTCTCACCTGAAGCCTTCTGCTTCCTTTTGTTGGCTGGAGCACTATACAATTTTCCACGATTCTGGTTCTTCCCTTTCTTCTCACTAAGATTGTTATAATGAGCAAAATAGAATATGTTATCCTTATCATATATCCTATGCTTATTTACCAATATAGGAAATCAACAAATCTTTTGATAACCAATATTTGGTACGACTTAATATTTGGTTCTCTCAGGGATCGGGTCCCCCCTTCTAAACCCATGACCCCTCCCCCCGAGAACCCAAACACAAGCTACTAGTCTCCCCTTCTGTACCAGTAAACATGTCTCTTTCAACGACACGACACAATGATGCATGTCCACACAAATTAATGCAAACAACAATAAAAATGCTTACAGTCCCTTTTCTGACCATAACCAACATGTATTGACACAGAATAGTAATTACCCCTTCTAAATTACTATCCACCAATAATAACAACAATGCACACCAACAATACATAAAGAATCACCATGTAATCATGTATTTCACAACAGGACTAGTCATATTCACATTATATAACATCAACATGTAAGTAAAATAATTATCATTTAACCATGATAATTCCACCATAATTAACTAATTGCATAATAATTAATTAGCAACACCAACACAACCAAACAGTAGCCATTTATCATCCAAAAAATAGAACCACATTGAAAATATGAGCTTACAACTTAAACCACACCAACAGAGACAAGAAAACCTCTTCTGACAGCATGACGGGTAGCTCGTCGTCCTATTAAAATCTCCCATCCGTCATCATACTGACGATTGACTTCAAAAACCAAACCTATAGACCATGACGATCTCCCCATTATAGCACTGATAACCGTCACCTGCTTGTGGTACATGACGAGTAACCCCTCATCTGGGCGACGCCTGTCACCTTGCACCAGAAGGCATAAACATGATTTTAGCCATGAGTGACTTGTTGAACTCCAATTTTTTACTCCTAATCATCCCAACATGCCCAGAAAATTATACCACATAGAACAACATCATCATTACATGGTAAACCACTATTTCATACAATCCATTCATGAATCTCATGAATTGTATATTATGTCCAAACCTTCAAATTTTATAACAATGACATACAAACATATACACATAAACAAAATCATATGCACATGAATTCACTCATGAGAAATAGATAATCACACCTTCAGTTATCAATCTCCAGAATATCATACAACGAAAACAAGTCATGATAAAGTTCATACAATCATTAAAGAGAGTAAGGGTCTCTCTTCTCTACCCTTTTATGTAAGACACCCATATAGAAGCCTTTTCTCCCCCTACCTCAGATTCCAATAAAAAATCATAACTAGGTTGATGGTAGTTCTTCCCTCTTCAAACCCTAGCCTCGTCTTTCTCCCAAAAACTCTATTTCACGTACCAACTCCTCAAAAGCTCTATTAATCCCTATTTATCTCTAAACCTAATTTAATATTAGGTTAATTACACTAAGAAAAAACTCTTTTTAAAATGTTCATCACTTACCTTATTTTTCATTATTTCCTATTTTCCATCCAAAACCTATTTTCTTATTTATTTAAATTAACCAATTAAAAACAATTACAAATTCTAATTATTTCTAATTGTTTTAATTATTCTATCCACCCACCAAAAAGCTCACTAAATCCCACCATATACCACATACACATACCACATATAACATATTTAATTAAAAGTACATCACATACTAAATAATTAAATAAATCTTGAACAATTCGATTAAAAATAAATTAATCAAATTTCGGGGTGTTACACATGTCATCATCCCGAAGGTATGGGAAGCGTTACTGATAGGACATCGGAGATCAAAAGTCACATTGTAGATTTTGCAAAACCATTTAAAAATGACTTCGATAATGCAAACGGGGGGCTTATTTTGGATTCAAGATTGTTAGAGAGAGTCATCACAAAACCTATATTCACTATGAAAATTATACCTCTTAGGTAACTTTTTTCTTTTTCTCGGGCATTGAAAGATACTCCTTATAAGGTGGTTGCTGAGTTGGCATATGTATGTTCTTTGGTCTAGTTGTTACTTCTTCCTTAGTGTACTTTATACGTGGTAAAGCCTTGGAATAGGCGGGATTACAGGTTTGGAAATTAGAATCCTTGCAACAACAACATATTTTGGAATGCTTAGCTACTTGGAGAGACACATATGAATTTTCTAAGTTATTTGATAATGTGTTGGGAAGCTCTAAGAAAAATAATTTGGGTCATAAGTTATTTCATATTGAAGAGAAAGATAAAATGAAGAACTATAATGTCAAGCAATGGCTCCACAAGGTTGTAGGTGGTCATTTCACATCAGTTGAGAAAGTCATTTGGAGTGGCCCCTATAATGGAAATACGATGAAGGTTTTAAAGGTTAAGCACCCATACAAACCACCTCACTGCATATCGACCACCTTTTTCTTTGAAACTCCTCTAGTGGCTAAAGTTGATATTATCTATAAGTGCATTGAATCATTTCCCATAGGGACATTGTGTGGTAGAGACGGTTTCCAAGCATAACATATATTACACGCATTATGTGGAACCTATGTTATGGAAATAAATCTTTTAGGTGCAAACACTCTAGTTGTTAACTTATGGCTAAGAGGAAGATGTCTAATGAGTTTGGCAGAGTTTGTTGCCTATGCACCCTTGACTTTGTTATTAAAGTCTGATTGTGGGACACGACCGATTATTATGGGTTCTATTTGGAGGTGGTTTGTTTCTAATGTTACTATGAAAGGGGTCAATAAATATGTGACATGATATCTCAATGACTTCCCTTTTAGGGTCAGGATATTAGGTTGTGTTGAGGCCATTTTGAATTGTGACAATAAGGTACTAAACAAGCAACATGGAGAAGGTTATTTGAATATGTTCACAGGATATTTCTTGAATTCTTTAAACATGGTAGCTTAATCATCCATTCTCCGTGGAGTGAAGGTGAGATACCCATATATTTCTTTTTCGGTTGAGTTTCCTTATATTTAGGCAACGAGGTTGTACCCTTGGAGTGGACTTGTTATGTCATCCACTAAAGTGCAACATGATGACCCATTAGGGACACTCTATGTTACTCTTGTTTTATAACCACTCATTAATCATATTAGATACAATTATAGTCTTCTTCTTCATGCTCGGTATCTTGATGACAGAACCATCATAAGGGATTCAGTGGAAGTGAATAAATATATTTACATTATTCGAGAGACAGGTCCAAAATCAGATCTCAAATTGCATATCCGTAAGACTGATATCTTTTATCCTTTGCGAGATGGTTGTAAACTTTGTAAGACGTTGTTCCCTTAGGATATTAGGAGGTTGATGTTGGGGAAGAAGATTTTTGAAGGGGTTGTTAGTCGAGATACAAATTATATCGAGGTTTGTCCATGAAGAGAGGTACTAGGGTTTTTAAGTTAATGCATCTTATGACACGACTAAGAGACCCTCAAAGTGAGCTTATTTTACTTAGATCTTATATGGGTATCGCTAAAGTATTTTTCGGCCTAAGAATGTGTCAACTTAATCATATGAAGAAAAAATTTATTTATTTTGATCAAGAGTTGTAAAGGGTGGTTGAAGACATTGTGGTTGGGGGATACATTTTCTCCAGGGACCTTCAAATGAGGATGGCCTTTTTACCCATTAGAGTAGAGGATTGGGTTTGTAGTTAGTAGTAGATGCTGCCTCATACGCTTTTGTGTCTAATATGGACCCTCAATATTAGGTGTTATAGAATCATATATTGATAGGCACTGGAATATACGGTATGGACTCTGATTTCGACAAAGCATTGGATGTTCTTAAAGTTATGATTATAGATTTTAACCTTAGCCATTTTAATAGCAATGACACTGTCACTAGTAGAAAAAATACTTTATAATAGAGGTTGTTAAGTCAGTTCACCTGCCACCTGACTTAAGAAGTGATGTGGTGGCAATTTCATAAATATTTGTAACATTGTTAAGTCAGTTAGATTTAGAACTGACTAAAAAAAATAAAAATAAAAATATATAATTTCTATTAAATTTCTTAAGCCGCTTGTGTTTATTAACTGACTTAAAAAACATATTTATTAAGTCAGGTATAGAATACCTGGCTTAAGAAGTTATATTCAAACCCTTTTCTCACTACAAACCCTTCTTCTTCACAACAAACCGTTCCACCACACCTCATCACCCAAATCTTCATTCTCTCCTCCTCCAACTCTCCACCTCATCACCAAAATCTTCCCTTCATCAATCCCTTTCATCAATCCCTTAACCATACCTGCGACACCCTTTCCTTTTCTCAATTTCCTCTCATCTCCTCTACCCTAAAAGCTCCACCTTCCCTCCACCGTGACAACAACCCACGCCTCTCTTCACTTCTCTGTCGAAAATCAACTACCAAATGTTTGGCGAAATTCGCTTCAGTCGATAGCAACCCTACGAAATTCGCTTCTCTTCACTTCAATTGCTTCCGAAATTCGCTTACGTCCATAGCAACCCTATGAAATGGTTGGCGACAAAGGAATGCCGATTTGTCTTTCTGATTTTGCCGCCGGCGACGAGATCCGTGTACTACCGCAATGTGGATACGGATTCCACGTTGCCTGCATAGATACGTGGCTTGGGTCCCACTCTTCTTGCCCTTCATGTAGACAGATTTTGAGGGTCACCAGGTGTCAGAAGTGTGGCCGGTTTCCGGCGATCGGTGCTGAAGCTACCGCCGTTGTTGTTAATGAACAAGAGTTGAAATCTGCAGAAGACAACAATGTTGGTGCAAATAGTAATAATAATTGTAGCGGGGGTGTTAGTAGTAGTAGTAATAATTCTGGAAATCACAGCCACAATGTAAACAGTGGGTTCTTGCCTTAAGAACACTAAAGTTCTAGGTTTTTTTTTGTATATATGCGAACAATACTGTTCCTGTTTGAGTCTACCAGAGAATATTATTTCTTTTTGAAATTTACTTCCACTATTTTTGGATGCGCGTGCACGCCAAGATGTTGCTTTTCTAGGGACAGAATTTCTCAAACTTGATGGTTAGCTCCTTTACTTTGCATCTCTAATTTTATCCATTGAAATAACTATGTGTAATGCAATTGTAATATCAATAAACACCATTATTTTCTATCTTTTGATCTAGTTTCTATCACAAACTTATATGGTCAACTTACATTCTCATTTATGCTGCATAGCTCGGGCAAGAAAGGATACTGAGAAAATCGACCGTGGTGTGAAGGAAAAAAGCTAAGCGCCTTAATCATATTGCTACTGTATGTATTGTCTAGAATCTTTAATTTTACTGGTTTAATATGAAAGAGTACTTATCAATGATACAATGCTTTTTATCTTTGTTTATATTTTATATGCTCTGCAGATCTTGAAGGATATAGCTCAGTCCAGATTGAAAAGTGCTGCCGATGAGCACTGGAGTGATGGGGCCTTAGAGGTAAATCTGTTAATCTCTAATCTATCAGTTTTGATTTGCAATTGATAGTCTTGGTTGGTTTGATATGTAATCAGTGTTGATATAATTTGCGATGCGTGATCTTTGTGTACTCATTATTTGTTGGAGACATGCCCGATGTGCCCAACACGACACCCAAACATGTGATTATATTCAATTAATTCATTATCTAATTTTACATGTGCTTTATGGTTTATAGTTCATTTGGATGGCCGGAAAATACAAGATTCCTTTTGATATAATCTTTAAACTTTCAGGCCGATTTGCCTATGGTTGTTTTAAAAGCAAATGAAGTGAAAATCATAGTTGGAGAATGACGTGATAATTAGTTATTTCCCTATTGGTTTGACTGCCTTGATGATGGCATTTTTGTATTAGCTCTATCTGATCATCTCCAGTTTATTTTAACATTCAAGTAATATATGTTCTTAGAGCATGCCCAATTTTTGTGATATCTTACCACTCATGTGTTATCAATCATGACTATATTAGATGTCTTACTATGTAAAAAATCTATTGTGGTTTTAAAGCATGTAGCAATGACAATAGTTGGAGAATGATATGATGATTGATTATTTCCCTATTGGATTGATTGCCTGAATGATGGAATTTTTGTATTAGCTCTATCTGATCATTCTCCTATAAAATAGAATCATGATTGTATTTATAATAATTGAAATCATGGCTTACCCTTACCCATTTAGTGATATAATAATTTTGGTTGATCTTTTTATTAAATCAACATCAGTTCTCACCCTTGATACTTTCTTCAAGAAAAATACAATTAGCTATTTGACATATTGAAAGCTATGAATTGATTATGCTTTTGAAACTTCAATCTAATTATTTTTCTTTTGGTCAGTGGTCCTCGTGAAGATGCTACTCGAATTAGTTTTATTGGAGTTGTAAGAAGACAGGCAGTGGATATATATCTCACCCCTTCGTCGTGTTAATCAAGCTATATATCTTCTCACTACTGGTGCACGTGAAGCTGCTTTCAGAAATATTAAGACAATTACTGAATGTTTGGATGATGAACTAATTAATGCAGCGAAAGGTTCATCCAACAGGCATGCTTTTACAATTTGTTCTCTGGTACATAAAGTTTGTGATGATAAGTTTAATCTTTGTAGCAGTAGTGGAGGCACCAGTTTAATCTTTTGTAATTTGAAATATTGTAGGGAGATTTTCATGCTGAATAGGCACCTATTAGTTTTAAAGCATGTAGCAATGACAATAGTTGGAGAAAGATATGATGATTGATTATTTCCCTATTGGATTGATTGCCTGAATGATGGAATTTTTGTATTAGCTCTATCGGATCATTCTCCTATAAAATAAAATCATGATTGTATTTATAATAATTGAAATCATGGCTTACCCTTACCCATTTAGTGATATAATAATTTTGGTTGATCTTTTTATTAAATCAACATCAGTTCTCACCCTTGATACTTTCTTCTAGAAAAATACAATTAGCTATTTGACATATTGAAAGCTATGAATTAATTATGCTTTTGAAACTTCAATCTAATTATTTTTCTTTTGGTCAGTGGTCCTCGTGAAGATGCTACTCGAATTGGTTCTGCTGGAGTTGTAAGAAGACAGGCAGTGGATATATATCTCACCCCTTCGTCGTGTTAATCAAGCTATATATCTTCTCACTACTGGTGCACGCGAAGCTGCTTTCACTAATATTAAGACAATTGCTGAATGTTTGGCTGATGAACTAATTAATGCAGCGAAAGGTTCATCCAACATGTATGCTTTTACAATTTTTTCTCTGGTAGATAAAGTTGGTGATGATAAGTTTAATCTTTGTAGCAGTAATGGAGGCACCAGTTTAATCTTTTGTAATTTGAAATATTGTAGGGAGATTTTCATGCTGAATAGGCACCTATTGGTTTTAAAGCATGTAGCAATGACAATAGTTGGAGAATGATATGATGATTAATTATTTCCCTATTGGATTGATTGCCTGAATGATGGAATTTTTGTATTAGCTCTATCTGATCATTCTCCTATAAAATAGAATCATGATTGTATTTATAATAATTGAAATCATGGCTTACACTTACCCATTTAGTGATATAATAATTTTGGTTGATCTTTTTATTAAATCAACACCAGTTCTCACCCTTGATACTTTCTTCTAGAAAAATACAATTAGCTATTTGACATATTGAAAGCTATGAATTAATTATGCTTTTGAAACTTCAATCTAATTATTTTTCTTTTGATCAGTGGTCCTCGTGAAGATGCTACTCGAATTGGTTCTGCTAGAGTTGTGAGAAGACAGGCAGTGGATATATATCTCACCCCTTCGTCGTGTTAATCAAGCTGTATATCTTCTCACTAATGGTGCACGCGAAGCTGCTTTCAGAAATATTAAGAAAATTGTTGAATGTTTGGCTGATGAACTAATTAATGCAGCGAAAGGTTCATCCAACAGGTATGCTTTTACAATTTGTTCTCTGGTACATAAAGTTTGTGATGATAAGTTTAATCTTTGTAGCAGTAGTGGAGGCACCAGTTTAATCTTTTGTAATTTGAAATATTGTAGGGAGATTTTCATGCTGAATAGGCACCTATTGGTTTTAAAGCATGTAGCAATGACAATAGTTGGAGAATGATATGATGATTGATTATTTCCCTATTGGATTGATTGCCTGAATGATGGATATTTTGTATTAGCTCTATCTGATCATTCTCCTATAAAATAGAATCATGATTGTATTTATAATAATTGAAATCATGGCTTACCCTTACCCATTTAGTGATATAATAATTTTGGTTGATCTTTTTATTAAATCAACATCAGTTCTCACCCTTGATACTTTCTTCTAGAAAAATACAATTAGCTATTTGACATATTGAAAGCTATGAATTAATTATGCTTTTGAAACTTCAATCTAATTATTTTTCTTTTGATCAGTGGTCCTCGTGAAGATGCTACTCAAATTGGTTCTGCTGGAGTTGTGAGAAGACAGGCAGTGGATATATATCTCACCCCTTCGTCGTGTTAATCAAGCTATATATCTTCTCACTACTGGTGCACGCGAAGCTGCTTTCAGAAATATTAAGAAAATTGCTGAATGTTTGGCTGATGAACTAATTAATGCAGCGAAAGGTTCATCCAACAGGTATGCTTTTACAATTTGTTCTCTGGTACATAAAGTTGGTGATGATAAGTTTAATCTTTGTAGCAGTAAAGGAGGCACCAGTTTAATATTTTGTAATTTGAAATATTGTAGGGAGATTTTCATGCTGATATGAACTTTGCAACAGTAATGGAGGCACCAGTTGTTTTCATATGTCGTAACAACAGATGGGCCATCAGTAGACCTGTCGAAGAACAATTTCGAAGTACTCTATACAAATTCTTCCTACTTAAGTTTTTTTTTCTTTCAAACAAGCTCTATATCATTCTCAAGTCTATGTGATTAATTTTGGTGTTTGGTTAGGTGATGGTAATATACTTGGTTGTAATTTATACTTGTGTTAATATACTTGGTTCTACATAATTTTGTGATAATGAAAAGAACAGTTAATTTTCTGATAATTTTGGGTGTAATTTGTTGATTGAGTTGGATAGTCTGATTAGGGGGTAAATTGTTAAATGAGAAAACTGCATTTGATTTGTGTGATTATCAACAAAAAAAAAAAACTTATTAGGTCGGTTAATTATACCTGATTTAAGAAGTAAGTTCTTAGGTCGAGTATAAATGGTTTCTGCAGGCTAGACTTATTAAGTCGGGTTCTGCCTAACCGACCTAAGAAGTTGTTTCTTAAGTCAGGTCCACAACCGACTTAAGAAGTCAAAACTTCTTATGTCGGTAATTCTTAGGTCGGGCTCGGACCCGACTTAAAAAGTCATTTTTAACCGACTTAAGAAGCCTTTTTTCCACTAGTGTGTCCATCATAAAGAAAAACATGTTTTTAATTAGTGCCCTTTTTAGTAAAGTGTTCAGGACAAGGTCATACAATTTTATATGACCACAAGACAAAAAGTAGTTTTTGGTTGTTTGTAAGAATCATATGCTTAAGATCTTCTCCTTACCATTCTTATTGATAGGCTAGGCCAACTCACGTCACTGGTAGAGTACCAAACTATTCTTAGATATCTCCTTATTATTCCCTTATTTCCTATTGATAAGGTTTGTCGCAAAACGTGCTTGGATACATTTGGAGAACACGTGATTCAGTGTAAGGAACCTCTAGACTTCACATACCGACATGACCATGTCAAGGATGACTTATTTGATATTTTTCGATGGACCGGGATATTTGTGAAGAAAAAGACATCAATGAAATTCTTTACTAAACCACTAGAGGGGAGATCAACACTTAGGTCAGTAGATGTTTTGGTGTACGATTGCATAAGAGAGAAACATGCGTGTGTGAAATTGAGTGGGATTTCTCCACTAGTGGGATTGAGGATTTGAGATTTTACTTTGAGACAGACAAACCCTTAAAGTTGCTTCAAGTAAAATGGTCAAACATAAGAAAGCGTCTTTTGACAATCAACATACTTTCATACTATTTGTTTTTGACACTTTTGATTTACTAGTACCAGAGACAGTGAATCTTTCACAGAGAATTCAAAGACTCGTCTATAACAATGTTGTGTTTCCTAAATCAATAGATATAATTTTTAAGATGATTTATTTTATCATCTAAAAAGAAATAATAATGCTGCTTATTGTTTGTTTACCATCTATTTTTTGTATAATCTTTATTATATTCAATGAATCTATTCAATTATTTAAAAAATTAAATTATATATAGCTTAAATTCAACTCAATTAATTAACTTACTAAATTTTCAAATCAAATTAAAATTATTTAGTTTTCAAAATAAATTCAACTACTTATTGTCAATTCAAATTATAAACTATAAATTGACTCAATTTGTTTCTGTTCCTACATGTTATAGGAGTATATACATAAGAATGGAATGCCACTAACAAAATAACATAATAACATGACATCAATTAGTTTTCATACAAGGAGACAAGTTCAATTGTCTCAATATTAATGTAATGCAAATGTTCAAATTTGTCATCCGAGAGTGCAACAATATTGTGTGACAAGTTATCTCTGAAAGGTGCTCAACTCTTCAACTTTAACCTCACTTTTAACTTTGCTTTTTAAGTGATTTTAGAAAGCGATATATATATATATTCTGTAAAGGCTTATGACTGAACTTTTAGGTATTCTCAAAGCTTGAATGTACTTGAGAAGCTAAAAGTGAGAATGAAGAATTGCGTATATGCTTTATGAAATATCATGATTGTATAATTAACAACAAAAGCATCTCATGAGGCGAAATTTAAAAATATATATTTTAATATAATAAAAATATTTTATTAAAATTAATTAAATTTTTAATGTGTAAAATTATTATAATTAATTTTATTTAAAATTTTATTTTAAATTGAAATAAAACTAACTCATCTCAATATTCTTCTTATCATTTAAAAAACTCCCTTTGAAAAATAATGTAAAATTTTTAAAATAAAATACTATATTTTGATATCAAGTCTCCTATTATGTTAAAGAACTACAAAATCTGTTATTAATATATATTATAGATAAGTGTTATTATTTAATTAATATATAAAATAGTTAACTTTATTTTAAAACATCTATTAATTAATTTTATTTTAAAAAATCAATTAATTAAATCAAACTATAAAAATAAAATTTAAGACCTTAGGGGATAGTAACATTAATGGCGTACTCTCAAATCTGACACTCAACAAATGTAATTTTTATTTGCGTAACATAACTTACATTTTAATTAGACAAATCATTTTTGTTGATTAAGAAATTCAGTTTTATTTGTATTTTTGAAAATTTATTAAAAAATATGTTAGATATTTTCAATTCAATTATCATTTTTGTTAATTTTTTAATAGATTAGGTTTTACATTCTCTCATCTGATTTATTTAATAAATTATCTTTATTAAAAGAACTTACATTTTAATTAAAACCTTTCTTATGTTCTATCTCATGAAATGATCATATATTTTATGTCTTTTCTTAAACTGACATTTTGGATTTCAAGCCATTACTTTTTTCTTTCAAAAAGATAAATAAATTCAAGTAATTTTTTCTGTTTTATAAACTCTTTTTAATTAGCTAATACATGCATAGAACAATTAATACTACAATTTGATAGAAAGAATTAACTTTAAAAATTACCTAAAAGAATATTCACATATACACCAAAATGAAAGACACACTATAATATAAGAATTTAAATTGTTCAGGAACACTCATACTAACCCTCTTTTTAACAGAAAACTTATTTGAAGCAACTCAATAAAATTCTTGTCTGCAACAAAATCCTCCGAGCTCAAAAAAGCACTCAACCACAAATATTGCTTCACAATTATTTTTGATACAATTATTGTTATAAGCGAGAATTAGTTACTAATATATTTATAAACATAAAATGTCTATTGTTGATACAATTACTTTTAAAAATAGAAATAAGTTACAAATTTTTTTATAAATATGAAAAGGTCTAGTGTTGATACATTTATTTTTATAAATAGGAATAAATTACAAATATTTTTATAAGTGAGAAATGTCTATTGTTGATACAACTTTTTTTATAAAAGGGAAATCATAAATTTTCAATTAAAATAAATTATAAAATATAAGTAAAGTTGTCTATCATTGAACAAAATAATATTTACTTACGGGCAAAAATACATTGTTGAATTAAATATTTGAATATAAATTCAAATATGTAAATAATACGAAAACAAAAACAATATTTATATATGAAAAACAATACATTGTTGATTAAATTATTTATATATACGGAAAAAATATTATTGTTATAAACAAGAATAATTTTAATTTTTTCAAATATTAAATAATATAAATTTATCGATCATTTTCTCAAATATGTTAAAAGATTAATAGAAAAAATACTTATATTATAAACGGAAATACCTTTTTTATAAATATTTTTATATATGAAAAGAATTATAGACACTGATTTATTTTATTTATTTAAACTAGCGTCCAAACGGGCACTCCGTGCCCGTTTGTCCGCTTTTTTTATTGCGCTAACGCGTGCAATTTTTTACGGTGTTTTTGACATATATTTCATTAAAAATAATATTATTTAAGAACAATTATAAAAATATAAATATAAATATAAAGATACATATTAACTTTCAATATGTTTTAGTAATGTCTTCGGATCAAAATATAAAGATACATATTAACTTTCAATATGTTTTAGTAATGTCTTTAGACCAATTTAGCAATAAAAAAAATATCTCCAAACCAATTTAACAATGCAAATGTAAACTTAAAATTAATTTAATAATCTAAAGAGTAGAATGTAAAAATTAAAACTTATCAATACATTAAATGTTATATAAAATAATATTATTTACACAATTTAAGAAAATAAAAGTAAGAAAACAACCCATGTATGTTGTTTAATGTCTTAAATTTTTAATAATATCACAATGTAGAAATCATACAAATTATAAATGGATATAAAATAACAAAAAATTAATATTCACATATTTTACCATAAAAGACATTAATAATGTTATTATTACTTTTTATACTCGATGTTTGTGTTCAATGAAAAAAGACATATATAGAAAATAAAATAATGTGGTAGTTGTTATTTGTTTTTGTAACTTACCCGTTTCTTATAACTTATTTATGAATGTTGACACTAATACGTGTTTTCTCTCTCTCTTTTTGTCACTTCCTCTTCGTCTCTCTCTAACTCTTTTTTTTTATATCACTTATCAGTCTCTCTACCTCTCTATATATCCCAATCTCCTTTGCACATGACATTCATTTGTTCCTATTTCTTTATTTTGTTAAGTAGTTAATGACCGGTTATCATTCATCGAAAAATCATGATGAAAATATAAACACAAATGCCTTCAATCTTTAAACAATATTCAACCCTTAATATCATTAACATTATGTTATACAAACTGTAGTTTTGTATCAATGACATTATACAAAAAAAACACTCTAAAGCCTGTATTTAACATTATCTGATACAAACTGTAATTTTGTTTGTGAATGTGAGTCTTATAGATGACAAAATTAGAGATTATTCTCAATAACAACCTACATAATATAATTAAGTATCATATATATATATATATATATATATATATATATATATATATATATATATATATATATATATATATATATATATATATATATATATATATATATATATATATATATATATATATATATATATATATATATATATATATTTATTTATTTATTTAGGTATTTTAAAAATGATTAATTATTTTCTGATGCATTGATTAAAAAGGAAAAAAATTAAAAATATATAATTTAAGTTTATATTCCTGAGGAGTTGAACGGTGTTATAGTAAGTGACTTGACAGATGAGAATGATGCGTGAGACAGGAAGTTAATGTCATCATGAATGTCTATCGAGATAGATATAAATTAATGTTTACATCACATTGTAGAAATTATACAATTTAAAAATTAAGATATTGTTTATATTTTAAAATTTTTGCAAATTACACAGGTAAAATTTTTGCAAATTACACAGGTAAAATGTTTAAAATTGCAAATTAAGAAAATAGGCTACATCAAAAAGATGTTTTGTCTTTATATATTGTTATAGATTCAAAATAACTACTATCATTTAATAAAAACTTCATTTTTTTATTTGTATTTTTGTTTTTAAAATTAACTAAAATTAAATTTTAAAGGATAAATAGAAATAAAAATAGGTCAGTCTAAAATTCCATGTTCCCTAGATAAATTATTTAATTTTAATTTAATTATAAACTATTTATAAAATAATTAAAGATAATGATATGAAAAATAATAAACGGTTGGCGGTTAATAAACCTTTATGTAACCGCCGTTGTGAGAAAAAAAATAAAAAAAATTTTAAAAAAATTGAAAAGGGTAAATTTGGAAAAAAAGAGCTACACCAAAACAATCTATTGCCTTTATATATTGTTATAGATTATCATTGCATAATCACCAACTAATACTTAAAAATAAACATTTTTGAAAATACAAATACAAATTAGATAACTTAGATGGTGATCATTGTATAATCCGACTATTACTTAGAATACAAATTACACAACTTAGACGATAAAAAGATAACATAATAATAAATAAAAGAGAGTATCTTCTTCAACCTCCGAAACCGTATAAAGTTCTTCCTAGTCTTTTAAGAGTATACACAACATCCATGGCAGTCACAACCTTCCTTCTTGCATGATCAATATATGAAGCAACATCATGAATGATTTTTGTCAAGAAAACCTTGAGAAATAACCTAGTTTTTTCATAGATCAAACCACTTATCCTCTTGACACCTCCTCTCCTCGCAATCTACGAATAGTTGGCTTTGTAATTCCCCAAATGTTGCCGCGCAGAATCCTCATGTGCCTCTTTGCTCCTCCCTTTCTGGGCCCCTTAATACCCTTTCACGACTTGTCATTTTTGTATGAAATTTTGAGAAACTATTTATTCTTTTGAATTTTGAATGTGAAAAAGTAGAAGATGAAAGGGGTATTTATATATCATTCTGAGCGGGAAATGAAGAAATTGTTTATCCTCTATCGTTGGATTTAAAGTAATAGACGGTTTAAATTTGATTGAGATTTTTCAAAATTTTTAAAAATTGTTTTTAAAATAAAATAAAATATTGGTTAAGAACTACAACTAATTTTTTTAGGCAATTATAATTCACTTATCCGTACAATTCATTAAATTGTATGATAAAAATTATTGATGATAATGATCAATAATTATTTAACTTTTTAAAAGATAATATGTAATTGTGATTATTTTAAGTATGTAATTTATCAAAACTTAGAGTATACGGACTTTATAATCATTATCATCCAGTTTTGTTAAGAAAAAGCTTTGGATAAATTTAGTCATAAATAAAATACATTATAAATCTTCAAAATTAAAACAATTAAATATATAATTAAATATAGTAATATTAGTTGAGTACGAAAGTTGCTATATGCTTCTATTTCATTCAATAATAGGATTAGTGGATTATAAAGCAGTTAATCATTTTTAGAAGTTACTATTTTTTTTTTATTATTTCTTATTTAATTAATTAAATTAAATACGAAAGTTGTTACATGATTCTTGGGATTAGTGGGTTATAAAGCAGTTAATTATTTTTAAAAGTCATTACTTTTTTATTATTATTTCTTATTTAATTAATTTAATTAAGTACGGAAGTTGTTACATGATTCTTGGGATTAGTGGGTTATAAAGCAGTTAATTATTTTTAAAAGTTATTACTTTTTATTATTATTTCTTATTTAATTAATTTAATTAATAAATTATTTGTTACTAAAGATGAGGATATAACCATAAAATAGTTTTTAAAGTGATTTTAATATAAAAAAATTAAAATGTGAGGTGGTAGAAGTTTTTTAACCGTCTATGTAGTTGATTTTTGTAAAGGATGTTAATGAAATAATAGTGTAAATTATTGGACAAAATTGGAAAATAAAAAGCTACACCAAAACTAACTATTGCCTTTATATATTGTTATAGATAATAATATTTTTTGGTTGAATAATTTAATTTATTTTTATTTTATTATATTTTTAAAAAAAATACACGTAACATTCTATTATCCGTGTAAACAGACATTTATTCCACTAGTTAATCCTTAAAATACAACATAACATTGACGAAAATTGTTTCTTAAACTGACATTTTGGGATTTTCAAAAAACAGTTTTTCAATTGTTTGAAAAACTTAAAATGTATTCAACATGTTTTATCTGTTTCATTTAGCTAAAACATGCAACTAAACAAAATAATAATGTAATTTGATAGAAAAAACTAATAATAAATATAACATTTATAAAAACCGTTTCTTAAACTGACTCTCTGAGTTTTTCAAACAAAGTTTTCTTTTAATAGAATAAGAAAAAGATAAAACAAGTTCAACCTATTTTTTCTGTTTTGTTATCTAACCTATTTTTCATTTATTTTTTTGTCTAATCTAACACATGCAATAATTAACAAATAATACTGCACTTTCATGGAAAGAATTAATATTAAATATAAAATTCATATAATTTAAATAAGTATCTTTAAAGTAAGATTCTATGAGTAGATAATATATAATATTTTATAAAATGCATGCAATGCAATCACTCACTTGCTTCAAAATTAATCAAATTCATGTTAAAAAAACATTAGCTAGGCACTAGGGTATGATAATACTTTACAGTTCTGCATCGATCTCCACTTCTAATTAATTATTATATATATTATTATACTTTTCTTTTTTGAAAAAGTTGAATTATACTATACTATTTACTAGTACAGATTTGTTGAATTTAACATGTATGTTTCCCTTTAAATTGAATGAATTCGTTTGGTACTTTCTAAAAAGACAAGCAAGAGCATACAAAAACAAAAACATTAATTGACATCTCACCAATAATCTTGCTAGGACTCACCAATGTCATCATCATTAGGGAAATTATAATAGCACATGAGATTCCAAAATTAAATAAATTATAATTATAATAGTACATGTGATACTTAGAAACTAGAATTATATCCACATATACAAAGCAATGATTAATCATTGTAATATTTGAAATAAAGATAAAGTTACAAAGACATTTATTTTTGGAACATTGAATTACAAAGACTAATTAAAGAGTTACAATAATATTCTTTTAACTTACTTTTTTCTATCTCTCAATTCTCTTACAAGGATAAATGTTATGTTACTAAATAAGGAAAATTGAGAGAAGAATTTAATTTTTATACATCATCAATTTATCATAACCAATATATGCGATTTTAAAAATATTCATGATTAAAGTCTAATATTTATGGTTATGACTAATTGAAAATGTAAAAAATATTTAAAATTTAATTGATATATTATCAGCATAAAAAAATTTCCACTGTCAGTCGATCACAACTATTAAATATTTAAATATATTTGATTTTTATCATAATTATATTTAAAATTATAATCATAGTTGTGATGTGCTGACAATATAAATTTTTTACACCGAAAATTCATGACGAATTTAACTCATATTTATACCAACGTAGCATAAAAGTAAATTCTAGAGATAAAGCTAGCCAAAAGAGAGTTAGATAGTAAAGTTGAGTTACATTAACATTGGATCCACACCTTGATGAGTATTAGTGCACATTTTAGGTCCATCCATTAAACATGGACTCAACCTAAACATGAGAATGCAAAACTCCATTTGATTCAAAGCACCATCTCCATCCAAATCACCTTCCATTAGCATGCACAAGAGTTCATCATCCCTAACCTCCAAACCAAGCATGAAACAATTCACCTTCAAGCTTTCAAATGTTATAAGACCTTTGTTAACATCCATGAGCAAACGAAATCCATTGCAAAGTTCTCCAATAAACCCTTCTGCTCCTAAACTTCCAATCATGGATGGAAAGTAGTCCTCAAAATCCATACCAAAATTATCCAATTCCATGTGGAAATTGTGAGTGAAACTTCAAGTTGAAGTTGTTGTAGAAACACTAGTATGAAAGGGGATTAATTAGTAGCTTGTGCTAGAAGGGTGTTAGTGCTTCTTATATATCATACAAAAAGATAGGGTTTTGTACAATGAGTGAAATAATAGTTTGGTTGTTGAAAGGTAGGGTTCCTTCAAAAAAAGGAAAATGTAGGGTCGAAAGTGTGGTCCATATTGTATTTTTCTTTGACTCAAAATGTGATCCACATAAAGAGGAATAAAATTTGTAAATTATGAAAATCAGATTCGATGGTAGATTTTATTATTTTTGTTCTGAGTTTTAATAAAATACTCCCTTGTTCCTTTTTAATTGTTGTTTTTTGAAACAAAATTGTTCTTTTTAATTGTATTTTTCAAAGTTCAAAATAATATTAATTGGTATTTGGAAGAAAAAAAATATCTCTATATATTATGCTTGTCTCTTTGTATCTTTTATTTTGGAACTTTTTATTTTCCTCTATACATTTTTTGTCTTTAAAAAAGAAGAAGAATATATTAGATGTTCAAATGCTTTAATATAGAAAATTGACCATTTTGATAGTTTGATTGAGTATGTATTTATTACTCCATTCCTTTTTTACATGGTTTTTTTATACTTTTTTATACATGCAATTAATAAATTTTGTTATTTAAAATATCAATATTTTTTCCATTAATCATTTATTATTTTGTTTCATCCATTTCTCTATTTGAAATAAATAAGTTTTATTGAAAGATCTCAATTAAGACATGTAGTTAGATCTAACTCAAATTTATAAAATCGGTTTTTTAAGTGAGAATTGCCCTCACTTATGCGCATATGTTTAAATTATATATTATCTGATGTGAGACTTTTAACAAATTTCTTCTTGCTTAGGACTGGATATCTTAAACGTGTAAATATATGGTGGGCGGGCCGATAGCAAAAACGTGATAGCATGCTACCCACCCAGTCTTAAACGAGCACTACGATAAATAACACTTTTTATTACGAAATTTTCACGTTGAATATGCTAAAAACTAAGTGTATAGGTCTTGGGAGAGACATGTTTAATTATTTTTAAAAAACAACTTTTCCCTCAGTTTTTTTTATAAAATCAAGGTAATATAGCTACAAGTAAGTGCCAAATTTTCTCTATAAAAAATAATAAACTTGTTACCTCAATGTTTATGAAAACAGAGAGAATATAGCTATAAGGGAGCACGCTTCGAATCCTATAACTGCATTTAAGGTTTTTTTGAATGATTTCTCACTTAACGCCTTCCAATTTTCCTTTTTTTTCTTAGTTAATTTTATTTTTCATTTTTTTCTTGTTAATTAGTAATTCTCAAAAAAAAATTATCAATAAAAACGAATAGGCAAAAATATGAAATGAAATTTCTCATTAATTAAAAATAGGACAACAAATAACTATTCCAGATATTTAAATTTCTGACTCCACTCAACTTCAATAGTATCACTATTAACTATCTCTAACCGAGAGAAAAGTTCAGAAAGAATTCTTCCATATGATATGAGGAAAGTCATTTCCTCCCTAGAGATGATTATCATTTGCTTTAAGAAGTTAAAAATGGTAAGAGGAAGATTAACTATGATATTCTTGGTAAGGAATAACAAGAGATGCTTGTCATTCCAAGTAAGTGTTTCCAGTTGTTTCTCTCTTGGATGGAGATTTGACACTAGAAGTTGATACAAAATATTTCCAATTGGTAGTAGAGTAGCGGGACTGCTTAGATTATCTTTCTTGGCATAAATTAGGCGAACGTGATCTGAGTAGACATTGTTGAATCTATAATGTTCAATACAACAATCTTCTTCTTCACAGTTTATTGTATATGCAATAAGTGATTGAGTAATTGTGATAGATTAGCCATTGACATGAGACTGGATTGACTCAGCATCATGACCAGATGACCCAACAGAGACACTTAACCAGAACTCTTTAACGAGATTCATGTAAATGGATCCATGAAGAATGATAAAGTAATCATTCAAATTTTGTTTGTGAATAGTTTTCCTTAGATCAAAACTTTTGTCTTTCAAATTATCGAAATCAACAAACTCGAACGCATCATTCTTTTGAGATTCATCTCACAAAATGGTGTTGATGTTTATGTTGTTGTGTTTAGAAGCTTGTAAAATTTATGTATGATGGATTGCAAGTGCAGAAAAACTTTTCTTGAATAGTTGGAACACATAATTTCTTTAAAAGTTGGATGCATTCAATGATTGGACCAGATAACTCCTAGAAATTTAATGCGTGCAATATTCAGATCAGACAACTTCTTACACTAAAATTCTTCTTTTGCTATATTATTATTTTTCAATATTCTGTGTAAATAATGTAATTTAAAAAAAATCATGTTCACATCAATTTTGTTAAAAACCGAGGGGGTAACTTAGTGTGATAATTTTAGATATTGATCATCGTCCTTAAACAAACCTTTGTCACCCATTTCATGATTATCAACGCTCAAGACACTACCATTAATGATCCGCGTTAAACCTAAAAAATTTACATTATAAAGGTCTTCGAATATCTATAATTGATAAAGAAACGTCATGAAGCTCTTGAAACTATTTACATCTTCCACTTTAACTTTTTCCATTAGCAGTTCTCTATGATGAATTACAAGTGCAAAAAATTATTTGGGTTTAAGGTTTGTGTTTTTAAATATTCATTTGACTAGAAAATCATTTATTTTTCTAACCCTTTTTTTCTAACCTTTTTTGTTTGTTTTATATCATAAACAAATACTTGGAAGGTGAAGCATTTGATCTTGCCCAAACATCAAGGGGTTGAATATCCAACATACGATCTTTAGGGATAAATTAATTTTTATTTTAATATTTTGTGTAAACAATGTAATACTTTAGGTAAACATTGTAGTTTGTAAACAAATTGTTTTTATTTATTTACAGTGTAAATAATGTAACGAATTTCAATTAAAAAAAATTTATCTTACCTCCTCAGTTTTATTATAAACCGAGATGTATGAGGCAATAGTTTTGTAAATAGTAAAAATGTTGATGTTGAGGTTCGAACCAATGTGCAAATTAATATACCCCTCAGTGTTTAAAAAACCGAGGTGATAAGCCATTACTTTTCATGACGCTCTTCGTTACCTCGCTACTGTAGCCGAGGTAAAATGCATTTCACTTCCAACGTTAAAGCACTTTTTGTAATCGTGGAGGCTCTTGATATCATGTTAAGAATGTGTGGTTTGCTCTAACTCATCACTACAAAACCTTCTTCTAGGGTGAGATGGTATCAAAACTAAACTCTAATATGATATTAGAGCCTTCGATCGTACCATGGGACACCAATCGTTTATCTCCACGAATTAAATCTAAAATAGTGTCGAGCCTTTTGGAAAATCACAAGTCATACATTGGTTAGAGAGAGTTTTGAAAGAGTTTATATATAGTACAACATTATGGAAAACACTTATAGTCATGGTTGTGAAAGCCCTATAATCACGGTTGAGCAACCATGGTGAGGTAGCGTGTGATTGTAAGTAGGCTATTTACAACCATAGTCTACTTATCTTGGTAATAATCTAGAAAATGCGTTTTATATAACCACAATTATAATAAATAACTATAGTGAAAGGTCAGCCCGATTTTTCATTTTTGCCACATGTTTTACCTTACTGTAATGATAACTTCCATCACAATATATAATATTAAATATTTTTTAACACAATAATAACAACAACAATAACAACAACAACATAAACAATAACAATAATAACAACAGCAAGAACAATAACAACAACAACAGCAGCAAAATAAATAAATATATAGAATCTTTAAACAAGAATGTTTTATCTGACACAACAATAAAAACTATTGTTGCTAAGTTTAATCCATGCCTCGTTCAATTTGGAGAACATATGATGGAGTTTCGAAACTCGTTGATGGAAAAAATATTTTTGAGTTTCGTTTAGGGAAGAAATGATGATTTCAAGTTTGGTTTAGTGGAGGAACAATGTTTCTTAAATGGAAGAAGTTTGGAAGTAGAAGATAAAGTTTTCTAAGTACTTCTAGGAAAAAAATGAATGAACTAAGAGCTTTAAATATCTTTTAAAAAAAAAAGATGGTCCCACTTTTCACCATGGTTGTTATTCCAACCGTGGTGAAAAGTGACTTAAAAATAAGTTAAAAAATAAAATATGTTGGTGTTGGAATACAAATCCATGTGAAAAATGGCTTAAAAATAAGTAAGTAATAAAAAAATGTTGGTGCTGAGATTTGAACTCATGACCAGACGCCACTTTTCACTATGGTTGGAATCTCATCCTTGATTAAAAGTGACGTCTTCCTTCTTTTCCCCACATTTGTTATTAAGGACCGTAGTGAATTTTTTTTAATACAATAAAAAAAATACATACGCCTAACTATCACCTCTTACTTCGGTTGATTGAATAGTTGAGGTAATAACATGTTACGAAAGATATAATTTGTATTAGTGGTTACACCCCTCACCTTATAAGTCAGATTTATAATAATGAATTAGGTAAAACTCTAATAGTATGCTTTTTTTAGATAATATATATTTACTTGGAGAGTTGATATAGGAGTTAAATGAGATTAGAAATTTAGAGACAAGTCTTAAAAAAGTACAAATTTCTCTTAAATATAAGCAAGACAAAGTATATATGGAACGAAAGTTTTGAAAAAAGATAAGTATTTCTAACTTAGAGGTGAAAGTTTGAGATCATATCATATAACATGTTACTTAGTTTAAATATCTTGAATACATGATACTAAGGAAATATAAAGAAACGTAAATCATCAAATTCATGTTGAGTGATTTAAATGAAGAAGTGTCTCGTACTACAAAATAAATCTTTTCATTTTTATAACCAATAGTCCCCAATAGTGTAAAAAAACTTTTGGTAACGTCCATTTCCAAGAGCTTTTTCTGATTAAAATGTGTTTTTTGCAAACATTTTTGACAGATAAAATTCATTGCAAAAGTCAAATTAACATATCGGTGTCTTAAAAGACTTTCAAAATGTCATAATGTTTTTTTTAAAAAAATATTTTTGGTGCTTAACAAATCTTTTTTTTTTTTAAATATTCCGCGGCTAAAATCTCCCATAAATTTTAATTATATTATATTTTAAAAAAATGTTTCCCACTGCTAATACCCATGTAATGTGCAATTATTTACTTTTTAAAAATATTAATTTTATTATGTTTTTAAGTGAAATAGTATTTTTTATTTTCAAATATTAAGCAAATAAAAGTATTTATCGAAAACATTTTGATACTATATTTTAATAAGTTTTAAATATATTTTTAATATTATAAATACTAATCATAAAAATTTATTTGCTAACGATTTGAAACACATTTACATTAAATTTTATATTAATTCTAATAAATTTTAGATATATTATAAAGTTAAAACACATTAATACTAAATTTTATGCTAGAATAAATTTTAAACATATTTTTAATATTATAATACTAAACAAATGAAAAATATAAATAAAAAAAGTGAAAGTGATGAATTTTAGAAAAGAAAAAAATGAGAACCGCCTAAAAATGAAGACATAGTTATTTTTAAAATTTTTGAATAACATTAGGGACTTTACAACCACCGTGAAGCGTTTAAAAATTCTTAAGTTATTATCGGCGAAATGTTGTGAAAAACTAAATTATTATAATTGTTGGTGTTAGAGATTGCTATAGACTATTGTAAAATTAAGGGCATTTTGAAATCATAAATGTTGGATGTCAGTGACGACTATGTTCTTTATAAGCAAGATGTATAACAAAATAGAGTAAAATAGGTACTCTAACTCACATACAAATGACAAACCATAACCATGACATAAGTTTTGCATCGAACACTACTTCATTAACCTCTCACTCTTCAAGTTTAAAGATCTTGGCATTTCTTACTCTCCAAAGGCTCCAAGTGATTGTTGTGCAAATAACACCCTAGGTCTTTATTATTCCTTGTTAAGTCTTTTAATGAGTTGTATGTCTTCAAAAAATGATTAGCTTGGTCAAGGCCTACCAAGGGTGCGCTATCAATCCAGGTATGAACCTACTATTATATAGAAATAGAGAAAGGGCGGTGAAAGAATAAGTGAAAAGTATCTTCTTCATTTGCAACAAAAAATATGCACCAATTTTCTTCTGAGTTTGGGATTATTGATCTCTTGATCAGATGGACCCTGGTTGGTAACCTATCTAGAAAAAATCTACATGTGAATAATTTTATCTTTGAAGGTGCCTGAACCTCCCACGTCACTTCTAGGGCTTCTTTCAGTTTAGTTTCCAAGGTTGGATTTTCGTGTTCGTGCATAAAATTTATGTAGAAATACTGCACAGAAAAATTCTACAATGGACAACTGGTCCAAATAAAATTATCTTGTTCGTCTCCTCCTGGTTGGATATCCTTCAAATTTGTCATCAAATCTTCTTTCTCTACTGCAACTGTATGAACCCCTACAACTTGTGATTCAACAACCTGCAGAGACCACTTCCAGGACCCCTCCCTCCAATGACCACAATCTAAAACCTTCATAACTAGATACTTTAAATTTGCATAGAGTGATGGAAATTGTTTTTCTAAAGGTCCTACCTCATTCCACTTTGATTTCCAAAAACATAAATTGCTCATATATCCCATTTTACAAGAGATTAAACTAAAGAAGCCATTTTTCTCAAGCACCTATTGTTTGCCGAGCAATTGGATGTCTATCCACCATAATAATTCTCTGGCTCTATACTTTTTGTCTTTGATGATAGGTATTCCACTATGAAAATCCCCATGTCTATGTTTCATAATTCCCTCCCATATGGCTTCCTTCTCTTGGAGAAGCCTCCACTTCCACTTACATAGTAGAGCTCTATTGAAGCATCCCACATCTTTGATCTCCAAACCTCAATTCTTCTTCTCCTTACACATGATTTTCCAACTAATCCAAGGAATCCCTCTTTTGTCTTCATTGCCTTTCCATAAGAAATTCCTCTGAATGCTTACAATGGCTTGTTAGACCTTTACTAGGGTTTTGTAAAAATAAATGGTAGATAGGTAAGTTATAAAATATTAAGTTCATAAGGGTCACTCTTCCCCATATGGAAATATGCCTCCTTTTCAACTTATATAGCTTTTTCGTAAATATATTTATCACTGATCCCAAACATCACTTCTTATAGGGTTGCAGCCTACATAGATCCCTATGAATTTAAAAGGAACTTTGTCCCTATTACATCTTAGGTAGTTACCTGCGGCCATCATGAACTTGTTAGAACACAGATTGATGTTCAATATATCTCATTGTTTTGATGATAACATTAATGAAATTTTGTATAGAGAATTTATATACTCTAATTTTGTTCAAGTGTTTATTTGTTTTAGATATCAAAATTAATATTATTCTGGAAGCAAGAACGCCTCTGAACACCACAGAACGAAAAAGCTCTGAGCGTCAGAAGCAACTCATCAGAAGACTCTGATCTGCTACAATGACTCTGAGCGAAGCTAAGAAGAACTTCAGTAAAGAACATACGTAAAGCTTCAGAAGACTCTGGATGTACTTAACGCTGCAAGTACAGAAGCTCTGATAAGAAAGTATGCTTTGATAAGGATTTCATGCTTAAAGCACTTTGCTGCAAACTCTGATAGAGAAACTCTGAGTGAGTCAACTCTGATCTGAAGAACTTGGAACATCATCAGAAGTTCTGATGCAAGACGTTCCAAAGTTGGTGAAGAAGATGTTGTTCAAATAAAGATCCGTTGGCATATTCTTTGTCATTATCCAAACGGATCTTTTCCCATTCGTGCATGACACAGGATTTCAGACAAAAAGGATTTGTCAGAACATTCCTCTTTTGAGAAAGGAAAAGTCAATAGAAGACAAAAAGAACAGAATGCACAAATTGTACAGTCTTTGAGAAATGGATTTCAAAGTACTATAAAAGCAAGTCTAAGCATCACTTCAAAGGTTAACGAACTTGAAACAAATTCTTGACAAGTTATTCAACAAGCTCTTATACAAACTTTCTTCAAAAGTTGAATAGTTTATTTTCGTTCTAAAACTTATGTAAAAATCACTGTTATGATATAGCTTTTTAGAAGCACATCTTAAACACATTTGTTAGTTTATCTTTATAAAAGATTCCTTAAGAGACCAAGTGTGGTTAGAATTCTTGAGAAGACTAAGACAGTTGTCTTAGTGGTTTACACTATAATCAGTTTGATTTAGTGGATTAAATCCTTGTTGAGAAAGGCAAATCACCTTGGTAGGGTTGACTGGATTAGTTTGAGTTCAAACGAACCAGGATAAAAATATTGTGTTATTTTTATATCATCTTAATTGTTTTAAAACCCTTATTCAACCCCCCCCCCCCCTTCTAAGTGTTTTTTCCCACCTTCAGTTGGCATCAGAGCTTCGGTTCTGTAAGTGCTCTCACTTAACCGTGACAGAAAAAGATCCTGTTGGGAAAAACTCTTAATCTATTGTTCTTGATTCATCATGGCTACTGAAGCTTCAACTTCAACTTCATACAACAATAAATACGATGATAGAGACGAAATCAGCACCAAACCTCCCATGTTTGATGGTGAGAAGTTTGATTACTGGAAAGATAGAATAGAAAGCTTCTTTCTAGGCTATGACGCTGACTTATGGGATTTGGTTACTGATGGTTATATTCATCCTACAAATGATGAAGGCAAAAAGGTTGATAGAAAGTTTATGTCTGATCAACAGAAGAAGGAGTTTAGAAACCATCACAAGGCGATAACCATTCTATTAAATGCAATATCTCATACTGAGTATAAGAAAATAACAAATAGAGATACTGCGTTTGATATGTTTGAATCTCTAAAAATGACGCATGAAGGAAACTCCCAAGTAAAGGAGACAAAAGCCTTGGCGCTCATTCAGAAATATGAGGCCTTCAAGATGGAGGAATCTGAATCTGTAGAAGCTATGTTCTCAAGGTTTCAGATTCTAACTGCTGGTCTGAAGGTTCTGGACAAAGGTTACTCTACTGCTGATCACGTCAAGAAGATAATCAGAAGCTTGCCAACAAGGTGGAGACCAATGGTGACAGCGCTGAAGCTTGCAAAGGATCTGAATAAGATCATTCTAGAGGAATTGATTAGTTCCTTAAGGAGTCACGAGATTGAGCTGGAAGAAGACGAACCTCAGAAGAAAGGTAAGTCTGTTGCACTAAAGTCTAACAAATCTGCTAAAGCTTTGCAGGTTATTGAAGAAATCTCTGAATAATCTTCCTCTGAAGAAGATGAATTGTCTTTGCTGTCCAGAAGGATAAACCAACTCTGGAAGCACAAACAAAAGAAGTTCAGAAACTTCAAGAGATCTGATCAGTGTGGTGAATCTTCTGGACATAAGAAATCTAGAAAGAAAGATGTAGTGTGCTACGAGTTCAAGGAGTCTGGCCACTATAAAAATGAATGTCCCAAACTTCTAAAGGAGAAACCCAAAAAGAAGTTTGAAAAGAAGAAGAAAATGCTAATGGCCATGTGGAATGATTCAGATGCCTCTGAATCTTCATCAGAATCAGAAGATGAATGTGTTAATGTAGCACTGATGGCTGACATGGAGGACCACGAAATAACTGCTGAATCTGGATCAGAATCAGATTCTAAGGAGGTATTTTCTAAACTTTCTAGAGCTGAACTTACTGAAAGTTTATCTAAAATTCTTGAAAGCTACAGCAAGATCAAACTCAAATACAAGAAGCTTCAAAGCTGTCTTGCATCTGAGAATGATCAACTGAGATCAGAAGTTGCTGAGCTTAAAGCAAACAATCTTAAAATGAAAAATGATTTAGAAAAAGCTCAAAAATCTGACTCAGACCCTATATCATGCTCTAAAAACATTTTAGAAGAGTATGATTATAGATTTCAAAAGTTTTTGGCCAGAGGCCTAGATAGAAGCAAGATGGCTTCAATGATCTATGGCGTAAGCAGAAACAACAGAAAGGGAATTGGATATGAATCACCTTCTGGGAAGGATTTAAATCCAAAACCTGTTGATAAACTGGTCATTAAGTATTCTCCTTTGTATACTCACTTCAAATATGGTCATTTAAATAATATTAAGCACACACGTTCTGATCAGAACAAATATGTGTTTAATAAACCAAAACCTCAACAGAATAAAGATACCTTCAAGGGAAAGAAATTCAGAAAGAATTTCAAACCTACTAACCCCAGAGGACCCAAGAAAATATGGGTACCTAAGGACAAAATAATTTTTGTTGCAGATGTCCTTAGCAGCAAAGTTGAGACACCAATCATGGTACCGGGACTCTGGCTGCTCGTGACACATGACGGGAAGAAGGTCTATGTTCCAAAGCCTGGAACTTAGATCTAGAGGTGACGTGAAGTTTTGAGGGAACCAGAAGGGCAAAATCATAGGCTCTGGAACTATTGGCAATGGTAACCTTCCTTACATATCTAATGTCTTACTTGTTGAAGGATTAACACATAATCTATTGTCCATAAGTCAATTAAGTGACAATGGTTATGACATAATCTTCAATCAAAAATGTTGTAAAGCTGTGAGTCAAAAAGATGGTTCAATCCTCTTTAATGGGAAAAGGAAGAACAACATTTACAAAATCAATCTTTCAGAACTTAAAGTTCAGAATGTAAAATGCCTTATGTCTGTTAACGATGAGCAATGGGTCTGGCACAAAAGATTGGGTCATATTAGTATGAGACGTATATCTCAGATTAATAAGCTCAATTTGGTCAGAGGACTTCCTCAATTGAAGTTCAACTCAGATGCTTTTTGTGAAGCATGTCAGAAAGGAAAATTTTCAAAATCTTCTTTCAAAGCAAAAAATGTTGTTTCAACCTCTAGACCATTAGAGTTGCTTCATACTGATCTGTTTGGACCAGTGAAAACTGCATCCATCAGAGGCAAGAAGTATGGATTAGTCATTGTTGATGACTACGGCAGATGGACATGGGTAAAATTCCTAAAACACAAGTATGAGTCTCATTCTGAATTCATTGACTTCTGCAAACAAGTCCAAAATGAAAAAGAATTTAAAATTGTTAAAGTCAGAAGTGATCATGGTGGAGAATTTGAAAACAAATACTTTGAATTTTTTTTTTAAAGAAAATGGAATTGCATATGATTTTTCTTGTCCTAGAACTCCTCAACAGAATAGAGTTGTAGAAAGGAAAAATAGAACATTGCAAGAAATGGCCAGCACCATGATCAACGAGACTAACATGGCAAAACATTTTTGGGCAGAAGCAGTGAATACAGCATGTTATATTCAGAACAGAGTGTCTATAAGACCTCTTTTGGAGAAGACTCCCTATGAATTGTGGAGGAATAGAAAGCCCAACATTTCTTATTTCCATCCTTTTGGATGTGTTTGTTTTATGTTGAATACTAAGGAAAATATGAACAGGTTTGATTCTAAAGCTCAGAAGTGTTTCATGCTTGGATATTCTGAATGCTCTAAAGGCTACAGAGTATACAATACTGAGACACAGATTGTAGAGGAATCAATTCATGTTAGATTTGATGATAAGCTTGGCAATCAAAAGCCAAAGCAGCTTGAAATTTCTGCAGATAGAGAAGTCCTTCTCACAGACTCTGAAGAATCAAAGGCAGACAAAGCTCAAGCAAAAGCACCAGAAGCAACGTCAGATGCTACTCCCTTGACTGCTCAGATGGATAGCTTAACAATTTCTGAAGAACCAAATATTAAAGGATCATCCAGAATCAAAGCCTCTCATCCAGAGGTAATGATAATTGGAAAGAAGGATGACCCTATCAGAACAAGGTCATTTCTCAGATCTTCTAGAACGTCACTGTTTGGTTTGGTATCTATCATTGAACCTACTTTTATGGATGAGGCTCTGAACAATAATGATTGGATACTTGCTATGCAATAAGAGCTTAACCAACTCACCAGAAATGACGTCTGGGATCTGGTTCCAAGACCAAATGGTTTCAACATCATTGAAACTAAATGGGTCTTCAGAAACAAGATGAACGAGCAAGGAGAAGTTATCAGAAACAAGTCCACGCTGGTTGCTCAAGGATACAGTCAGTAAGAAGGTATAGATTACACAAAGACATATGCTCCTGTGGCAAGGTTAGAATCTATTCGCTTGCTTATTTTCTTTGCTGCACAGAATAACATCACTCTGTATCAGATGGATGTTAAAAGTGCTTTCTTAAATGGTTTCATAGAAGAGGAAGTTTATGTTCATCAACCTCCTGGTTTTGAAAATGAAAAATTTCCAGAACACGTTTTCAACTTAAGAAATTACTCTATGGCTTAAAACAAGCTCCCAGAGCTTGGTATGAGAGGCTGAGTAATTTCCTTCTGGAAAATAACTTTATCAGAGGAAACGTTGACACTACTCTCTTCCATAAATCAATTAAAAAAGACATTTTAGTTTGTCAGATTTATGTTGATGATATTATTTTTGGAACTACCAATATTATGCTTGGAAAGGAGTTTGCTCAATCTATGCAAGCAGAATTCGAGATGAGCATGATGGGAGAACTCAGATTCTTTCTGGGAATTAAAGTGAATCAGACTCCAGAAGGCACCTACATACATCAAACAAAGTATGTAAAAGAACTTTTGAAGAAATTCAACATGTCAGAAAGCAAGGTAGCAAAGACTCCAATGCATCCTACAAGCACACTAGGTAAAGAAGAGGTAAGTAAAAAGGTAGACCAGAAGCTCTATAGAGGTATGATTGGTTCTCTTCTGTTTTTGACTGCTTCTAGACCTGATATCCTCTTTAGTGTCTGTCTTTGTGCTAGATTCCAATCAGATCCTAGAGAATCCCACTTAACAACTGTTAAGAGGATTCTGAGGTATCTGAAAGGTACTACTAACGTGGGTTTATGTTACAGAAGATCTGATGAATACAGATTAGTTGGATTCTGTGATGCTGACTATGCTGGAGACAGAGTAGAGCGTAAGAGTACTTCTGGAAGCTGTCAGTTTCTGGGAAGTCATCTGAACTCTTGGTTCAGCAAGAAGAAACCCACGATAGCGCTTTCAATAACAGAAGCAGAATACATTGCTGCTGGTGGTTGTAGCACACAGATGCTCTGGATGAAGAGTTAACTAGAAGACTATCAGATTCATGAGAGTAACATTTCTATTTTCTGCGATAATACTTCTGCTATTTGCCTTTCTAAGAATCCAATTTTACATTCTAAGGCAAAGCACATAAAATTAAGCATCATTTTATCAGAGACTATGTTCAAAAGGGAATTATTAGTTTGAACTTTGTTGATACAGACCATCAATGGGATGATATCTTCACAAAACCCCTTGCTGAAGATATGTTTAAATGTATTCTGAAGAATATTAGTATGGATTTATGTCCAGAATAAAACTATTATTCAGAAGAAAATGTATTCTGATGAAATATGAATAATGTCTATTATTTGAAGCAATTCTTCTGATTATTTCCTTTGGTACATTATTTTTTGTGAAACTCTGATCTAACAAGTCTCAGAAGATCTGAGTGTTGTTTAACGTTTCCTATTCTTAAGATATTCAGAGGCACATCAACATCAAACACGTGTCACATGATATCTGAAAAGGTGGAGTGTACTCAATGAAACGCCGTTTTGAGGTATTGTCTGTATTCTCAATTCTCGTTTTCCTCCCCACGCTTGTCACTATCATTTAATGTTTGAAATCATTATTTTTTTATGTGACTTTTTGAATTAAATTAAATGAATTAATTGCTGATCGCGTGCCCTAATTTTTTGCCCCTATAAATGCCACAACATTACACCTTCTCACACTTTTCACTCTGTTGCGGTTAGAATATGATATCAAATTATTAATTAATTTGAATCGCATCTTTAGTTCACAACCGATCTTTGATTTATCCGAAGGAAAAGGTCAAAAGAGGAAAACCTAATTTTGCATCGTAAAGACAATGCGGGGAGAGATCTAGGTAAGGGGTTGGTTAAGCTCAGGGAAGGTACTAGCACCCTAAACTTATGTAGTACTCTACAGGAACCTTTTGTTTATTGTATGCTTTTTTTATATTTTATTATCTGTTTTAATATATATTGAGGTAAGGGATAGAGTGACCTAAAGACCTAAGGGTTAGTCCTAAGTTTACTCGGCAAGACGTCGCATCTTGTGCCTACATATCCTGACGGGAATGGAATCAGAGTAATTGTAGTTCCCCTCGAAAGGGAGGTTAGAAACGTCTTGACTGTGGTCAAGGTTTCAATGGGGAATAAACGTATCTTAAGGACACGCTTATGTGGAGTCTTTGAAACTCCTATTTCTACGTTGAATTTGTTAATTAAAAATTTAGGGTTGAAATTAGGGATTCCACGGCGGGAAACCCTAAAACAAAGTACGGCGACTCTTTGACCTAAAACTAGGGTAAAGGGTATTTTTGTCCACGGCGGGACGCCTAGGTTAATTAGGGTTTGAGACGGCTAAAACTAGGGTTATTGACTCGGCGGTCAAACAACTAGACCTAATTCCTTCAGAGGGAATTCTAACGGTAAAACATGCAAACATGACAAAATATTATACGGCAAAATTAAAGTGCGGAAAGTAAAGAAAGCGTCGCGACGATCACTCGCGTAAATTACAAATCCCAAAAAAAACAAAAACAAAATAAATCGCGACCATGGCCTCGCGTAAATTACATCCATGGAACAAAATAAATTAAAATAAATATGAATCATAATCTATGTATAATCTGAGGAGAGAAACAGAGAACGTTAGTGAAAAGTTAGACGAAAATATGGCAAACATATTTTATATTAAAAGAAACACGAAAATGCAATTTGGAATTTTTATTATTGTTTTGTTAATTTTTATATTTTTTTTTTATTAAAATTTTAGTCTTAATTTTAAAAGGTTTTAATTTTTAAATAAACAAAACTTTAGTTTTAACTTTTTATCTTTAGAAAGTTTTAATTTTAATTTTAATTTTTAAAAGAGAAAGTCTTAAATTAAAAAAAAACTCTAATCATAAGTTTTTTTTTAAAAGAAGAAGTTTACATAAAAAAAAAGGTTCGTTAGTCTTACTTTAACAGAATGTTAGTTTTAAAATTTTAAAGAAAGTTTTAGAAAAAAGTTTTAACCCTTTCTAACATGTTTTAATTTTTAATCTTTAAAACTTAAAAAAAATGTTAATTTTAATACTTAAAAAAAAGTTTTAATTTTAGGACTGGGTTAATTTTAAGTTAGTAAAAATGTTTTCACTTAAATATAAAAGTGTTTTAAACACTGTTTATTTATTAAAAAAAAAAAATTATTAGTGGTTAGTGTTTTAATTAAGAAAAAGTTTTAAGTTTTTTACTTACTGTAATTATAATCAAAAACTGGTTTTAGTTATAATTCACAAAAAGGGTTTTTAGTTAGAAAAAAAGAAAAGGTTTAAAAAATGAAATGAGAGTTTAATTATTTGGAAGAGGTTTTAATTGGGATAACATAAAAGCTTACATTTCAGTTGCCGGTTGGTGATGCTTTCGCTTGTTCTTTGCCGGCGGCAATGGTTCTCGACGAACTTCTTTGGATCTCTTTTCCTCTTTCTCAAATGGAGGTGATGATGATGAGCTTCGAAACTCTTCTGAACCTCCGGATCTTGACGACCGCCGTTTTTCTTTTTGTCTCCTTTTCTGATGACCTGTTCTTGATTTTCTGATGTGAATGAAGTTTCCTCCCATCACTTATGTTTATATAGGTAACAAATTAGGGTTAGCTCTAACCTAATTCCCACTTTAAAGCCCAACTTAAAGAATTAGTCAAAACTAAATTAAAACAAACTTAAAACAACTTAAAACTCTATTTATTTACTAAATATAATAAAATATTTTCTAATATTTTTAATTTTTTGATTTTTTGATGTTTTTTTTATGAATAATATGGAAAAAGTGAAAAATAATATTTTTAAAAAAATAATTTAAATAAAATACGAAAATAATAATTAAATAATAAAAAAAACTATTTTTGTTTTTTTTTTATGAAAATAGAAAAGTTAGAATAAAAATAAAAGAAAAACAAAAAGTGAAGAAGGTGGGATTCGAACTCTCAACCTCTCACACTCACAACTCCTTACACACGGTCTCTTGCCAATTGTGCCATTTTATTCATTCAAAATAAAGTGGCACTAGAAACTATGTAAAGGTAGGACAAATTTGGGGTGCAACAGATGCCCCTATTTAAATAGCTTCACCGGATGATTTGAGCAGCGGAGACTCGAGAAATCGCGGTGAAAGGGATTTAAATACAGATAACCGAAAATTTGGCCTCTGGATGCAGTGATATGCAATGATATGGGCAAAATAACACGAACTATAATGCTGACAATGCCATGAATCTAATATGATGCGTATGATGGAATGATGAATGCAAGGATGCAGACGACACGATGTCATAGGGGACAGCGCAACGAAGAATTGCACTGGGGAAGTAGACATGCGGTGGTGACAAGGTAACATAGGATCCACACGGAGACAGGACCAGGTAAACGACAAACGCTAGAGTTTTCGGGACATTCCTTGAAGAGATCGAGCGGGATCTTCAGGACTCACCAGAAAACATATAGGGAGAGACAACATCAGAACATTTCGGAAGAACATCGAAAAGGAGACACGTCGTATCACGAAATAGTCGATGGGTGCCAAGTAAACTGGACTTTGTCCACAAGGTAAGACGCGGATAAAACACGACCTCGGGGAGAAAAATGCGAATGGGGATAAAACACCCATGCTGCCAAGTAACTAAATTCGTCCACAAGGTAAGACGCGGATAAAACACGACCTCGGGGAGAAAAATGCAAATGGGGATAAAGCACCCATGATGCCAAGTAAATAAATTCGTCCACGAGGTAATACGCGGGTAAAACACGACCTCGGGGAGAAAAATGCAAATGGGGATAAAGCACCCATGATGCCAAGTAAATAAATTTTGCCCACAAGGTAAGACGCGAGTAAAACACGACCTCAGGGAAAAAAAAAAGTAAATGGGGGTAAAACACCATGATGTTAGGTAAACCTAGGAATATCTGGTAAACGGGGAATAAAACACCCGGGATAAAGGTACATGGGGGATAAAACACCCAAGGATAGAAGGTAAGTGGGGAGTAAAGCACCCAAGATAGACATGTAAATGGGGAGTAAAGCACCCAGGATAAAAATGTAAATGGGGAGTAAAGCACCCAAGATAAAAATGTAAATGGGGAGTAAAGCACCCAAGATAGAAATGTAAATGGGGAGTAAAGCACCCAAGATGTGCACATGTATAGGAATTATGCTATGGCATATGATCAAATGCAAATGCAGACGTCGACGACAAGACTCGACTCTTTCTGTGAGATGACAAAACTGGAGGACTGATTCCTCAACACGGAGATCACTGTCATTCTGTTAAACTGTATCAAGTTGATAGTCACTGTAGGAATGATGAATAACTTCTTGGGGATTATGCAAGTAAACTGCCCCAGGTCAAATGAATTGATAATTGCTTCAGCTGTCTGATTCGTGGAATCGACTGTTTTGTTGTATCCTCGGAGGGCTTGCCCCAGTCTGAGTCTTGAACAATTCTCTGGATAAACCAAATCTGAGAAGATATTGCCTTGAACAAATCTTGAACTGATTCTTTGACAAGATGTAAAAGGAACTTGCCCCTGATAAGATCACTTGACCAAGTTTCTCATTGTTTGAAAATTCCTTAGAGGAAAGCCAGTTTGCAAACAAAAATATTCATACAAACATGGTAATGCAAAGTTCATGCGACTTTTGAAATCAAAATTATTTTTGAAAGATGGAAAATACATGAGTCGTTAGTCAGAACACGGTGGTTCAAGACGCTCAAAGTTTAAAACAAAGGTGTACTGCCAAAATAAATGATTCACAAAGATCTTTAGGATTCAGGTTACGCAACCTTGCTGTAGTATACTTTCAAAATAACCTTGCTTCAATTAGGTCTTTTGAGGGTTGTAATGTGGCCTGGTTCACGGTTTATGAAACAAAGGATAAAGGCTCAAAATTTGTTTGTTCCCACCCAATCTACGTGATAATCTTCAATTCTACGCTCAGTTAACTCATATTATGCATTCAGGTTCCTATAGGTTAGGAATTGCACTGATGGTAGTAATGATGGTTCGAAAGTCAAGGGACTCTTGAGATGGTCGTCACTACTTTCCTATAACATTTGGTTGTTTTGACATTTATGATTTTTAGGGTAAGGATTTAAAACTCCTCTCTGCATTATCCCTAAATTTTGCCTGAGCTGTTTCTTGTGAAGATTACAGTCATCGGGATGCCCCAGTTTTGCCTAAGTCTCCTTTATATGTTTTGACTTAGCAGACTTTTTTTTTTGAAAGAAAGTGACTGCCTAGCCTAATGATCACGATGAACCATCATCGGCTTTTGAATTGGAAAACATCTTCGACACTTACTTGCTGTGTACGAAGGAAAACTTGTGAATTTAACCTTTATATGAAAGGTGTATTGCATGAAAGCACAACCGAGTTAACTGAGAACTACCCATCCCCAGGCTAAGATTGCGGGTTTTTTTGTAAAGAAAGAAACTCCAACTTCTAGGCTCGAAGGGGGTGACAAGGGGATAACTTCCTTATTTCTCCAGTGTTTGGGAGTTGAAACAATGCCTCACATCGTCAACAAGGATTGATTGAAAGCATACTGACAGCAGTTATGGGTATAACGTTTTCGTCATCCTCCCTCCAATCTTTGCATACCAAAAATTCGGACAAAGGTAAATATTTGAAAGATAAAGCATAGAGATAAAAATAATAGATAAAATTAATTAAATCAAAAGTTGCAATGCTCAGTTCATCGATATAAAAGTACAAACATAGTTTCGAAAGAAAACAGCTAATAAAATAAGGAAAATACAAACAATGAGAAACAAAGGTCTGTGATTAAACCAATACAAAGATAAACTGTCATGTCTAAAACAAATAAATAGCCTACTGAGGTCAGCCTGAAGCTTCACTTCTGATGCCCTGGCAAAGGATTCTTCTGGATGTTTGGAGGATTGTCTGGAAAATCAAGTATCCCTGCTCTCATCAGCTCACACACTCTGGCTTTCAGTGCAAAACAATGCTCCAAGTCATGGCCTAAGGCACCCTCATGAAAAGCGCACTGGAAATCAGCCCTAAATCCAGCTGGAGGAGGATTAGGAGGAGGTGGTAAAGCCCTTGTAGTGATCAGCCCTTGTTGAACCAGGTAAGGATAAAGTTATGTGTAAGTCATGGGAATAGGATCAAATTGATTCCTATTTTGATACTGGTCTTGTCTAATAACTGGACGTTGAGGATTCTGAGCTGGCTGCGGAGCAACAACAGGTTGAGATCCCTGGCGAGGCTTTCTTGATTCAGTCATGACAGCATTGGTCTGCTCGTCCTTCCTCTTATGGAAATTCCCATAGAATTTCTTTGCACCATTAGAAGATTCGGCAGCTTTGGATACCTTCCCATTTTTCAAACCTTCTTCTAACCTTTGGCCAATAGTCACCAGATCTGTAAAGCTTGAAGAGACGCTCCCACTCATCTTTTCCCAATAGAAAGGAGACAAAGTATCCATGAATATTCCTGTCAGTTCCTTCTCTGCTATAGGGGGTTCGACTTGAGAAGCTAACTCCCTCCAACGCTGAGCATACTCCTTGAACGACTCTTTTTCCTTCTGAGACATACTTTGAAGCTGACGACGATCGGGAGCCATATCCAAATTGTATTTGTATTGCTTCATAAAAGCGTTGACGAGATCTTGGAAGCAGTGGACATTGTTATGCTGTAAGTTCATATACCATTTAAGAGAAGCACCACTCAAACTATCCTGAAAGCAATGAATGAGCAACTTCTGATTGTTGGTGTAAGCTGCCATCTTTCGGAAGTACATGACTAGATGGGCTCTTGGACATGAATGACCTTGATACTTCACGAACTCAGGAGTCTTGAACTTGGCAGGCAAAACAAGACCAGAAACTAGGCACATATTATCGGCATCAACATTGAAGAAATCAGTACCCTCGACAGCTTGGAGTCTCTTGTTTATGATCTGAAACTGTTCACGGGTGATCTCAGGCTCAACAACATCTTCTTGAATATCGGCAACATTGTACTCATAGGGAGGATTCTCAACGGGAGCTTGGATAGTCTGATTAACCGTGTGGACCACAGGTTGGGCCTCGGTAAGGACAGGAGCTTGAAAAATCGGTCTGACAGCCTGACCAATCATAGCAGCAGATGCAACAGGTGGAGAGTAGTTAGGAGGTAAACCAAACTCAGGCCAACTAGAGGGCGGCACTGAAACAAGAGGTGGATCAACACTTGAAACTTCCTGAATGACAGTCCTCTGAGGTGGCTCTCCTCTGGCAATCAACACTTGAAGCATCTCGGTAAGCCTGGTCATGCCTGCTTTCAACTCATCAATCTCCATTCGGACCTCCGCATTATGTTCCTCTTGTTCTGACATTTGGCGTCTATAGTTAGCTCTAGTCTGATATCTGTGTCGAGGAATCAGCTTGACGACTCAAAGGTACACTGGAAGACGAGAGAACCGAGAATGAGAAACCAGGGGAAAAATGCAATGCAAAAATGTGATGCTAATGCCATGTAATGGTTCCAAGAATTTCAACGGTCGATTGCAAATATTCCCTTTTAGGAAAGTTGGAAAGAAATTTTTTTTTTGACTCTAAAATGTAGGACCTTTTTGAATTTGCAAAAGACTATTGAATTCCTTGAAACTGGAAATGATATGATGCTTTATGGATGCAAAGCACAAATACACACACAAAGGTCCTAGGTTAGAGGACAGCGAATGGAGTTAAGGTCTACCCTTCCCAAAAGGTAAGTACTATAGGTTAATTGTACCTGCAGAACAAGGTTCTAAAGCGGTGCCCAAAGTCATCAATCCATCTTTCGGATATTATCAACTTTCCGACTGACTCGGGGGTCGATAATATTCTCAAGAGAACCTCATTTGAGTGTAGTATCGCGTAGCAACTATTGTAGGACTACTCCCACATAGTTCCCGCACTACGTCCTATATAAGGCCAAGGTGGTGTTAAGGTACTACGGTCCCCAGTATCACAGACTCCAATTGAAAATAGTAAAAGTTTTCACGACTGCACTCGATCAACCGAACCATTTTCGAAAGGGTCTCAACTGAGCGGTGATTCTCGATTCGACTTGGTCGGGACTCACTCCCGGCAAGCCTCGTCGAATATCTCACCTTCCTATAATAAGGTCACTCAAGTCCGGGTTAGGACTTATCTCACAATAACAGGTATCCCCACAAGGTACAATGATATATAAAAATAATTAATAAAATATCATACAATAAACAAAATAGGGATAACCCTTAAAAATTAGGAGGGTCCCCAGTGAAGTCGCCATTTTCTGTTGCGGTTAGAATATGATATCAAATTATTAATTAATTTGAATCGCATCTTTAGTTCACAACCGATCTTTGATTTATCCGAAGGAAAAGGTCAAAAGAGGAAAACCTAATTTTGCATCGTAAAGACAATGCGGGGAGAGATCTAGGTAAGGGGTTGGTTAAGCTCAGGGAAGGTACTAGCACCCTAAACTTCTGTAGTACTCTACAGGAACCTTTTGTTTATTGTATGCTTTTTTTATATTTTATTATCTGTTTTAATATATATTGAGGTAAGGGATAGAGTGACCTAAAGACCTAAGGGTTAGTCCTAAGTTTACTCGGCAAGACGTCGCATCTTGTGCCTACATATCCTGACGGGAATGGAATCAGAGTAATTGTAGTTCCCCTCGAAAGGGAGGTTAGAAACGTCTTGACTGTGGTCAAGGTTTCAATGGGGAATAAACGTATCTTAAGGACACGCTTATGTGGAGTCTTTGAAACTCCTATTTCTACGTTGAATTTGTTAATTAAAAATTTAGGGTTGAAATTAGGGATTCCACGGCGGGAAACCCTAAAACAAAGTACGGCGACTCTTTGACCTAAAACTAGGGTAAAGGGTATTTTTGTCCACGGCGGGACGCCTAGGTTAATTAGGGTTTGAGACGGCTAAAACTAGGGTTATTGACTCGGCGGTCAAACAACTAGACCTAATTCCTTCGGAGGGAATTCTAACGGTAAAACATGCAAACATGACAAAATATTATACGGCAAAATTAAAGTGCGGAAAGTAAAGAAAGCGTCGCGACGATCACTCGCGTAAATTACAAATCCCAAAAAAAACAAAAACAAAATAAATCGCGACCATGGCCTCGCGTAAATTACATCCATGGAACAAAATAAATTAAAATAAATATGAATCATAATCTATGTATAATCTGAGGAGAGAAACAGAGAACGTTAGTGAAAAGTTAGACGAAAATATGGCAAACATATTTTATATTAAAAGAAACACGAAAATGCAATTTGGAATTTTTATTATTGTTTTGTTAATTTTTATATTTTTTTTTTTATTAAAATTTTAGTCTTAATTTTAAAAGGTTTTAATTTTTAAATAAACAAAACTTTAGTTTTAACTTTTTATCTTTAGAAAGTTTTAATTTTAATTTTAATTTTTAAAAGAGAAAGTCTTAAATTAAAAAAAAACTCTAATCATAAGTTTTTTTTTAAAAGAAGAAGTTTACATAAAAAAAAAGGTTCGTTAGTCTTACTTTAACAGAATGTTAGTTTTAAAATTTTAAAGAAAGTTTTAGAAAAAAGTTTTAACCCTTTCTAACATGTTTTAATTTTTAATCTTTAAAACTTAAAAAAAATGTTAATTTTAATACTTAAAAAAAAGTTTTAATTTTAGGACTGGGTTAATTTTAAGTTAGTAAAAATGTTTTCACTTAAATATAAAAGTGTTTTAAACACTGTTTATTTATTAAAAAAAAAAAATTATTAGTGGTTAGTGTTTTAATTAAGAAAAAGTTTTAAGTTTTTTACTTACTGTAATTATAATCAAAAACTGGTTTTAGTTATAATTCACAAAAAGGGTTTTTAGTTAGAAAAAAAGAAAAGGTTTAAAAAATGAAATGAGAGTTTAATTATTTGGAAGAGGTTTTAATTGGGATAACATAAAAGCTTACATTTCAGTTGCCGGTTGGTGATGCTTTCGCTTGTTCTTTGCCGGCGGCAATGGTTCTCGACGAACTTCTTTGGATCTCTTTTCCTCTTTCTCAAATGGAGGTGATGATGATGAGCTTCGAAACTCTTCTGAACCTCCGGATCTTGACGACCGCCGTTTTTCTTTTTGTCTCCTTTTCTGATGACCTGTTCTTGATTTTCTGATGTGAATGAAGTTTCCTCCCATCACTTATGTTTATATAGGTAACAAATTAGGGTTAGCTCTAACCTAATTCCCACTTTAAAGCCCAACTTAAAGAATTAGTCAAAACTAAATTAAAACAAACTTAAAACAACTTAAAACTCTATTTATTTACTAAATATAATAAAATATTTTCTAATATTTTTAATTTTTTGATTTTTTGATGTTTTTTTTATGAATAATATGGAAAAAGTGAAAAATAATATTTTTAAAAAAATAATTTAAATAAAATACGAAAATAATAATTAAATAATAAAAAAAACTATTTTTGTTTTTTTTTATGAAAATAGAAAAGTTAGAATAAAAATAAAAGAAAAACAAAAAGTGAAGAAGGTGGGATTCGAACTCTCAACCTCTCACACTCACAACTCCTTACACACGGTCTCTTGCCAATTGTGCCATTTTATTCATTCAAAATAAAGTGGCACTAGAAACTATGTAAAGGTAGGACAAATTTGGGGTGCAACACACTCTCTTTCACACCGTGTATGCATTTCTGTTTGCTCCATTGTTTCTTCATCTCCTCCAAACCTAAAACCCAAAGAAGGATTTGTTATCTCACTTCTTCAATAATGGCAACCTCATCTTCAACCTCTCAACAGTTTGAATCAACAATGGTTGTTGTTTCATCTTCTCCAATGGGTCCTACTCCGTTCACAGCACCTGAAAGAACTCTCCTCACTCCCGTTGGTCAACTGGAAGTTCTATGTGAGTTCTTAATTGATTTTGAAAGCATTGCTGAAAATGGATTTGATTTACATCCAACTGTGTCATCACAAGGATGGACAAAGTACTTTGACAGACTGGTTGGTCCAGTTTACCCTTGCTTGGTCAAAGAGTTTTAGATTCATGCAAGAGTTTTCCCCCAAATTCATTATGTCTTCAGTTCTGGGTAAAGAGATCATTATCACTGAAGATCTGATTCACAAGCTAATAGGATATCAAGAATCAGATGGTGTTACTCATCTACCAGCAAGTCGTATGGATATGGATGAGGTGTACAGTGAAGTGTTTACTTCTGGGGAAGCCTAAATCAAGATAAAGGATCTGAAAGTTCAATACAAGATTTGGGCTAAGATCTTCTTAGGCTGCATCCATCACAGAAAATCAACAAATTCTCCTGACTACATCAACTCTGATCAGATGTACTTCATATATTGTTTGGGCAAAGGTATTAAGGTGGATCTGCCTTAGTTACTTTTCACTCATCTGTGGACTCATGTGAAACAATCTAGAGAAGAAGTCAGAACCAAGCACCAAAAGATTAGAAACTGGATACCTATGGGAAGACTAATCTCAGACATTCTGATTGAGAATGGCTTAGTTGGTCATCTGACAGAAGCTGATATGAAAGAAGAATTAGCTTCAATTGTTGGAAAACCTCTGAATGGCAAAAGTCTGCAGAGGATGAGGATTGTAGAAGAACTTACTTCTACACCAGATCAGATCAACTTTGAAGAAGTAAGCAAGAGAAGGATTCCTGTGGATGATTTTGTTAGAACACAGATTGGTGTTTCTTATATCTCTATGTTTTGATGATAACTTTTATGGAATTTTGTATTAAGAAAATATACACTCTAAAATTTGTTCAAGTATTATTGTTTCAGGTATAAAATTAAATGCTCTTAAAGAAGCAAAATACATAAGTACAAAGAAACTATACAAAGCTCTGAAGCATCATATGCAAGACTATCAGAAGATTCTGAAGCGCTGCCAGAAGGATCTGAAGCAGAAGTTACAGAATGATCTGAAGCGTTAATGAAAGGAGTGTACAAAAGTTGAGGCTTTGATAATCAGACTCTTATCATTAATATTCACGCTCTTAGCACATACTGCTGCATACTCTGATGAAGACTCTGATCAAGATTGAGACTCTGATACATTAAGATCTGATCATCTATCAAGGCTCTGAACTTCTCATTCATCTTAAGCTCTGATCATTTTAAAGCATTCCATATCTTTTAAGCTTACTACAAGTTCTGAAGTGCAGATTATAAAGACTTCATCTTGAAGGAAGCTTGTTGAAGAAGCTGTAAACTTGATTAGACGTGGTGCTACTTCCAAAGTAACCAACGGCTAATTTGTCCAAAGAAGTGACGTGGTGCAAATCCCAAGGCTTCTACAAGCATACCTTTCTACAGAAAGCATATCTCTGCCCATACTTTTGGTGATGAAAAGTCTTACAAATTTAATATTATATTCAGCTGCACATCACTCAAAGCATTTGGAAAAAGCTATAAAAGGAGAACTACTTCAACATTTTGATGCTGCTAATTCACGACTCACCATTTGCTCATTGTAAGTTCACTCAGAAAGAAATACACGCTTGATCCATAAAAGAGAAAATCTCACAAGATCTTATTCATTTGATCTTTCATAAAACCATATAGTTTTTGTTGTACTTAATCTTAAGTGTAAACATCACAGTTGTGATACAGCTTATTAGAAGCATTCAAACACTTGTTAGTTTACATTAATTTGTAAGAAGTTCCTTAAGAAGACCAAGGTGTGGTCAGTAGTTCTTGAGAAGACTAAGACAATTGCTCTTAGTGCTTTCTATTGTAATCAGTTGATCAATAGTAGATTAAGTCCTTGTAGAGAAAGGAAAATCATCTTTGATAAGGTGGACTGGAGTAGTTAAGTTCAACGAACCAGGATAAAAATCTTGAGTTATTTTTATTGCCATATTTCTTAAAAACTCTTATTCAACCTCCCCCCCTCTAAGTGTTTTTCTCACCTTCAGTTGGCATCAGAGCTCCGGTTCTGTTTGTGCTATCACTTAACCGTGACCAGAAAAGATCCAGTGTGAAAAACTCTTGATACTCTTGGTTGATATACATTATGGCTGCTGAAACTTCAACACCCAACAGCAACAAATATGAAGAAAGAGTCAGCACAAAACCTCCCATGTTTGATGGAGAGAAATTTGATTATTGGAAAGATAGACTGGAAAGTTTCTTTCTAGGATTTGATGCTGAAGCAATCTGGAAGAGATTCAAAAATAGATTCAATTCTGTTGCTTCGAATCTTTAAGAGATTTATGCTGATGATGCAAAGGTCAGATTTGCTGAAGCTGTCAGACTCAATCTCCTGAGTGTTAGCAGAAATCCAACATTTCTTCTAGAGAACACACCTACAAAGGATGTGTGCCTTACTTCTGAAGAATTTGTTGCTTCTGAGACTGCTGAAGTGGTTAGACCTGAAGTAGTAGCTCCAGAAGTTTCTGCTTCTGAGACTCTTGACTCTGCTCAACCTGCTGACATGATTGTCCATAATGTTTCTGCATCTTTGGTTGTTCATGATGCCTCTGCTTCTGCATCCACTTCTGAGTCATCTAAAGTGAAGAAAGAAGACGAAGATTTGCATGCTCAGCTTGCTGAACTCAAGGCTAGAAACACTGAGATCAAATCTTGGATGGTTAAGCAGGAACAAAAAACTGAAGAAATCAAGACATGGATGGCGAAACAAGACGAATCCACATCTGAGATAACGAATCTTCTGAGGATTTTGACTTCTCGTCATTCTTAGTTTTATGTGTTGTTTGTGCACTTGTGTTATCTGACTGTTTGTTTTTGTTCTTGGATTATCTTGATGAATTCATCTAAATGTTATGTTTTTCTGGCTGAATTTATCTTATACTTTATTATTTTTCCTCTGTTAATTTTTTTTCTGGCTGAATTTATCTTATACTTTATTGTTTTTCCTCTGTTAATTTTTTTTTCTGTCTTAAAGTTTTTCTTAAAAGATTTTCTTTTTGATATGACAAAAAGGGGAAGAAAATGGTAATTTTGATAATTCACATAAACAGTTACCAAAGGCAACTCATACATGATAAATTTCTTCTAATCACATTTTTGAGTGTTTCAGAGCTAGTAATTTTCATCTGACAAATTCTAAGAATTAACTCTGAACCAAAGTCTGAGAATCTACAAGTTTCCTCTGATGCTGAAAAGAATACAGAAGCTGAAAGGGAAGTATTTAATCTTTTCAAAATTATTCATTTCAGGGGGAGATTAATATTCTCAAGGGGAGTAATATTTCTTTTCTTTTTAAACAAAATTTCCCATAGTTTTTGTCATCATCAAAAAGGGGGAGATTGTTAGAACACAGATTGATGTTCAATATATCTCATTGTTTTGATGATAACATTAATAAAATTTTGTATAGAGAATTTATATACTCTAATTTTGTTCAAGTGTTTATTTGTTTCAAATATCAAAATTAATATTATTCTGGAAGAAAGAACGCCTCTGAACACCACAGAACGAAAAAGCTCTGAGCGTCAGAAGCAACTCATCAGAAGACTCTGATCTGCTACAATGACTCTGAGCGAAGCTAAGAAGAACTTGAGTAAAGAACATACGTAACCACTGAGTATACCCAACCTACTTGCCCTTTTAACCACTTAAGCAAGCCTTTCAACCATAATTGATAACAAGAAAGGAGATAATGGATCTCCCTGTCTCAAACCCCTAGACACCTTAAAATCTTGAGTTGTGCTTCCATTCACCAATACTAACATGTAACTAGTAAAAAAACCCGCCCTTCATCCACTGCATCCACTTACCACCAAATCCCATAGCCACCAACACCTTCTCTAAAAATCCCAGTCAAGACAATCATATGCCTGAGCAAAATCTAATTTGAATAATAAATAACTCTTTTTCTTCCTCTTAGAAAAATTTATCAATTCATTTGCTACCACAACCCCATTAAGTAAATGTCTCCATGGAATGAAGGTTGTTTGCGTCTTAGGAATTAACCTTCCTATGATCTTTCTCAAATGAGATGCCAAATTTTTTGAGATCACTTTATAGGCGCATCCTATAAGGAATATAGGCCTATATTCATCCAAGCCTTGAGTATTCTCAAACGTATGAATCAAGGCAAAGAAAGAAGATAACATGGCTTTAGGTAAAGTTGCAGAACAGTGGAACTCTTTTATGCACTTGGCCATATCACTTCCAACCACCTCCCAACATCGTTTTAAGAACTCCATGTTAAAACCATCTGAACCTGGGCTTTTGTTCCCATCACAATCAAATACAACCTATTGGATTTCCTCTATAGTAAAAAGCTCCTCAAACCTTGAGTTTTATTTCTATGGTTAATTTAGGGAAACCAGAAAAATCAATGGTTGGTCTTTGAATAGAATTGCTCTAAAACCTTGATGCAAAATATTCCTTTATAGCCACTACAAGAAAATTAGGGTTTTACGCCACAAAAATTGCGACAGTTACTTGATAACCGCCATAACTCTAATATAGAGATGTGTTTCACGACAGTATACACCTACTGCCCTTACATTTTTAAAAGATTATTAAATATTACAACTGTTATCATTAAACCGTCCTACAAATAAGTTCACGACTGTCTCAAGAGCCTTCCTAAATTTTATGTCACGATGATAGAACAACCGTCGCCCCCTAAACCCAATAACACAAACTATAACCAATGACGGATCCAGAATTATTTGTGTGTGGGGACTAAAAATCAGTCTATGGATTTTGAATAAATAAATGACTAAAAAATTAAAATACATAAAAAGTAAAATATTATATATTCTCAAAATAAAACATTAATTTTAAAAACAATTATTTAAATAAAAATTAAATTCAAAATATCAAAAGTTTACTATATATATCAAAATTTTAGAAATAATTTTTATAGTAAAAATTAAACATTAAATTAAACAATATATACTCTTAATATTATAAAATAATAAATATAGAAAACAATTCAATAACATCCATTTATTAAAGAGAAATAAAAAAAATTAATTAAAATAAAACTGTATATGTCGACTGTGAATCTACCGCCGCGTGTTTAAAATTTTCAAAACCTTTCACCCTCAGATTCCCTCACAACCGCGACGGTGATATCCACCCGTCGTCATCTAAAATTTCATCTTTCCCGCTAAAACGCAGAATTCATTCCCCTTTTATTTGCCTTTTTTCTTCTTTTTCAGAAACCTCTGCTCACACCCTCGGAGAAAGAGGGAAACAGTTCTGTGTTTTCAGCCACTCTCGCCGTCATTGCGAATCACCGTCAAAGCAACCCCATCAATTTAAATCTTAACAGGTTTGTCTTCTCAAACCCTAAATTACTTTTCAAACCTTGAATTAGATCCATGTTTGGATTTTACTCTGCATTTTGTATTCAATTGGTTTGGTTTTTAAGCATTATGTGTTTGATTTCTCTGTTTGAGAGTTAAATCTGAGTAAGAAAATGGATTGTTTATCTGTGTGGACGTGTTATGTCGAGTTTCTTGATGCTGAAGGGTTACGGTTGCAAATTATGGTATAGAGGATCTGAGTAATGTTGTAAGTTGCGCCGGTAGAATCAAATGTGTGAGAGATAATGATAGGAAATTTTTGAGCATCGTATAAATTGTTCCAATAGGAAATTGGAATTAAAACATACATATACAATAAGAATCCAGCCATTATGTTGATGATGGCAAAGCCACGAACAACCAAAGGACTACCTATGAGGCCAGTAACCGTGTTCCAGTCCAGGCCAAATGAACCAACGCCAAGGCCTTTCATGTCCGATCCGATCTGTTGCGCAGTAATGGAATTTTTCCAAATCAAGCAAACAAAAGGCATGGTCGATATTGCTTGGAAAAAATAGCCTGGGACAATATAATATGCAAAGCTAGCTACAAAGACTATGAAAAAGAATTGCAGCCTAGAAGTTCCTCCTTTAGGCCTTTTTAATTTTTCATGAAATGCTCTAAATAGAGACACTTGCACAAGGTTTTCAGGCCACCACATGTAAGGCGAATCGACAAGGAACCTTCTGAAAATTCTAGCCCATCCATACCCTAACATCTTAGTCGATATCGCTCATATACGCTGCTAATGGATTGATACTTCTGTGATAGAAAGCCTTTACAATTGTGATGATGTTGATAGCATAAACACCACTAGATCCTGAGCTAGAAAAGATAGTTATCAACGTGTGTTCCTTCAAAGAGAATGACCCCGGATTCAACGAAAAAGACAAATCTGTGAAAGGGACTTGAATTGGTTTTGTGGGAAGTGTTGCAGCCATAAGTTTCCCAAGTGGGAGTGTAATAATCTGAGCAGAGACAGAAGTGATTTTCTTACCAACAGCTTCAAGAAACTCTTTGGCATTTTCAATATCACAAAGAGCATTAAAGTACTTGATATCATTTTGAGGCAACATGCTGCTAAGCAGTAAGTAGTTTTTCCTTGTATGATATCTTCATTTTTGTTTATGCATATTGCATTATTACATTTCAATATTTCTTACTTTGCATTGCTACTATAGGGGCTGCCTACTTGTGCGTCAAAACTTTTTTCATAATGATCCTAAGAGTTTTGCTAATGTGGGGGTGGTGTTATAGGCTGCAGGGGATTCCATTCAAGTTTTAGAGCTACTCAGAGTGGTCTCTCCCTTAACATAGGTTAAATCTTTATCTCATATGCAACCAATCTTTATTTTTTTGGTGTTAAAGCTCCGGTTCCCATCCAGGATTTGAAATTGTCTGACTTTCCTCAATCTTCCAAATAATCTAGATGTCATAACCACCATGATAATTCAACTTAGGCCTGTGGTGGATTTCTTAATTTCCAATCAAAATGCAAGAGATCCATTTCAACTTGATTGGGCAAAGGTACGACTACTTGCTTCATATTGTTTATCATCATTGATTGATCATGTCTGATCTTTTACTTGGTTCCTTAATCAGGCTAAAAGGACACTAAAATAATCTGAGGGTCAAAACTCATCCATTCAATCAAGAGAGGAAAATTTGTGGACTCAGTGACGTTCCATGCGAAGAGCTTACGTATTTCTTTTCTTTCCATTTAATTTTGTTAAATTTCTTTAGCTGAGGAAGGCATATTGTTGACCTTATGTATGTGTTGTAATGTATTGCGGAGTTGTTTTGCATAATGAGTTAATTTTTTTTATATGAATCACATTTTGGCAGCTTTACTTTGAAAAAAAGGGATGGGGATGGTACTGAAGAAATGACTGTTTTGGATTATTTTGTTAATGTCCGTAAGATAGATCTGCCATGCATTAATATTGGTAGGCCTAAACGGCCAACTTATATACCCATTGAGGTGAATTTCAGTTTTTCCATTTGATAAATATTGCATTTTTTTAGTGGTTTAAATTGCGTGTTTGGTTATTAACTCTCCCTTTATTCATGTTTGTGCCTTTAGCTGTGTGAATTGGTGTCATTGCAACGATATACTAAAGCTTTATCCACACTTCAAAGGGCTTCGTTAGTAGAAAAGTCCAGACATAAGCCACAAGAGAGGATGAGAATTTTATCTGATGTACATTGTTTTGCTTAGTTTCGAATGATATTGTCATGTCATCTATATGTTGCGTCTTAAGGGTTCTTTTATTGTAGGCACTTAAAACTAGCAACTATGGTGTTGAGCCTCTGCTTCAAAGTTGTGGAATTACTACAAGCACATGCTTTACTCAAATGGAAGGACGTGTTTTGCCTGCTCCAAGGGTATAGTTTTAATTAATGTAGTTGATATTGATCATGGCAGTGCTTGTTTGGGTTTCATTAGTATTATGTGTTATGCTTTGAATTTGACTATTGAATTATTTTCATTAGTTGAAATTTGGCAATGGTGAAGATTTCAGTCAAAGAAATGGAAGGTGGAATTTTAACAATAAGGTGGTTTTTACTTACCTCATATTAGATAATCTTTTACATGATCCTGCTATTGACAATATTGACTCGCATTCTAAGTTCTTAAAGTAACTTGCATGTTTCTCTCCAGAAATTTGTACAGCCAACAAAGATAGAGAAATGGGTTGTGGCAAACTTTTCTGCACGATGTGATGTACAGGCAGTTGTAAGGGATCTAATTAGAATTGGAAATACTAAAGAAATTGTAAGTTTTGCAGCTGTGCATATTATTAACTGGAGTATGAATGTGCTAGCATAATTGAATTGTTTTTGTCCTTAAACCTTTGCAGATGATTGACCAACCATTTGACGTGTTTGAAGAAAATCCCCAGTTTAGGCGTGCCCCACCAATGGTTAGAGTGAAGAAGATGTTTGAGATTATTTAGTCTAAACTTCCCGGGGCTCCTCAATTCCTTCTCTGTTTGCTTCCTGATAGAAAAAACAGTGATATTTATGGTTAGTGTATTGATGTTATTATACCTTATTTTTATGCTTTTAGTAACTTTATAGTATACTAGATGAAAATATTGTGACATTGAAGGCCCATGGGAAAAGAAGAATCTTGCTGATTATGGAATCGTCAATCAGTGCATGTGTCCCATAAGAGTCAATGATCAGTATTTGGGTAATATCATATTGAAGATCAATGCCAAGGTATGTAGTTTAGGTTTAGTATTATGGTAAAAAGCTGAATGGTTAATTTCTACACGTAGTTAGTACCACTACCATTTCTGAACTCTTTTGTATATTTTCCCACGTGCTTGATTTTTATTACTTTCTTAATTATATCATAGAATGTTTTATCCATTTAATTCAATCATTCTCCTGCAGCTTGGTGGGTTAAACTCATTGCTGAGTGTTGAAAGTTCTCCATCTCTTCTTATTGTTTCCAAAGCACCTACTCTCATTCTAGGAATGGATGTGTCATATGGATCTCCAAGGAAGACTGATATTCCTTCAATTGCTGCTGTAAGTGATTGCTGGGTTCTCTTTGTTCACGAAAGATATAATTTGTTTGGACTCATACTAATGATTTTGTAAAACCAAAATTTATGTTCAGTATGTGTCAACACATAAGCATTTCAGGTCGATGCATATGTCTTTCAAGTTAACACATACGTCCTATAGGTCGACGCAAAGAGACAATGTTATGAAAGAGGAAATTGAACTCTTAATGCAAATGAAAAATTCTAGTGGAAGACAAGTATATTATTTTGATGAATTTAAAGTTAAAGCTTAAGAGTATTATTTTAATACAATTTTTTTCCAGGGATTGGAATCACCCGCTGATGGTAGACGTTCATCTGAGTCTAGCTACCGATTTCCATAATGACATACTTTCTAGATTATAAACCTTATTTATTTTTGGCATAATGATACTTATTGTTATAAGATTATGATTTGATATGTTTTCGGTTTTTTGTATTACATGACATGATTATAGAACTTTCATTTTACATGATTATGAAACTGGCGTTCTTTTTTATATTATAATGCTTATTTGATATTTAATTTTGGAATTAATTTTACTACGTTAAAAAGCGATAGAAAATAAAATTAAAAAATAATACTACAAATAAAAATATTATTGTATAAATAATTTAAAGAAAAAATAATATAACTATTTTAGTAGATAATAATTTAAATAAAAGAATATATTATAAAACAATATAATACAATACATACAAATTAATAATGATTTAAATTGTTCCTAAATGTAAAAATTAAATAATTAGTTGCGCTTTAAACCGTTACCAAATAAATCATATTTAAAATTTTATAAATCAAATTACGACGATTTGAACCGTCAAGATATCATATTCACGACAATTTTAAACCGTCACAATCAACAATGGTAACAAAAATCAAAAGGATATTCATGACAGTATTTAACTGTTGCCATTTCCAGTTTATGTCAGTTCCAACCAGTCGTGAAATAGAATTCACGACAGTTTTAAACCGTCACAATCAACAATGAAAACAAAAATCAAAAGGCTAGTAACGACAGTCTTTAACCGTCGCCATCTCTAGTTTAGGTCAGTTCCAGCCCGTCGTGAAATATAACGACAGTTGGTGTGGCGGTTTTGGCAACCTTCGCTAAACAGCCTGGGGACACACGTTTCTGCAACGGTACTACGACCGTCGTAGAATGTAATTAATGGTGGTTTTAACCGTTGTAACCTGCCAAAATAACCGTCGCAATCCATTGTTTTTCTTGTAGTGAGCCTCCTTAATAGAACCAATTTCTTCCACTACTTCAGAACCTAATTTAATAGATGTAATTACATTTCTTCTAATTCTACATTTGAGCATAGAATGAAAGTATCTAGAATTAAATTCCCCCTCCTTCACCCATTTCATTCTTGACTTTTGTTTAAGGATGGTTTCTTTCAGATGTAGGATGTTCAAAATCTCCTCTTGAGCCATAATCCTCTTAAACAAAACATCTTCTAAAGTTTTACAATTATTCCTCACCATGTCAGCTTCAATATATACCATTTATAATATCTTCCCCTTCTTCTACTCTCAGATGCACCCATCAAAACACCTTCTTGTTTCACCACCTCAATCTTGTCCTTAAGACTTTGAATTTCTCTTTTAAAATATGAGCAACACTGCCATCGACCTGAATTGAATTCCATTCATTCTTCGCAAACTCAAGAAACTCAGGGTGATCATACCAACAATTGAATACCTTGAATGATTTAGGAGCACAATTCACATTATTAGCTTTGATCCACATTGGTATGTGATCCGAAATATCCCTATCCCTCACATGTTGTACAACAATGTTCCATTTATTGATCAACTCCTCAGTTAGTATCAATTTGTCAAGGTTGCTTTTACAACTACCATTGGATTTGAACCAAGTAAACCTATTACCCACGACATGCATACCAACAAATTCCATGACATCAATGAAGGTGGAAAACTCTTCCATCTCACCAGAATAGGTCCAACCCCTAACCCCACTTCCTCCTCTAACTTAATGGCATTGAAATCTCCTTCCACTAACCACTCACAAGTTGGTACCTTACTCTTCCATTCAATGAGTTTAGACCACATCTTCTATTTTTCCACTATGCTACATGATGAATACACATTAACAAAGTAACAATTCAACCCTTTCCATAAGACATTAATCCCTAGAAATCCTTTTCCCCTAAAACTGGATACCAAACATAGAGCTTCCTTCCTCCAAATTGTTAAGATTCCTCCAGATTGACCAATGGCATCTACAGCAGACCAATCACATTCCTCATTACCCTACATACTATGTACCAACTTATCCCTAATTTTTATATTCTTTGATTCCTGGATAAATAAATGTTGGCTTTACCATTTGATAGGATCTTTCTTCTTTTTATTGAATTTCCACACCCTCGAATATTAAAACTAACAATAATCATGGAAGCCTAATAACTGCCACCCTCTTATCTTTAAATGTTTTTCTATATCTAGCTTCCATATCTCTGATAATCCCTTCAAATAACTCGTCATCCTCTTCACCTTTAATTCCCAAATCTTTTATTGTTTGCCAAACATTAGCTGGAAAATCCTCAATTGATCTTCTAATGCGCGAATTGTCCTGGTTGATATCCGAATTGTTGATAGGTTCATAGCATAAGATGGAACCCTCTGAATATTTCAATATTGAATCTTCCACCTCATGAGACAGAATTTTCTTGTTGATTGAATGGATGAGAGAAGAGAAATACGATGGAGAGAAGGGAATTTTTATGTTTTCTTATATTTCATTGATACGTTTCTTCTTCCTCAGTTTGGACCTTGCAATGGGCATATCCGGCCCAATAGGAGAACATGAAATTGGGTCATATACAAGTATGTCCAGGCCCACCACTAAAAGTGGATTAATGCATCATTCCAACAATGAATTACATGCCACTTCAAAAGTTGCATTAACCCGAGGTTGTTTCATGATAACAACAGTTCCCTATTCCATCTATGAGTTACCATAATTAACTGCTTCTAACAGTTCTGATCCACCTTCTATATTATTGGTTCTTTTGTCTATATCATCTATTTCAATAATCCACTTGTCACCAGACACGTCTAGTCTACCAAGGTCATCCTCCCTCAATTCCACGCCTTCACCCACGTGTCTCAAGTTGTTGAAGTTTTCCACCGAATCGCCTTTTTCCAAATTACGGGGATCATCACTATCATGATTAGATTTCTAGGAACTTTAAAATTTTCCATCCTTAATCTCACCGTCTTCTTCCTCATCAGAAGTATCTCACGCTTCGTCCTCCCGATTTGAATCCATATCCTCTGTCTCACTCACCTTCATATATGCCTTAGGCACCACGATTATCTTTGGGTCATGCATGTCTTCAACCAATTTGATTCTATAAACTCTGCTATTAATATGAACATTAAATATTTCATTCGAATTCATAGAATACTTGGTTTTTATCAGAAATTTGGCCGCATCCAACTTCTTCAGTTTATCGGTTTCCTCGTCACAAGACACAAACTCCTCGACCAATCCATATAGGAATTTAAAAAATTATGGGCACCATGCATGACACGGTAGTCCATAACATCTTAACCATGTGAGCCTCTTATTATCATTATCCTCTGGCGACAAAGGATGAATGTCAGAAAACCATTTAGAAGTCCAAGTTTTAACCTTATTTATCAATGCACATATGCCACCTTCCTCAGTCTCCTCTAGTAGGCATATATTTGCACACATTGGAGTAGATTTGATACAAAAGTACCCTTCTGCATGTAATGCTTCCTAAATATTATAAGTTATCCCTGATTTTTTCACAGCCCCAATAAACACTTTGTCAAACCTAGCCATATATTTCTTTTTAATATTGAATTGAAGATGCACAAACTTCGATTTTGCCTACGATTATACCCTCATTAGATTATTATCACACTCATACAACTTATCATCATTAGCCCTAACTTGGACTCCTGAATTTTTATTGCCAATCGCCTGAGCATACGTCAAACCAGGTTTACTAGAGTTCCACGCACGCTTTTCTGGTTGCATCCCTCGTTCGCTTCCTACCATCTCCCCCATTTTATCTTGATTGTTCTATGCATTTACCCCACGCTGAAACCTAGGAATATTAGCATATATATTCTTTCCTTTAATGTGAATGTTGTCAAGCTTCACCGCCATAATTCTTTCATTCATCACTTTCCTAAAATGAACAAATTCATATCTTTTGCCACGCTTATCTCTCCTCGATGGTATAAATACTTCCATCACTAATCCATATATTCCTTGAACACCTCAAACATATCTTAGCATCAAATGAATCCGAAAATTCCATGAAGAATGAATATAATGATTCTCCCTCCCCAATGTCTTTTCCTCTTCTTGCAGTCTACACCAAGTTTCTCTTCACCTCCATAAGTGTTTTTCTGTGTTAAACCTCCACCCATCCCCCTTGTCTCTATTGATTATGTTTTCCACCTTCCCCCACTTCACATCTTGATCTCGAACCTCATTCATCGTTGATGTTTTTTTTCTCTGTCAAAAACTTGGATAGCTTCCATAATAAAAAAAGATTGTAAAAATAGATTTAGCTAGTATGCTCGTATAAAAACTAAACATGTGAAATATATACTAAGGAGTGTATATCATATGAAGAGTAATCAAATAAATAAAGAAATGAAAATATCAAAAAAAATTAAAAAAATTATTTTGAAAAATTTTAAAATTAACGAATTGAATAAAAATATATTTTTAATAAAATATTTTAAAGGATGGTGGAATAACTTAACTAATATGTGTTTGTCAAAAGACTATAATGTAATCCATCATACTAATGCGATAAGATTTGACTATTAATGTGATGTAATCATGTAAACTTATTAAGAAAAAAACAAGTATCTAATTTGTATACAACTATAAATAGAAAAGTAAAAAGGGAAATATTTATCTGGATAAACACATATTATGATTTAATCATGCCAAAAGTTCATGAGTGGCCTGTGTTTTTTTACAAGCAAAAGTTTTATTGATTAGACTATAAGGCATATTCATAGTCCATTACAAAACAGTAAAGATATAAATCTTGAAAACAATGCAAAATTACAATCACACCAATCTTAAAAGACACAATTTTAATGTACTTATCTAAGCCACTACATTCTTTTAACGTTGTCAATCACCTTTAATGTTTTCAAGATAATTGTTGAGCATTTGCATATGTAAAATCAATCATGCTTTTATATCAACATAATAAAAAGAATCTTTTACACCATGTTACGCTTTTGAAAACTAATGTCCAAAATATCATATTTTTAATTCTTTTTATTAAAATAAGAGGGTTTTGCCACTAGCATATTCGATATTTTTATGATTTTTTTTTGTTGGTTTTTTTGTTTATCTGAAAAATTTCTTGTGAATTTTAATATCTTTTATATAAAAAACACATTACTTGTGAATTATTCTGTGAGTTTTGTTACTTGAATCTTACAATTCTTTATTTTGAAAAACTTTTTGTAGGAAAAATTATAAGTAATTTGTTTCTATGAAAGATTTATTAGTATTCATTCAAAATTCCATAGATAAATGATAAAAAATAAAAACAAAAAATATCGACACTGGATTTAAATTCAGTGTTGAAATCCATTGTTTTATTTTAAAAAAACTAAAAGTATGATATTTTAAATATTATTTTTTAATATATAGAAATGTTTTTAAAAGTGTGTTATTGATGTAAAGATTCACAAAATAAACATGCTTCATAACTATTACTATTAGTAGTTTAAAAAGTATATACCTTAGATTCCATAATCTTCTTAATATGTAGGTTGAATTGACACTCAATTATTATTCTTTTGAAATAAGAACCTTAGATAATTCTAACTTACACTATCGTAAACTTTTTCGTAATCAATCATTAAAATTAAACAATTTCTCTTCTCTCTTTTTGCAACATCTATTACTTCATTGACTAGGATCAATATTCCGTCCAAAATATTTCTTTTTGGAACGAATGCAGTTTGCTTGTTTGAAATGATCACTATGCCAAAAAAGACCTTTAGCAACACTTTTATTTACCTTTAGCAGCGCTTAAAATGCTGCCAAAAGTGACGTTACTAAAGGTAAAGACAACGCTTTTTTTTATGGAAAAAGTGCTGCTAAAGGCTCCCTTCAGCAGCACATTTAGCAGCACTTTTTAACTCCTTTAGCAGCGCTTTTAAAGCGCTGCCTATTCCCCCCTACCCTCCCCCCTTTAGCAGCGCTTTCTTAGAACCCCCCTACCCTCCCCCCTTTAGCAGCGCTTTCTTAGAACCCCCCCCCCCCCCCCTCTCTCTTTAGCAGCACTTTTGCGCTTTCTTAGCCCCCCCTTTTAGCAGCGCTTTTATAAAGCGCTGTCTTAGACCCCCCCCCCCCCCCTTCCCAACCTATAGCAGCTCTTTTGTAGCGCTCTCTTTGTAACCTTTAACAGCGCTTTTTTTGTAAAAGCGCTGTCTAATCTCCCAAATTTAAAAAAAAAAAAAATTTTAAATAATCACACTATTTTTCGACAAACCTGCTTATAATTCAGGCCTTTATTTCAACACTTTGGTCTTATATATACAATTCAACACTTTGGCCTTTAAGTATACATTGTAATTAATCACTTTGCTCATAATCATTTTAATACACATAAACCTGCTTAAATATATTACAACACAATCTGATCCTCAGAATTAAAACATCACAAATACAGTCAATTTACATATAATTACAAATTAGTTAACTTTACAAATAGATACGACTTCCAGAAACATTATTATCCCGCATCAATATTGGATGATACATATACCTTATACAATTCTCACCTCAAGAATAAATTGACACCATTCCTCCTTTATTTCTTCCAATCCTCCTTTCGAGTAAGTACCGCACTTGAATTCATCATAGTACTACATAATATAACAGAACATGCACGATTTAGTTTTAAAACTAATTACTCATATGAAATATCGTTTAATTATCAAAATGAATCATATAATTTATGAATTCATCCATACCATGATTAGAATCTCTATTTGACCAGAAAGAATAATTTCCTTCATAAACCGCAATACAAAATATCCGTAGTCAATCCCATTGCGCTGACGAGGACACTGTAAATGGAAAAAACAAACGAACATTTATCAGGATATATAGTTTACATAGAATTTATCAAGTAGGACCACTATAACAGTCAAAAATGGGAAAATATACTTGCACTCTGATCCAGCTAATGTTGTTAGCCTTGCTTTTTAGCACTATTGCTTGTCTTTATGCTCTGAATATTTGTATAGCTCTAACATAATATAAACGCGTATTTAGAACAATGTCACATAATAAATAAAGATATATAATTATTCAGAACAGTAAATCTCATCACTTACGTATCAATCATATTCTTCATATCAGGATATTTTGTTTGATCGCAATCCAATGAATCCAGATAATACACTATTTCTTTCATCGGATTAATCGCGACCAACAACCAGTGTCCACTATAAAATAAGACAACAGTTTAGACGGAAATGTTATATAGAGTGGCAAAAATCGAATAATTATAATAAATGAATTTAGAATGAAGTCATACCCATGGCCAGTATTATATGGCAACAAGAATAACTTCTCTGTAGTCGCGACCATAAATCTTTGGACTATGTAATCTTTGACTACATCTGGTGTGTGATCTATTGCCCGTGAGTTGATACAGCTAGCAGATAAGAATGTGAATATGGAAGTCAAATCATGCAGGACCAACAACTTGTCATACAAGAGCCTAAAAGAAAAACATAATCAACATTAGAATATTCAGTTAAATGAGCAAATTTTAAAATGTTCAATTATTTAATTAAAATGGATCGGAGTACCTGATGTAGGAATGCATAACACCGACGCCCAATTCAGAATGTTGGAAAATCTGGTCCAAATCCTCCTTAGCAATTGTTTCGGTATATTCAAAACCGAAAATACCTTCCTCCATAGGTATTTGACGGATGCCACCCTCAGTCACATTTGTTGTTCCTATATATGTTTCAAGGCACAACCTAAATCGAGGAACAAATGCTTTTTTTGGCTCGACCTTTTTTTTGTTGGGCACCTTGGAAGATTCAGACATCTTACCCTTGCTGACTTGTTGCAACTGTTGATCATGAACCTAAAATGTAATACAAGTTCAGTAATTAATGTATAATAAGATAATCATGTAACTGTAGTAGTACCTGTTTCTTGATGCAGCTGAATCGGTTTCCCGCACAATGATTCCCATATCTTTTGATTTGGATTTTGTAGGAGTCTAAGATCATCACGTAAATAAGAAAATGTAAATGTAAGAATAACTTTCATATATGGGTCGTAAAACATTTGAATATTGCAAGGTTCATAATGGTGTTCAACATACCTCATCATCTATGAAAATGAGATTTGTCGGCCATGCAACATACGCTCCTATTGCATCTCCCACCACTGTTGCGTCAAAAACAACATCTGGTATAGGAAACAACGCACCCCCCTCTAACGCAATATCAACTGATACTTTCAAATGTCCAGCAGGGAGCGGTTTATGGTGAAGTAAGTCTCCCACAGTGTTATGCACCTTTCCCTTGCCCACCATGCAATAAGTCGGTGACGATAAATATAGCCGACAAGGTGAAATGCCCTAAACAAATAATGATGCCAATTAATGTGTTAATTAAGAATATTATGCTAAATTAATTTCAATGTAATATATACAATTATCTCTGGAAGCTTCTGCGGACAATTGATACTATCTTTGTCACTAGTATCTTTACCCTCTGGACCACGTCTTTCCGACATGTATCTTTCTTTGTCCTTCTGTAATTCCCGAATCTGGGCTTTCAATTCCTCCAACGTATCCATCACTTCTTTATTGCTAGGATTTTTTCTTTGGCTGCTTATACAGTTGTGATGGAGTGACGCCAAATCCCTTACCCCTCACACGCCCAGAATACTCAGGGATATTTAACACCCGACTCAGTATGCTCATGCAATCATTGTCCTCAGTTGGAGTTATACTCTGGGATAGAGTCTCCTGAAATATAGATAAAAGCATATATAAATATATTATACACTTTTGATCAGTTACTGACAAAACTAATATTGTACTTACACACTGTTCAAATACTTGTTGAACTTCTTCCTGAACGACTCCATCTCTTCCCACACGGGCAGCCTTCCACACAACATGGTCCAGAAGAGATGTTGCATCACTTTTCTCCTCTTCTAACTACACATTAAGACAGATAATAAAGCATTCATATCCTATTATATATACTTACTATTTTTGGTAACTATATCATATTAAAGCATTTATATATACTTACCATTTTTTGTTCTAAGCGTGCATATCCCAAATGCCATTTTTTGTATGGATACGCGGGTTTTGATGCCCGTTGCATATTTACACCACTCACAACCTGAAAAAACAAGTTGAAGTCATATCAGAACTCTTGTGGAAGAAGTATATATATACTATATATTGTTCATGACAAGTTGTACTTACTAAAAATTCTTTGGTTCTTCGCTTTGCAACAAATGTATTCCATTCTTCTTCCGAAATCAGATCAGCGTACTTCTTTAGATGCTCCGAGTCGACAAAGTTTCCATCAGAATCTTTAAGAAACTTGTTTGTTAAAAACGCTCTGAATCCCCTCAGTCGTTTACCGACCAATTGAAGACAATATTTTCTTCTGCAATCATCAATGTTAAAATATCTCTGCAAACAAATACACATACATATAACATGTTAGTATAATTAATTTAAAGATGTAACCGTCAACATAATTAAAAATAATCAAATATCATACCTGTATCTCGCTCCAAATTTTGTCTTTGGCCAGTTGTAGCGAGGGAATTCTCCAATTATCGCAAGTAATCGGAATTTGCGAACGTACAAGTGCTCCAATGTAACTTATCAGCATCGCACCGTTAGGCTCAACTAATTGATCTCTTTCATTCCAATGCACATCATATCTAACACACTTATCTCTTGCACGAATGATTTTTTTCATGATCGTTATTCCTCTTTTGATATCGCGTTCCATGTCTTTTGTTGTTTCATTTCCATCATGTGATGTTTCCTCATTGGTGGCCATAATACCTGTAATTTAGAAAAACCAAAGTATCAAATGAATGACATGCAAATATGTAAATAAGAAATATATACATAAGAAATGTATAAATAAGAAAAACATATACATAATTTTATTGAATGACATAATATGTAATTGTATTGCATGATATAAATATGTAATTTTATTCAATGAGACAATATGTAATTTTACAAGTACCTTTGTCACTAAGATCTCTTTCTTTTCTTAGTTGGAACGTGGTTTACTTGTCTCTTAACAACACGGGCAGATGGATTGATCCAAATTCCCTCGTTATGATCATTTCTAATATATGATTCGTCCGCTCTAATATTCTCATCTGGATCATCTATAATATAAGATTCCTTCTCAACATCAACATCCCCCTTGTCTCCAATGTTATCATCGATTACTTTGTTGGAAAAAATAACTATAGACCATTTCGTACTTGTCGGATCAGTGACATATAACACTTGTTTAGCTTGCGTGGCTAGAATAAAAGGCTCATCTTTGTACCCCACCTTATTAAGATCCACTTGCAAAAATCCTGACTTATCCATTCGTATGCCACTATTATTTTCAACCCACTTGCAACCAAAGATAGGAATCTGAAACTTTTCATAATCAAACACCCAAATACGCTCGATAACACCAAAATACGACAGATTCGCATATTTGGGATTTAAGTCATTCACACTTGAAATGTGCATTGCTTCGGCAAGCACGGTGACACCACTATTTTGCATTGTACTCTTATCATCTTGTTCTTTGGTATAAAATGTGTATCCATTAATTGCGTATGCGCTATAAGAAAACACATGCAAACTTGGACCATATGCTAAACATCTCAACCTTTCTGTTATTGAAGCGGGATCAGAATAAAACTTTGAAAAAATATGATCCTTGAACCATGTTATAAAACTTCGATTGTGCTCACGTACTATCCAATTTTCATTTCGATTCAGATTTAAACCTTGGAGAACGTCCTTGTGCATTTCAACATACGACTCAACCTCAATATCATTGTGCAGAACATACAAATGCACTTTCTCCCGTTCATCCCTTGAAACTGTCACAACTCTATTTCCAATTAACTGTTTACCTACTATTTTTTCAACAACATTAGATTTTGGGAGGCCAATGGATTGAACATTGGACAAATATTCAGTACAAAACTCAATAGCTTCTTCAACAATGTATCGTTCAACAATACATCCCTCTAGTCGACTTCGGTTTTTCACATACCCTTTCAATATTTTCATATGACGTTCAACAGGGTACATCCATCTCATATAAGCTGGTCCACACAATGTGTCTCTTTCACAAGATGGACAACTAGATGTAGCATTATGTCAAAAAAATGATGGAGGAAAATACATTTCAAGCTCACACAAAGTAATAACTATTTCTTTTTGCAATGTTGGTAAGATCGCAAGATCGATCACCTTACTACAAATTGACCTGAAGAAAAAACACAATTTAGTTATTGCGCCTCTCACTTTTTCTGGAAAAATAGAACGTATACCTATTGGTAGAAAGTGTTCCATTATAACATGGAAATCATGTGTCTTTAAACTCTTTAACTTGAGGTCTTTCATAGAAACAAGTATTCTAATATTTGAAGAGTATCCTTCTGGAACTTTAACTTCACTCAGAAACTTACACAATATATTTTTCTCCTTTCTAGATAAAGTATAAGAAGCAGGTGGTAGATATGTGCGATTTCCTTTCTTCAAGGGTTCTAATTCATTTCTTATTCCCATTGCTACCAAGTCCTTTCTTCCTTTAAGGTCATCCTTATACTTTCCTAGTATAATGAGTAACGTACCAATAACACTTTCAAATACATTTTTTTTAATATGCATAACATCAAGAAAATGTCTTACATACAACGACTTCCAATACGGCAACTCAAAAAAATTTGACCTCTTCTTCCACCCACGTGTGACAATAGTATGTGCAAAAGGATTGCCAGACTAAGTACTCACATCTTTCACCTTTTCAAAAATTTGTTCGTCGGTCAATGTAGGTGGAGCTCTACGTTGTTCTGAATTTCCATTGAATGCTTTTCTATACCCACGGTAGTGATGACTAGAATTTAAGAATCTAAGATGACCAAGAAAGACATTTTTCTGACCAAATTCCAACCGCGTCCAATCTGTGTTTTCTTCACAGATAGGACACACACATTGACCTTTAATGCTATACTCCAATAGATTTCCGTATGCTGGAAAATCATTAATTATGCCAAACAACATCGCCCTCAAATTGAAACTTTCTTTCCTATATCCATCATAAACCTCCACACCGTTCTCCCACAAACTCTTTAAATCTTCGATTAAAGGTGTCAAGTATACGTCTATGTCATTCCCTGGTTGTTTAGGGCCAGAAATTAACATGGATAACATCATGTACTTACGCTTCATACATAGCCATGGAGGTAGGTTATAAATCATAATAATTACAGGCCAGATGGAATGTGAGATACTTTGCAGACCATGCAGATTCATTCCATCAGTCGATAATGCCAATCGAAGGTTTCTAGCTTCTTCTCCAAAATCAGGATACTCATTATCAATTTTCATCCATTGTGGTGAATCTGCCGAATGTAGATACTTCCCATCAATAATTATATCATCTGCATGCCAAGTTAGGTGTTTTGCATCTGTTTCACTATGAAACATGCGTCTAAATCTCGGAATTATAGGAAAATACTATAAAACTTTTGCTGGTGACAACTTTTTCTTATACCGAGATACACCGCATTTAAGACACTCGTTTAATGATGCATATTTTTTCCGAAACAAAATGCAATCATTTGGACAAGCATGTATCTTATCATAGCTCATGCCAATAAAGCATAAATTTTTTTTAGCTTCATAGGTTCGACTGGGAAGAACATTATCCTCCGGAAGCATCTCTTGAAGTAGGGCTAACAACTCTGTGAAACTTTTATCCGACCATCCATTACCCGCCTTTAAGTTGTACAACTTTAATACCGCAGACAATCTTGTGAAAGTAGTGCAACCTTTATACAACGGTTTCTCTGCATCGCTTACCAACCTCTCAAACATCTTGGGACAATCTTGAAGACCTTCTTCAAGTACTTCTGCAATCTCTTCGACAAGATCATAATCATATGTATCTCTGCCATTGTCCTTTGAAGCATAAGTCATATTATCCCCGGGTTCGACATTCTCGTTACTTATCTCACCATGTAATGTCCAACATGTATAACTTCGATCAATTCCATGTCTCATTAAATGAGATTCCACTGAACGGCGTCAATTCGACGCCCATAACAACAACCTAAGCAAGGACATGTGATCCTACTGGGTTCTTTGGCGTGTTCAACAGCAAACTTAACGAATTTCGATACCCTATTCTCGTACTCTTTAGACAATCGATTAGACGACATCCATTTTTTATCCATACTAATTGAGTAGTCTAAACTAAATTAAGAAAGTTAAACAAAAACAGAGAATATCTGTAAAGAAATCACCAACTTTCAAGAAAGCTACACAGTAGGATTATTGGAAACAATCACAACCTTGCTCTTCAAAGATAACCCCTATAACAGAAAAAATATAAATTTTATTAAAATCATATTAATAATGAGCCGATTTTTAATAACAGAATTTAAAAATAAATATAAATTATAATAAAAAAGAAATAAAAATTGAATTATATCCTTAAACTTAAAATGACACCCTTACTACTAGATAATCCACTTTAATTCTTAATGTCTTTATAGATTAAATTCAATTCTTTATGGTGTTTTAATATCTTCTTTTTTGACATGATGTGCTAGCCAATAACTCTCTTTGTGACTATCCACCCTCAACCTTGCCAAGCATATACACCAAAACAAAACTACAAATCATGTTCACTTCATCTCTCAAGCCTTCAACATATAAACCCATAATAACATTACATTGTTATGATATATTATGAGGTGATTATAGCACTAGAGTTCAAATCTTAATCAAATATGGAAAGAGATCAAAAAATATAACCAAATCAAGAAACAACCCTACATGAACATCTAAGGTACTCATAAATATTATATAGATATGACATTTTCACAAATATAAAGACATATTTTTACCCGCAATAAAAGGCAACTGGTTCAAAAAAGACAAAGACTTTCCAAATTGTTGAGTTCACCAATCAGCACCTGTAGAAAAATAATAACAATAGTAATATGATTGTTTTAAGAATTTATAATCTTTAAAAAAAGTTCACAATAGTAATATGATTGTTTTAAGAATTTATAATCTTTAAAAAAAAGTTCAAAGAAAGTCCAAAAACATAACACTTTCTTAGTACTGACAGAAAAAGTTGTGTTGGTTTTGCACAAATGAAGATCATCAATCTTGATGACCTCTTTCTTAGTACTGACAGAGTGACACTAACCATGAAATGAAAAACACAACACTTTGTTTATAAGTGACAGAGACAAGAACTGCATGGTAATAGTGTTTTTGGATTCTTTTTTCATAGATAAGTGTATTGATGAAATAGTTGCATCCAATAATGCATTCAACTATGAGAACAATGAAAATGGAAAATGAAAAACTTCAAATACCTAAAAATGGTGGAAATGCGATGGTGGAGGACGGAGATGACCTTCAAAAATGGACGGACGACGGCGGAATGAGGAGACAATGGAATGACCGGCGGAAAGGCGAAGGACGGAGGCTGTCGGACGGAGGAATGGAGGAATGCGTCGACGGAATGAATAGGGCAACGTTCGCGAGTGGAAAGAAGAAAGAAGGAGACTGTTCTAATTTTGCGAAAATACTGGGATATTTTAAATTTATGCTACTTAAACCTATAGCAGCGCTTTTGAATGGCATTTAGCAGCGCTTTTAGAAAGCGCTGCTATAGGTCTGCCTTAGGACCCCCCTTTAGCAGCGCTTTCTTAGACCCCCCCCCCCCCCCATTTAGAAGCGCTTTCAGAAAGCGCTTTCTTTGACCCTCCCCCCCTTTAGCAGCACTTTTTTACCCCTTTAGCAGCGCTTTTGAAAGCGTTGCCTATTCTCCCCTCCCCTCCTCCCCTTTAGCAGCGCTTTTTTAAAGCGCTTTCTTAGACCCCCCCCCCACCTTTTTGCAGCGCTTTTTTTGAAGCGCTTTCTTAGGACCCCCCTATAGCAGCACTTTTTTAAAGCGCTTTCTTAGACCCCCCATTTAGCAGTGCTTTTTTAATAAGCGTTGTCTTAGGTATGCTATTTTTTCCTTTTTTTATGACTCTTTAGCAGCGCTTTTTAAGAAAGCGTTAACTTTTAGTGCCCTGCTAAATCTCATTTCTGGCGTAGTGGATCTTCATGATTACAACTTTCAATCTAGATGCAAGTAGCTTCGCTAATATCTTGTATAAGTAACCAACAAGACAAATTGGTTTGTATTCGGGCTAGTTCTGAGGGTTCAACACCTTAGGAATAAGGGCTAGAAAAGATGCAATGCAAGCCTTGGTTAGCCTAGCTTTCCTGTTGTCGCTTGCGCGAAAATAAGGTGCCGGCATGACAGAAGAGTCGCCACCTTTCGTTATTTATCCCTCAGAGCGGGAAAGGAAACGATCGGAAAAACCTGACGAAAGAAGGGTAAGACAAGGTCATCGCAACCATTGTCTGGGTTCGGGAGTCGGTTACACAAGGGGAAGGTATTAGCACCCCTCACGTCCGTCGTACTCGACGGGATCCTCGCTTGTATGTTTACTTGGACGGGTTGGTTATAATCTATCTACCTATCAAGGCTGGCTGAAAAAGAAAAGAAAAATGACTCGGCAAAGCGTCGCGCTTTATGCCTACGTATTCCCGTCTGGAACGAGAAATCAGAGTCAACGTAGTTCGGCTAACTACGGGGGAAGATGGGGAAGGTTGCTCGCTAGGATATCGCATCCTATGCCTACGTACTTTCATCTGGTATGAAAGATCAGAGCAAACGTAGTTCGGGAAACTACAGGAAAAATGGCTCAACTAGGAGGGAGACTATCAAGTCCTACTGTTATCATGCCATGGATTCATCCTATGGTTGAGGTTTGAACAGGGAACTCCTAGATGTTGTCATGCATAGGTTTCAACCTAAAAGTCTATCATCAAATCCTTATCAAAGGAAATGAGAGTCCTAAGGGATCATGTCAATGATACACAGAAACAGACAAAAGCATCAGCTTTAACAGTAAAATGCATGCAATGCAAGTGAGGGAGGAAATGTGTGTGGGGTTTCAGCCTCCACAAGCTCATCTCGACCTCAAGCCAGTCATGAAATAACAGTAATCATACTGAAGATAAACAACATGCTGTCAAGCAATAACAGATAAAAGAAATGAAGTGCCATCAGGAAAACAAAACACACATGCTAGACAAAGAATCATCTACTCTCTAACCCTAATCCTAATCATAGAATCTGAATCAAATCTAAACAGAGCACTGAAGCAAAACCCTAAACAAGAGAAATCAATCCCAGCCTTCAAGCTTCAGAACAAGCTTACCAAAGAAAGGGAGCTAAGCAAGCAGGCTCATAGTGTCTTCCTCAGGAAAGCACTAGGAGGTGAATACTCAGGAGTCATACCCTATGTGGCTCAACCACTGTGATCAGTTTACATCCCTCCTCAGGAGAAATTAAACTCACAAGCAGGCTCCAACATCACTGGATATTTAGGAAATCCTATCTGAACTAGTGGAACTAAGTGAATAGACTCATAGGACCTTCCTCAGGAAAGTACTAGGAGACTTCCACTTAGGAGTTGTATCCCATGTGGCTCAACAACATGTGATCAGTTTACATTACTCCTCGGGAGAAATTAAACTCACAAGTTGGCTCCAACATCATTGGATACTTGAGAAATCCTGGACAAACTAATGGAACTAAGTGAATAGACCCATAGGACCTTCCTCAGGAAAGTACTAGGAGGCTTCCACTTAGGAATTGTATCCCATGTGGCTCAACAACATGTGATCAGTTTACATTCCTCCTCAGGAGAAATTAAACTCACAAGTTGGCTCCAACATCATTGGATACTTAAGAAAGAGGTGAGAAGAAAGAATGAAAGTCATTCATAGTGCCTTCCTCAGGAAAGTACCATGAACTCCCTTCAAACTTCAGGATCTCAACCTCACAGACAGGGAACAAGACAAGCTCTGGGTCTCTGAATCTTGATCTTCAATCTTCTCTTCATGATGCTCTCCATCAAGGTCTTCAAGGCAACACAAGCCCCACAACAAATTCCTCAGAATGAACCCCAGAGATGAACAGATAACCCCAGGACAGATAAAACCAATAGGCAACTTCAGAAAATACCTAAAAATACTAAACTAATGGGGAAAAATCTAACAATTATTCACAAGGGTCCTCAACACCTACTCATAACATCTACAAAGGCCTCTACCTAAAAATCAAGATAAAACTCAATCAAAGAAAGGGAATCATCACCTAAGCACAATCTAAACCCTAATCAGGATATCCTACATCTATCCTAATTAAACCAATCAAAATTTAATTCTAAAAATCTAGAAAAAATCCTATGGGGAACTATGATTCATCATCTACTTGCACAAAAAAGAATGGATTAAAAGCCCTAAGGGATGGTCTTAAAACAATTCCTACAAAATCAAATACCAAATTAAGACTATTAAAAAGCTATTTATTTGGAAAATCTATTAAAAATATTAAACCTAAAAATAAAATCTCATTTTTATTTTTATAATTTTCTACACATTTTAATCTACTCATAGAAAAAAGAAGGATAAAAAAATCATTTTTTATCATTTTTTAATGAATTAAACAAAACAGCAAAAGATTAAAAGAAAATTAAAAAGAAATAAATTAATTAAAGGGAGGGGGGGTGCAAATAGAAACACGCGCCAGTTCAAAATAAATGGGCCAGCAATAAGGGGGGTGGGAATAGAACTCTGGGCCCAGCGCTGGTTTAATGAAACGCAGCGTTTGGGATTACTTTGAATTTCCCCTCTCACTCTCAGATACGCGCACAGCCGTTGGATTGGACGAATTTGTCAAACACTGGGAATGATCCAATGGCTCTCCTTTCGTCTTCTCCAAACAGACTAGGGTTTGCAGAAACCCTCCTCTCATGCCCTAAAATTCGAGCTCATCCATCTCTCTCCACACGCCACGGTTTGACACGATTCAAACACAAAAAATGCTCTACTAAATGAGCTCTACACAACCATACGTACACTTTTCCATAACTCGTCCTAGATTGTTCTAACAGAAGGCTTAAACATCCTGGTACCACCATGCTCACCTGAGATCCATCTTCACCAAACTTCAGTCTAATGATCTACAGATGTTCTATGAGTTACCCTTGCTATTCTAAACCAATTCATGCTGATTAAAATGCCCTAAACAACTAATTCTAGAAGATTCAAGAATCATGGTTCTGTTATGCATTGTCATGGAACAGGCTGTAACTTCTAGGGTTTGATCATCTAGCCTAGTACATCATTTCTATACCTATGAAACTAACTAAAACTCAATAATTTAGGAGATATAAGGTGAAGAAAAAACCTGTCAAGAAGATGATGGTGAGGGCTCGTGGGATGCTTGCAGTCCTTGTAATGGCTTCAAGATGATCCTACAATGGTCCTCAACCTTCTGTTTGCACTTGTTGTGAAGGTGATGGCTGGTAGTGGAAGATATCTTGAGTTGCTTCAACTTGAAGAAACCTCTCCAATGGCTATGTATCTCTCTCTCTCCTCTGACTTGGCTCAAGTTTCACCAACCCTTAACACTCCTCATGGCATTCTTTATATATTGATGGTTGGATGCTTCTAGATTCATCTAGAAAAGTGTGGAAAGTTCTTGAAAATTCCATGATATGCCATATTGGTTATCTCATGAGATATCACCTCTAACCAACTTACACACCTTTTAAAATCTCACCACATGATAATATGGAATGGTAAGGAAGCTCACATGCCTTGTAATTACCTTGTGTTAAGTTTTCCAACATTGCCTTCTTTTTCAAGTAATAAATTTCCAAAGGAACCTCATTTTTTAAGCCTCAAATGAAAATTCTACTTAAACCAATGTTCTCAAAATGGTTTTTCCAATCAAAATGATATATTGGATGACCTATTTTGGATTTGTGGATCTCCCAAATCACTTTTCAATTTCAACTTTTCAAAGTTATAAGCCTTTTTTAGTTCATTTTTGACCAATCATGGAATCTTGTGCTATGAGCTTTTTCAACAATTTGTGACCTTCTTTCTAGACTTAAAATCACATTTTGAGCAACTTTCATGTTTTGAGTTTTTCCATTTGAGGCTTGGAAATAGGAGTTTTAGGCATTGGCTAAAATGACCTATAACTGACAAATGACCAAAATACCCCTGCCTTGTTCAAACCATAAGTTGAGTTCCACAAATCCAATCAAGGACTTCTACCACTCAAATTAAAGCTAAGAGGATCCTCTTCAACATTCATGTTGACCAAGAAATCATAGGAATCATCCTACTAGGGCAAAAGTTGTCTGCAAGTTGGGTGACTTTCAAGGACCCAGATTCACACACCTCTGCTGACCTGTAATTTGTCAAAACCATAACTTGAGCTCTGTAACTCCTATCAAGGACTTACACTACTCAAATTAAAGCTAAGAACAAGCTCTACAACAATCATGTTGTGGGGAAGATGAGATATCAATCATATCTATATCTAAAACTGCCTGGAAAATAGGGATCAAACTAGGGTTTTCTCACTGCCAATCCTCAGAAACCCTAACTCAAAACTTCTCAAACTCCTCAATCATGATGAGTTGGTCTAGGAATCATCTCTATAACATCTCTATACATCATTCCATGATCTCATGGCCCTTGGATTGAGTCTCAACCTTCTCCAAATCTCCAGCTGATCTAGGGTTGACCCAGTCAAAACCCTAATCCTACCATTCATGGTTGAATCTTCTGAACTCTTGCATAATGACCTCTCTGGGCTTCATGATGGCTTTCAAGACATCTCATAGGCTTTCTCAAAACATTAAGTTTATTCTCAAAGTCTCAGAATCATCTGAGGGGCACCCACAACTTTCAAACTGTGAAGCACACAGCCCTGGTTTCAATCCACTCCTCTGAAGATCTCTTGAACTTTCTGATGAAGATATCAACTTTCAAACACTCAATGAATGAATGATTGTTGGTCAAATTTTGGGGTGCAACAGCTGCCCCTATTCAAACGGCTTGAACCTGACTGGGTGAGAAGCGAACGGCTTTCAACCAATCAAGGTACGAGACGGTTGAATATCGGTAAACCCGAAAATTTGCCAACTGCACGAGCACACGGTACTCTGCGGGGAACAAATCTTCGAACACTGCAACACTAGCTGCTCAACAACTAGCTGGAGAAATACTGATCTGACATCGCCGCCGGAAACAAACATAATCTGAGAGACACTCGACATCGCCGCCGTACAAACATCATCTCTGATGGGGATTTAAAGAGTCTGACCTCGCCGTCAAACAAATATCCAACTTCGCAGCCGAAAACAAACATAATCTGACCTCGCCGTCGAATCCAAACATCCAACCTCGCCGCCGGACCAATCATCCAACCTCGCCGTCGAACAAAATATAATCTGAAAACGAACATTCAACCTCGCCGTCGAACAGACATCTGATTTAACCAAATCTAACCTGGGGGTCACCCCTGGTAAATGGAACAAAAGGTATACTTGCATACTTGGAATTACTCTGCTGGGGATGAGAGACTTAACCGAGCACACTCTGATCTGGGGTTCACCCTCAGAACCATAACGAACATCAGAGTACTACTGCACAATGATCCCACTGTAGAACTTCAATATCAGAACTATATGAAACCCTGGCGCCTGGCCACTTCCAGCTTCAGCTAGAAAAGATCTTCGAGTATTTCTGAAGATAAGCATCCTTGGCCTTCAAGGATGGCAACTCTGCAGGAGGTATCTTGGACTTCAGTCTAAAGCAATGGTCCTTGACCTTCAAGGATACATGGATCTGCCTTCAGGCAACTCTACCTCTGCTATATAGTATCCGTGACTTCAGTCGGGGATATACTTCGGCCTTCAGTCCGAAAAAATGAATCCTAGGTCATTCATGATCTTGGGGGATAACCTTGCCCTTAGGCACCCTCGCTTCAGCTTAAGAAATCTGTGACTTCAGTCAGAGAAATGGTATCCTGAGCCATTCATGACTCTACGGGGATTCAAACACTTTGCCTTCAGGCAAAACTCCGCTTCAGCTGGAGAAACATCTTCGACTTCAGTCAGAAGAAACATTATTCACTAGATCGCGATCAATCATCACCTCAGGATAACTGACTTGGTCTTCAGACTCACACGAATCACTCTGTTGTATCTACAACCCTGGAACCTTGTCTTCATCCACTCGTTGAATCTTCAACACGGAAATCTGGACCTGTAGGAACCTTCTGATATCGCCTTCGAGCGCTTACGAAATCCATCTTCAGATTAGACATCGCTGCGGGAGCAAACATATCATGCTGCTGAGGACTTCAAGAATCAATCTTGAACAAACAAATTCGTCGGGCATCTTCAAGAATCGTCCTGAACTAATAACCTTTCTGGAGCAAACATTCTGTTGGGAATTCCAGGAATCTTCCTGGGCAACTCTTGCTGGAGGTGCTATTGGGGAGCTCAAGTATCATACTAGGCGAACAACCCGGGAAGCTGTACTGGGGTCTTAAGAATCGTCTTAAGCAAATGGCCCTGCTGAGGGTTTTGAGAATCATCTTGAACTGAAGACTTCGCTGGGGATCTCAAAAATCATCTTGAGCGAGCGACCGTGGGGGTCACACCGGGGTCTTTTAGAATCATCTAAAACAACCTTGCTGGGGAGAACATCAAGAATCGTCCTGAGCAACCGGTCTTTTGGTGGTACACCTGTACAACAAGGATGATAATGACCTAGGTCATGCTTATGATGCGTATGCTTCGGCGCTATGCCCCACATAGCGGGAATGATATGTATTTATGCTGAATGCCATGCAATCATGCACAATACTATGCAATCATGCACAATGATGCAGTGTTAAATGCTATGCAGTCATGCACAATGATGCAACCCCATCAGCAAAATAAATGCCGAAAGGGGAAATCCTCCTGTCAAGGAGAAAGAAACACTCATATAGAGGAATCATCCTGCTGAGGAGAACGTGAACACGCCAATATCAATCAGACTCTGTCTGGGGAACTGATCTTCCGCAAACTGCTGCAGGGGAACAACTTCAGCTGACTGCTGCAGGGGACGAAGCTCTACGAGAACTTGGATTTGCTGATATCAATCGCGAGAATGAATTGCGCGGCCGTCTCGGCTAACTCTTCTGGGGATGACCACTCTGTGGGGGACCAACTTCAGCTGTTCAATACTCCACTGGGGACAGACCAATCATGATCCGATCAACTTCCAAGGATTCGGATCTCTTGGACATCTGCAAACTCGGCTGAGGAAGGAGAAATCATTCCGCTTTGCTGGATAGAGTACGACTCTGGGGAAACACAGCATTAGCTGCCCCACGCTCTGCTGGGGAAAATTGATCATGCTCTGATCAACTTCCAAGGATTCTGCTTTTCTGCGGACTCAGCCGGGGAGAGAAATCATTCTACTTCACTGGAGAGTACGACTCTGATGAGGGATTTCAATTCCGCTGGGGAAGAAAGAATCATCTGACTTCGGGGGAGAGAGTACAATTCTGCAGGGGAATACAACATCAGCTGTTCCAACATTCTACTGGGGAAGAAGGAATCATCGATCTTCAGGAGAGAGCCTGACTCTGGTGAGGAATCTCGATTCCACTGGAGACTTCAGTCTGGTACCATCAATTACTGCATCCTTCGGCATATGAACAGCTTCCTGCGAAACCTGCACTTGTGACCCGGTGCGGGGGAAAATCCTGCTTCAGTGACTTTACTGGGGAAACACGAGCTTCGGCACCCGAACATTCCTCTGAAATCTGCACTTGTGACCCGGTGCCGGGGATAATGAGCTACGGTACTCAATCATTTCTAGGAACTCTGCACTTGTGACCCGGTGCTGGGGAAAGACGACATCATTCTTCGGGGCTTGACTCAGCCGATGGGGTGACATTCCTTCAGGATACGCCTGCTTGGGGAAGAGAATCACCTCTACCTGGGGGATACATATCAATGCTCACTATTCTGATTCTGATTCTGCGGAGGAGAGACTACTGAACTCTGCTGAAGAAGGAGGACTCATCCTGCTTCGGGGATATGCACGGCACATCTTCTGGCAAGGTGCCATACCTGCAACAACGCAAACAAACAGACAAGATACCCTCCTCAAAGGGGCTTATCAGGGTTATTATCTCGTGACAATGTTCAGTTAGTTAATTGTTTCAACAATCAATGGGCTTAGGCCCGCAAGTTTATGTATGCGCATTTTGTCAAAAAACACATCGGCGTTATCATTCGCAAACAAAACAGATAAATGCTAAACAGACAAGTAGAATTGCTGAATAATGTGCATTTTATTGATGATAAACCCCTGAATGGGCAAAAATGTTTTACAACAGAGGCAAGCTCCTAGAATGAGGAAGCCGCGCAAAAAAAGAAAACATAAATATACATCAGTATATACAAATGTCGGCAATCGAGGCGTAGACGAACACCATGAGTTGATCCCTCTAAGACCCACTCGACTTCGATACTTCACCGATGCTTCAGCCTTGGAAGAGATTGATTCAGATAAACGGCCCTCAGGTCTTCCGAACCACTAAACAATGAAAGTCCATACGTGGAACGCAGTCATTTGCTTATTCAAATCCCTAACTTTTGCGTGAACCGCCCTTCCGGGTTTTCAGTTCACCGGGATACCCTTTTTTGCCGAAGCCGCCCAGTGTAGGTTTTCGACTTCGCGGGTGTACATTTTTCAATATATCCCTATTTTGCCCGAACCTTTTATTCTGTTTTTGGTTCGCCGGGATGCCCCTTTTTTGCCTGGACTCTCTTTTTTTTTGTCCAGCGGGTCGCTTTCAAGCAAAGTATTTTTTAACTGCGTCCGCGTTCACCGGGGATGCAAAATCTTCACCATCCATCGTGGATAACAACAAAGCTCCTCCTGAGAAGACCTTGCTGACGACATACGGCCCTTCGTAATTCGGAGTCCACTTGCCCCGGTGATCGGAGTGTGGCGGAAGAATCTTCTTCAGGACGAGATCACCCGTCTGAAAGCTTCGAGGACGCACCTTCTTATCATAAGCTTTCTTCATTCGGCTTTGGTACAGGCGACCAAATGCAATCGATGCTAACCTCTTCTCGTCCATCAGGCTGAGCTGGTTCAGGCGATTCGTCACCCATTCTGCCTCATCAAGTTTCACATCAACCAAAACCCGCAAAGAGGGAATCTCCACTTCTAGCGGTAGGACAGCTTCCATACCGTACACCAAGGAGAAAGGAGTTGCCCCGGTCGACGTACGCACCGTCGTACGATAACCGTGCAAGGCAAACGGCAGCATCTCGTGCCAATCTTTATACGTCACAACCATCTTCTGAACAATCCTCTTGATGTTCTTATTGGCGACTTCAACGGCGCCATTCATCTTCGGCCGATAAGGAGATGAGTTGTGGTGTTTAATCTTGAAGCTCTGGCACAGCTCCTTCATCATCTTATTATTCAAATTCGAACCATTGTCAGTAATGATCCGCTCGGGAATTCCATAGCGACAGATGATGTCCCTCTTTATGAACTTAGCTACCACCTGCTTGGTCACATTAGCGTACGAGGCTGCCTCCACCCACTTGGTGAAGTAGTCGATAGCTACCAGAATGAAACGATGACCATTGGATGCGGTGGGTTCGATCTTGCCTATCATGTCGATGCCCCACATGGAGAACGGCCAAGGGGAGGACATGACATTCAATGGGCACGGCGGCACATGAACTTTATCAGCATAAATCTGGCATTTGTGACATTTCTTCGCGAATCTGAAGCAATCCGGCTCCATAGTCAACCAGTAATATCCTGCTCTCAGGATCTTTCTCGTCATGGCATGTCCGCCGGCGTGCGTACCAAATGTGCCCTCATGGACTTCTTCCATGAGCATACTTGCCTCTTTCTCATCTACACATCTGAGTAGCACGAGATCGTGGTTTCTCTTATACAACACTCCATCAGGATTGAGGTAAAAGTTTCCAGATAGCCTCCTCAGAGTCTTCTTATCCTGGGTTGACGCACCCGCAGGATACTCCTTAGTCATAAGGAAGGTCTGGATGTCGTGGAACCATGGCTTGCCGTCAGTGGCATCCTCGATTGCGAACACATAGGCTGGTCTGTCAAGACGCGAAAGAACAATGCTTGGAGCCTCATTCCAAAGATTGACCTTATACATTGAAGCCAGGGTGGCTAAAGCATCAGCCATTTGATTCTCAGCCCGGGGTACATGATGAAGTTCTACTCGGTCAAAGAACGGAAGCAGCCTCCTGGCATAATTCATGTACGGCACCAGATTCGGTTGACGAGTTTCCCACTCTCCTTTGATCTGATTGATTACAAGCGCTGAGTCACCGTATATGTCTAGATTCTTGATTCTCAAATCAATTGCCTCTTCTAGACCCATAATACACGCTTCATACTCGGCTTCGTTGTTGGTAACTGAAAACGTCAGTCTTGCAGTAAACGGGACGTGGGATCCGTGAGGAGTCGTGATGATAGCCCCGATACCACTTCCATAGGAATTAACCGCTCCGTCGAATATCAACTTCCACTGAGACTTCCTATCTGGCCCCTCACCGGGCAATGGCTCATCGCAATCCTTCGCTTTGAGAAACATAATATCCTCGTCAGGGAATTCGAACTTCATCGGCTGATAGTCTTCGATTGGCTGTTCGGCAAGGTAATCAGACAATACGCTCCCCTTGATGGCTTTCTGAGAAACGTACTGAATATCATATTCTGTTAACACCATCTGCCATCTGGCAATCCTGCCCGAAAGAGCCTGCTTCTCGAAGACGTACTTGATCGGATCCATCTTCGAAATCAGCATAGTGGTGTGATTGAGCATATACTGTCGTAGACGTTTGGCGGCCCAAGCTAATGCACAACACGTCTTCTCCAGCATCGAGTATCGAGATTCACACTCAGTGAACTTTTTACTCAAATAATAGATGGCATGCTCTTTTCTGCCCGTCTCGTCGTGCTGACCGAGAACACACCCCATACTATTCTCCAGAACTGTCAAGTACATGATTAATGGCCGTCCAGCCACTGGGGGTATCAAGATTGGAGGTTCTTGAAGATACTGCTTTATCTTATCGAATGCCTTCTGGCAATCCTCATTCCAAGTAATCGCCTGATTTTTCTTTAACAACTTGAACATCGGTTCACAAGTGGCCGTGAGCTGAGAAATAAACCTTGCAATGTAGTTTATTCGGCCCAAGAAACCACGAACTTCTTTTTCTGTTTTCGGCGTTGGCATCTCTTGGATAGCTTTTATCTTCGCAGGATCAACTTCAATACCTCGTTCACTAACGATAAACCCCAATAACTTTTCGGACCGCACCCCGAAAGTGCACTTGTTAGGATTCAGCCTCAGCTTGAACTTCCTAAGCCTTTCAAACAGCTTCAGCAAATTGACCAGATGCTCCTCCTCCGTTTGGGACTTTGCAATCATGTCATCAACATAGACCTCGATCTCATGATGAATCATATCATGAAACAAAGTTACCATTGCTCGCTGGTAAGTGGCCCCTGCGTTCTTCAGACCGAAGGGCATTACCTTGTAGCAAAACGTGCCCCAGGGGGTAATAAACGTCGTTTTCTCCATGTCCTCCGGCGCCATCTTAATCTGATTGTAACCGGAGAAGCCATCCATGAACGAAAACACGGAAAACTGGGCTGTATTGTCGACCAACACATCGATATGAGGCAACGGGAAATCATCCTTAGGGCTCGCCCTATTCAAATCCCGATAATCGACGCACATGCGTACCTTACCGTCCTTCTTCGGTACAGGCACTATGTTGGCGACCCACGGAGGGTAAGTGGTAACGGCTAGAAATCCTGCGTCCAACTGCTTCTGGACTTCTTCTTTGATTTTTACAGCCATGTCTGGTCTCGTCCTCCTAAGCTTCTGCTTGACCGGAGGGCAATCTTCTCGCAACGGCAAGCGATGAACCACGATATCTGCGTCAAGTCCGGGCATATCCTCATACGACCAAGCAAAGATGTCACTATACTCTCGAAGCATCTCGATGAGTCTATGCTTGACATCACTCTGTAATGCAGCCCCTATCCTGACGTTCCTGACGAGTTCTTCAGAACCCAGGTTTATGATCTCAATATCCTCTTCATGAGGCAGAATAACCTTCTCCTCTTGTCTCAACAAGCGGGCCAACTCTTCCGGAAGGTCTTCGTCTTCATCAATCTCACCCTCGGCTTGATAGATCGGGCAATCAAAGTCGTAGTGAGCCGTAGAGGGTCCAGAGTCGATGTTGTCTGTTACGTGGATCCTGCAATAACAAGGGTTAAGTTTAAAGCAGGAATATGCAGGTTAGCACGAACCTCGTTGCCATTTTGCTGTTTTTCAAAACAAACATAAAATATGAATAACAGAGAACACAATATTTGATTACGAAGAAAACGCCTTTTATTTATTAACAAAATGCATACACATAATCCAACAAGGCCCTGACAGTAAAACCACTATGCCCCGGGCAGGACATAGGGTTGTACAAAGACTGTAAAAAGCAAATCATTACTCTTCACTCGTCAGTTCGATAATCTCCTTGATGGTCCAGTTGTGGAGGTGCTCGCCTGGCTTGCTCGGTTGAATCCAGGCATCAAGATCACAGTCACTGTCCCCGCTGTCCTCCGACGCAGCGTTGATACTCTCGAAGATCACTCCTCCCTTGGTGAATAGGATCGGCCCTTTCCCACGAGACGAACTACCAGAAGAGGATGAAGCTTCAGCTTCAGGAGAATATCCCAATCCAAACTTATCCTGTTTGAATGGTATATCCAAGACATGCCCCCAGCCCGGGGTAGAACCGGCCTCGACAACGGCTCTAGCTTCCTTAAACGAAGAGAGGTTCACCTCTTGCTTCTCTGCAACAACGGGAGCTACCTCCTTCACCCTGACGGTTTCAAACGCCTGGCAAAGAGTCTCATGGATCTCACCATCCATTTCGACATACTTAAAGGACGACAGGTGGCTTACCATGATGTCCTCTTCTCCACAGACTGTCACTATGCTGCCCCCAACAGCATATTTAAGCTTCTGATGCAACGTAGACGTCACGGCACCAGCAGAATGAATCCATGGCCGACCTAAGAGGCAACTATAGGCGGGCATGATATCCATAATATAGAACACCGCATTAAACGTCTCTGGTCCAACTTGAATTGGCAGGGTCAATTCTCCGAAGACGTGGCGCTTGGTTCCGTCAAAGGCCTTCACGACCAGATCACTGGGTGTGCACAGCAGTCCACGGGTATCCAACTTCATCAGTGCCTTCTTCGGAAGCACGTTAAGCGAGGAACCCGTATCCACGAGGACATGGGACATAATCGTGCCTCTGCACTCTATCGAGACGTGCAAGGCATTGTTGTGATCTCTTCCCTTGGGCGTCAGCTCCAGATCTGTAAATCCCAGCCCATTACCAGCATTGACATGGGCTACTACTTCCTCAAGTTGATTAACTGATATCTCCTGCGGCACGTATGCAGCATTCAATACTTTCAGCAACGCGTTGCGGTGCGCTTCAGAACACAGCAACAGGTTAAGAATCGAGATCTTCGACGGAGTCTGGTGAAGATGATCTACAATCTTGTAGTCACTTTTCCTGATCAGTCGCATGAACTCTTCAGCATCTTTAACCAACAAGTCTTTCTCTGCCCCCGCAGGAACCTCTTCAACAGCTTTACCTTTACCCTTGTCCATAGCGTCAGCTCGGACTACCTTCTCTGCTGCACCCTCTGCCGGCGCGAACACTCTACCACTTCTGGTGATACCACTGGCTTCAGCAAGATTCTGCGCAGTCGATCCGGATGACTCGAGCTCTATTTTCTGACCATTACAATACACTTCGGCGCCATAATGCCATGGGACGGCATTAGTGCTCTCGAATGGGATCGGTCCGGCCCTGGTGATGGTAATAGTAGGCGGACGAGGTGCAGAAATAGTGATAGGGTGGCGAGGAATGGTAATAGTAGCAACTTCGTCCGCCTGCTTCAGCACGACTTCCCCTGACGCATTCTCAACGCTTCGACTAAACTGCAAAATACCCTCAGTCATCAGACTCTGGATACCTTCGATCAACTGCTCACACCCATCAGGAAGTGTAGCACATGCCATACAAAACTCTCCACATCCGGGAAAGAAGCCTTTCTTTAGCAACTTAGCTTTAACAAAACTCAACGGCGTCTTCAGATCTTTGACATCAGTCAGCAAGTCTGAATTCTCTTCAGAGATAACAGCATTCACTCCGCCTCCCCTATGATGAGGCATTGGATTCTTGGTGACGTTGGGCACGTTGTCAGAAAAGTTGATAACCTTGGCGTCAACCAAGTCCTGGACTTTGTGCTTAAAAGCTTTGCAATTCTCAACTGTATGGCCAGGTGCCCCAGAATGAAATTCACAAGTAGCATTAGCATCATACCCCGGTGGTGGTGCCCCTGTCAAGGGAGCCAACGTCCTTTTCTGAACTAATTGGAGCTGAAGCAGCGTCTGCAGAAGCTGTGCATATGACATAGGAGGAGTTTCCAAATGACGGTTTGCCAGGGGACCCCGATTCTGATATCTCTTATATCCCGGATTATTCTGTTGCTGGGGCTGCTGCTGCGGCTGCGGGGGAGCAACTGGGATGTTTATGCTAGCGATCTGAGACTGAGGGCCCTTGCCCTTTCTCCTAGCGTTAGTGACAGCACTGGCATCGCCCTCTCGGCGCTTGCCAGTATAGGGTTTTTTGCTAGCTCCTCCAGCTGAGGATGATTCGCCCTGAATCTTGCCGATCTTTATACCATTTTCAACATGCTCGCCCAAAGTGATGAGGGCCGAGAATGTTCCGGTCATGCCACTGATCAGCTTCTCATAATAGACTCCGGGAAGGGTAGCCACGAACATCTGTACCAACTCACGCTCAACCATCGGCGGTTGAACCCGAGCAGCCAGTTCACGCCACCGCTGGGCGTACTCCTTGAAGCTTTCATTGCTCCGCTGCGAGAGATTCTGAAGCTGAACTCGGTTGGGAGCCAAGTCGCTATTATATTGATAGTGGAGGACAAACGCTTCAGCGAGATCTTTCCACGTGCGCACAGCAGCGGGCTCCAAACCCATATACCATTCGAGCGATGGGCCAGAAAGACTATCCTGAAAGAAGTGCATCAGCAGCTTCTCATCATCAGAATAAGCGGACATCTTTCTGTAATAAGATCGGAGGTGAACACGGGGACAAGTAGTGCCTCTATACTTCTCAAAGATAGGCACCTTAAACTTGTGAGGTACTTTAAAGTCAGCAATCAACCCAAGTTTGGACATGTCAACGCCCAATGTGTTCTGATTTTCTATATCTCTCATTTTATCTTCCAGCGCCTTGAACCTGAGTCGAGCTTCAGCAGTCAACTCAGCCTCTACACCTCTCTGAGAGAAAATGTCATCCTGGTGGTCCTCCAGCCACGGTTGAGGCACCACCATATTTCCTGCACCAACATTGCCGTTGACCGGCCCCACGGTAACATTGGCTCCCAAACCACCATTGACGGCGCCCGCCGCGTTAAGTCCGAGATTAGTCATAAGATTGCCGTTAGCACTACCGTTGCCCCCGGCAGCAGGAACAACTTTCTGTGGAGTATCCCCTTGAGGAGGAGTGGGCACGGCCCCGCCATGAAGTATTCCATTACTGTCAACCCTGGAGATGAGAGGTTGAACCAGAGTGCGAAGCTGATCTTGCCCATTCGCAACTACTTGCATCAGCTCCATAAAACGATCCATCCTTTCACGAAGCTCCTGAACATCTGATTGTACCTGGTCCATGATTCTCGTTTGATTGGCGCGAGTTGAGTAGCGGTGGATGAACCTTTGATCAATCCTGGAGATCGAAAGCAACTCGGAACCTGAGTACCTGAAAAACCTGTCAAGATTAAAGGTTAGGAAAAGCAGCAGGATGTATGTCATGCAAGAATGCTTTATGCAGATGCATGCGTGAGTCTGCGTGCTTGAGAGATTTTCCCCGATCCTGGCTCCTGCTGACAATAATAAGGAGAGGAATCTGGGCCCAATCATGGAAACAGTAACCTCACATAGCAATAGTCAGATTCGACACATCAAGGACCGAGAACTCATACGCAACAGTCTTTCTGAGAACGGCCGCAGTAACACAATGAGAGATCTTGGATCGGGGAAACGGTACCTGTCACAGACACACGCTAATGGAATGCTTATGTAAGCTAATGCAAAATGCAGGTATGCAACAGTATATCCAGGTGGCTGCTGTGGAGATTCGATGTCAACAGTCGCTGATGAGAAGGAAACCCCGGTGTAAAACCACTGCTCTGATCTGTTGAGAATAACCATCTGATAGGATCGAGATCAAGCTTCTGCTCTGACAAGAACGAAGGCCTGATAATAAAGACCCCAGATGCAAGATCAAGGAATATCTGTTGATGAAGTCTTCAGACCCCGAATCACAAATCTGCCCTCTCAAGAACAAATACACAGCTGCTGATGAGATCTTCAAACCCCACTCAAACTCCGCCCTATCAAGAATAAAATAACAACTGCTGACGAGATCCTCAGACCCCACTCAAAAATCTGCTCCATCCAGAACAAACCTCTGATAACAATACTCTGATCGGAACCTGCTCTATCAAGAACAAACAAACACCCGATGATAAGATCCTCTGATCAAACCCTTGCTCTATCAAGAACATCTCTGCAACTGAGAACCCAACATAACTGATTCACTGTCAAGAAAACCAGGTAGTCTGGAGGTCAAAGTTTCCTGCAATATCCCAACCCCGCTCACAGGTATGATGGACCTAATCCACGGACAGAGGTACGGCATCCTATGCGGTCGTCAGCGTCACAGACTTTCACGAGTGACAATACGATTCCCAGAAGGAGTGGCATCGTCAAGTCATGAAGAGGCCTCTCTTAGCTGACTTCCAAATGATCGGTCCCCAGAGTCGACAATCCTCACGTCTGGACTCCCCTCAGATCCTCAGGACCGGAAAGGAGCACCTCTGCAAGAATCTCGTCTGAGCGCAGATTTTCGTAGGGAACTGTGCCTGCTCAGCAGACAGGTTCGTCTACTACTTCTCTGCAACTATATCTAGGTGTGTACTCAAAGCCCAGGTCCGGCCTTTCACTCACAGTAACATCCCTCTCCCACAGCAGCACAGATAATCATATCAAACTGGAAATAAAATGCGGGAAATAAAATGCGGGAAGTAAAGATGCGATAAATAAACGCAACCCAACAAGCAAACACACAAACGATAGGATTGACTCGCGTAGGGGATGGGAAACGGTCCCAGCATAAGGGATGGGAAAAGTCCCTAGATGATAGTTTCCCCAGCAGAGTCGCCAGCTGTCGCTTGCGCGAAAATAAGGTGCCGGCATGACAGAAGAGTCGCCACCTTTCGTTATTTATCCCTCAGAGCGGGAAAGGAAACGATCGGAAAAACCTGACGAAAGAAGGGTAAGACAAGGTCATCGCAACCATTGTCTGGGTTCGGGAGTCGGTTACGCAAGGGGAAGGTATTAGCACCCCTCACGTCCGTCGTACTCGACGGGATCCTCGCTTGTATGTTTACTTGGACGGGTTGGTTATAATCTATCTACCTATCAAGGCTGGCTGAAAAAGAAAAGAAAAATGACTCGGCAAAGCGTCGCGCTTTATGCCTACGTATTCCCGTCTGGAACGAGAAATCAGAGTCAACGTAGTTCGGCTAACTACGGGGGAAGATGGGGAAGGTTGCTCGCTAGGATATCGCATCCTATGCCTACGTACTTTCATCTGGTATGAAAGATCAGAGCAAACGTAGTTCGGGAAACTACAGGAAAAATGGCTCAACTAGGAGGGAGACTATCAAGTCCTACTGTTATCATGCCATGGATTCATCCTATGGTTGAGGTTTGAACAGGGAACTCCTAGATGTTGTCATGCATAGGTTTCAACCTAAAAGTCTATCATCAAATCCTTATCAAAGGAAATGAGAGTCCTAAGGGATCATGTCAATGATACACAGAAACAGACAAAAGCATCAGCTTTAACAGTAAAATGCATGCAATGCAAGTGAGGGAGGAAATGTGTGTGGGGTTTCAGCCTCCACAAGCTCATCTCGACCTCAAGCCAGTCATGAAATAACAGTAATCATACTGAAGATAAACAACATGCTGTCAAGCAATAACAGATAAAAGAAATGAAGTGCCATCAGGAAAACAAAACACACATGCTAGACAAAGAATCATCTACTCTCTAACCCTAATCCTAATCACAGAATCTGAATCAAATCTAAACAGAGCACTGAAGCAAAACCCTAAACAAGAGAAATCAATCCCAGCCTTCAAGCTTCAGAACAAGCTTACCAAAGAAAGGGAGCTAAGCAAGCAGGCTCATAGTGTCTTCCTCAGGAAAGCACTAGGAGGTGAATACTCAGGAGTCATACCCTATGTGGCTCAACCACTGTGATCAGTTTACATCCCTCCTCAGGAGAAATTAAACTCACAAGCAGGCTCCAACATCACTGGATATTTAGGAAATCCTATCTGAACTAGTGGAACTAAGTGAATAGACTCATAGGACCTTCCTCAGGAAAGTACTAGGAGACTTCCACTTAGGAGTTGTATCCCATGTGGCTCAACAACATGTGATCAGTTTACATTACTCCTCGGGAGAAATTAAACTCACAAGTTGGCTCCAACATCATTGGATACTTGAGAAATCCTGGACAAACTAATGGAACTAAGTGAATAGACCCATAGGACCTTCCTCAGGAAAGTACTAGGAGGCTTCCACTTAGGAATTGTATCCCATGTGGCTCAACAACATGTGATCAGTTTACATTCCTCCTCAGGAGAAATTAAACTCACAAGTTGGCTCCAACATCATTGGATACTTAAGAAAGAGGTGAGAAGAAAGAATGAAAGTCATTCATAGTGCCTTCCTCAGGAAAGTACCATGAACTCCCTTCAAACTTCAGGATCTCAACCTCACAGACAGGGAACAAGACAAGCTCTGGGTCTCTGAATCTTGATCTTCAATCTTCTCTTCATGATGCTCTCCATCAAGGTCTTCAAGGCAACACAAGCCCCACAACAAATTCCTCAGAATGAACCCCAGAGATGAACAGATAACCCCAGGACAGATAAAACCAATAGGCAACTTCAGAAAATACCTAAAAATACTAAACTAATGGGGAAAAATCTAACAATTATTCACAAGGGTCCTCAACACCTACTCATAACATCTACAAAGGCCTCTACCTAAAAATCAAGATAAAACTCAATCAAAGAAAGGGAATCATCACCTAAGCACAATCTAAACCCTAATCAGGATATCCTACATCTATCCTAATTAAACCAATCAAAATTTAATTCTAAAAATCTAGAAAAAATCCTATGGGGAACTATGATTCATCATCTACTTGCACAAAAAAGAATGGATTAAAAGCCCTAAGGGATGGTCTTAAAACAATTCCTACAAAATCAAATACCAAATTAAGACTATTAAAAAGCTATTTATTTGGAAAATCTATTAAAAATATTAAACCTAAAAATAAAATCTCATTTTTATTTTTATAATTTTCTACACATTTTAATCTACTCATAGAAAAAAGAAGGATAAAAAAATCATTTTTTATCATTTTTTAATGAATTAAACAAAACAGCAAAAGATTAAAAGAAAATTAAAAAGAAATAAATTAATTAAAGGGAGGGGGTGCAAATAGAAACACGCGCCAGTTCAAAATAAATGGGCCAGCAATAAGGGGGGTGGGAATAGAACTCTGGGCCCAGCGCTGGTTTAATGAAACGCAGCGTTTGGGATTACTTTGAATTTCCCCTCTCACTCTCAGATACGCGCACAGCCGTTGGATTGGACGAATTTGTCAAACGCTGGGAATGATCCAATGGCTCTCCTTTCGTCTTCTCCAAACAGACTAGGGTTTGCAGAAACCCTCCTCTCATGCCCTAAAATTCGAGCTCATCCATCTCTCTCCACACGCCACGGTTTGACACGATTCAAACACAAAAAATGCTCTACTAAATGAGCTCTACACAACCATACGTACACTTTTCCATAACTCGTCCTAGATTGTTCTAACAGAAGGCTTAAACATCCTGGTACCACCATGCTCACCTGAGATCCATCTTCACCAAACTTCAGTCTAATGATCTACAGATGTTCTATGAGTTACCCTTGCTATTCTAAACCAATTCATGCTGATTAAAATGCCCTAAACAACTAATTCTAGAAGATTCAAGAATCATGGTTCTGTTATGCATTGTCATGGAACAGGCTGTAACTTCTAGGGTTTGATCATCTAGCCTAGTACATCATTTCTATACCTATGAAACTAACTAAAACTCAATAATTTAGGAGATATAAGGTGAAGAAAAAACCTGTCAAGAAGATGATGGTGAGGGCTCGTGGGATGCTTGCAGTCCTTGTAATGGCTTCAAGATGATCCTACAATGGTCCTCAACCTTCTGTTTGCACTTGTTGTGAAGGTGATGGCTGGTAGTGGAAGATATCTTGAGTTGCTTCAACTTGAAGAAACCTCTCCAATGGCTATGTATCTCTCTCTCTCCTCTGACTTGGCTCAAGTTTCACCAACCCTTAACACTCCTCATGGCATTCTTTATATATTGATGGTTGGATGCTTCTAGATTCATCTAGAAAAGTGTGGAAAGTTCTTGAAAATTCCATGATATGCCATATTGGTTATCTCATGAGATATCACCTCTAACCAACTTACACACCTTTTAAAATCTCACCACATGATAATATGGAATGGTAAGGAAGCTCACATGCCTTGTAATTACCTTGTGTTAAGTTTTCCAACATTGCCTTCTTTTTCAAGTAATAAATTTCCAAAGGAACCTCATTTTTTAAGCCTCAAATGAAAATTCTACTTAAACCAATGTTCTCAAAATGGTTTTTCCAATCAAAATGATATATTGGATGACCTATTTTGGATTTGTGGATCTCCCAAATCACTTTTCAATTTCAACTTTTCAAAGTTATAAGCCTTTTTTAGTTCATTTTTGACCAATCATGGAATCTTGTGCTATGAGATTTTTCAACAATTTGTGACCTTCTTTCTAGACTTAAAATCACATTTTGAGCAACTTTCATGTTTTGAGTTTTTCCATTTGAGGCTTGGAAATAGGAGTTTTAGGCATTGGCTAAAATGACCTATAACTGACAAATGACCAAAATACCCCTGCCTTGTTCAAACCATAAGTTGAGTTCCACAAATCCAATCAAGGACTTCTACCACTCAAATTAAAGCTAAGAGGATCCTCTTCAACATTCATGTTGACCAAGAAATCATAGGAATCATCCTACTAGGGCAAAAGTTGTCTGCAAGTTGGGTGACTTTCAAGGACCCAGATTCACACACCTCTGCTGACCTGTAATTTGTCAAAACCATAACTTGAGCTCTGTAACTCCTATCAAGGACTTCCACTACTCAAATTAAAGCTAAGAACAAGCTCTACAACAATCATGTTGTGGGGAAGATGAGATATCAATCATATCTATAGCTAAAACTGCCTGGAAAATAGGGATCAAACTAGGGTTTTCTCACTGCCAATCCTCAGAAACCCTAACTCAAAACTTCTCAAACTCCTCAATCATGATGAGTTGGTCTAGGAATCATCTCTATAACATCTCTATACATCATTCCATGATCTCATGGCCCTTGGATTGAGTCTCAACCTTCTCCAAATCTCCAGCTGATCTAGGGTTGACCCAGTCAAAACCCTAATCCTACCATTCATGGTTGAATCTTCTGAACTCTTGCATAATGACCTCTCTGGGCTTCATGATGGCTTTCAAGACATCTCATAGGCTTTCTCAAAACATTAAGTTTATTCTCAAAGTCTCAGAATCATCTGAGGGGCACCCACAACTTTCAAACTGTGAAGCACACAGCCCTGGTTTCAATCCACTCCTCTGAAGATCTCTTGAACTTTCTGATGAAGATATCAACTTTCAAACACTCAATGAATGAATGATTGTTGGTCAAATTTTGGGGTGCAACAGCTGCCCCTATTCAAACGGCTTGAACCTGACTGGGTGAGAAGCGAACGGCTTTCAACCAATCAAGGTACGAGACGGTTGAATATCGGTAAACCCGAAAATTTGCCAACTGCACGAGCACACGGTACTCTGCGGGGAACAAATCTTCGAACACTACAACACTAGCTGCTCAACAACTAGCTGGAGAAATACTGATCTGACATCGCCGCCGGAAACAAACATAATCTGAGAGACACTCGACATCGCCGCCGTACAAACATCATCTCTGATGGGGATTTAAAGAGTCTGACCTCGCCGTCAAACAAATATCCAACTTCGCAGCCGAAAACAAACATAATCTGACCTCGCCGTCGAATCCAAACATCCAACCTCGCCGCCGGACCAATCATCCAACCTCGCCGTCGAACAAAATATAATCTGAAAACGAACATTCAACCTCGCCGTCGAACAGACATCTGATTTAACCAAATCTAACCTGGGGGTCACCCCTGGTAAATGGAACAAAAGGTATACTTGCATACTTGGAATTACTCTGCTGGGGATGAGAGACTTAACCGAGCACACTCTGATCTGGGGTTCACCCTCAGAACCATAACGAACATCAGAGTACTACTGCACAATGATCCCACTGTAGAACTTCAATATCAGAACTATATGAAACCCTGGCGCCTGGCCACTTCCAGCTTCAGCTAGAAAAGATCTTCGAGTATTTCTGAAGATAAGCATCCTTGGCCTTCAAGGATGGCAACTCTGCAGGAGGTATCTTGGACTTCAGTCTAAAGCAATGGTCCTTGACCTTCAAGGATACATGGATCTGCCTTCAGGCAACTCTACCTCTGCTATATAGTATCCGTGACTTCAGTCGGGGATATACTTCGGCCTTCAGTCCGAAAAAATGAATCCTAGGTCATTCATGATCTTGGGGGATAACCTTGCCCTTAGGCACCCTCGCTTCAGCTTAAGAAATCTGTGACTTCAGTCAGAGAAATGGTATCCTGAGCCATTCATGACTCTACGGGGATTCAAACACTTTGCCTTCAGGCAAAACTCCGCTTCAGCTGGAGAAACATCTTCGACTTCAGTCAGAAGAAACATTATTCACTAGATCGCGATCAATCATCACCTCAGGATAACTGACTTGGTCTTCAGACTCACACGAATCACTCTGTTGTATCTACAACCCTGGAACCTTGTCTTCATCCACTCGTTGAATCTTCAACACGGAAATCTGGACCTGTAGGAACCTTCTGATATCGCCTTCGAGCGCTTACGAAATCCATCTTCAGATTAGACATCGCTGCGGGAGCAAACATATCATGCTGCTGAGGACTTCAAGAATCAATCTTGAACAAACAAATTCGTCGGGCATCTTCAAGAATCGTCCTGAACTAATAACCTTTCTGGAGCAAACATTCTGTTGGGAATTCCAGGAATCTTCCTGGGCAACTCTTGCTGGAGGTGCTATTGGGGAGCTCAAGTATCATACTAGGCGAACAACCCGGGAAGCTGTACTGGGGTCTTAAGAATCGTCTTAAGCAAATGGCCCTGCTGAGGGTTTTGAGAATCATCTTGAACTGAAGACTTCGCTGGGGATCTCAAAAATCATCTTGAGCGAGCGACCGTGGGGGTCACACCGGGGTCTTTTAGAATCATCTAAAACAACCTTGCTGGGGAGAACATCAAGAATCGTCCTGAGCAACCGGTCTTTTGGTGGTACACCTGTACAACAAGGATGATAATGACCTAGGTCATGCTTATGATGCGTATGCTTCGGCGCTATGCCCCACATAGCGGGAATGATATGTATTTATGCTGAATGCCATGCAATCATGCACAATACTATGCAATCATGCACAATGATGCAGTGTTAAATGCTATGCAGTCATGCACAATGATGCAACCCCATCAGCAAAATAAATGCCGAAAGGGGAAATCCTCCTGTCAAGGAGAAAGAAACACTCATATAGAGGAATCATCCTGCTGAGGAGAACGTGAACACGCCAATATCAATCAGACTCTGTCTGGGGAACTGATCTTCCGCAAACTGCTGCAGGGGAACAACTTCAGCTGACTGCTGCAGGGGACGAAGCTCTACGAGAACTTGGATTTGCTGATATCAATCGCGAGAATGAATTGCGCGGCCGTCTCGGCTAACTCTTCTGGGGATGACCACTCTGTGGGGGACCAACTTCAGCTGTTCAATACTCCACTGGGGACAGACCAATCATGATCCGATCAACTTCCAAGGATTCGGATCTCTTGGACATCTGCAAACTCGGCTGAGGAAGGAGAAATCATTCCGCTTTGCTGGATAGAGTACGACTCTGGGGAAACACAGCATTAGCTGCCCCACGCTCTGCTGGGGAAAATTGATCATGCTCTGATCAACTTCCAAGGATTCTGCTTTTCTGCGGACTCAGCCGGGGAGAGAAATCATTCTACTTCACTGGAGAGTACGACTCTGATGAGGGATTTCAATTCCGCTGGGGAAGAAAGAATCATCTGACTTCGGGGGAGAGAGTACAATTCTGCAGGGGAATACAACATCAGCTGTTCCAACATTCTACTGGGGAAGAAGGAATCATCGATCTTCAGGAGAGAGCCTGACTCTGGTGAGGAATCTCGATTCCACTGGAGACTTCAGTCTGGTACCATCAATTACTGCATCCTTCGGCATATGAACAGCTTCCTGCGAAACCTGCACTTGTGACCCGGTGCGGGGGAAAATCCTGCTTCAGTGACTTTACTGGGGAAACACGAGCTTCGGCACCCGAACATTCCTCTGAAATCTGCACTTGTGACCCGGTGCCGGGGATAATGAGCTACGGTACTCAATCATTTCTAGGAACTCTGCACTTGTGACCCGGTGCTGGGGAAAGACGACATCATTCTTCGGGGCTTGACTCAGCCGATGGGGTGACATTCCTTCAGGATACGCCTGCTTGGGGAAGAGAATCACCTCTACCTGGGGGATACATATCAATGCTCACTATTCTGATTCTGATTCTGCGGAGGAGAGACTACTGAACTCTGCTGAAGAAGGAGGACTCATCCTGCTTCGGGGATATGCACGGCACATCTTCTGGCAAGGTGCCATACCTGCAACAACGCAAACAAACAGACAAGATACCCTCCTCAAAGGGGCTTATCAGGGTTATTATCTCGTGACAATGTTCAGTTAGTTAATTGTTTCAACAATCAATGGGCTTAGGCCCGCAAGTTTATGTATGCGCATTTTGTCAAAAAACACATCGGCGTTATCATTCGCAAACAAAACAGATAAATGCTAAACAGACAAGTAGAATTGCTGAATAATGTGCATTTTATTGATGATAAACCCCTGAATGGGCAAAAATGTTTTACAACAGAGGCAAGCTCCTAGAATGAGGAAGCCGCGCAAAAAAAGAAAACATAAATATACATCAGTATATACAAATGTCGGCAATCGAGGCGTAGACGAACACCATGAGTTGATCCCTCTAAGACCCACTCGACTTCGATACTTCACCGATGCTTCAGCCTTGGAAGAGATTGATTCAGATAAACGGCCCTCAGGTCTTCCGAACCACTAAACAATGAAAGTCCATACGTGGAACGCAGTCATTTGCTTATTCAAATCCCTAACTTTTGCGTGAACCGCCCTTCCGGGTTTTCAGTTCACCGGGATACCCTTTTTTGCCGAAGCCGCCCAGTGTAGGTTTTCGACTTCGCGGGTGTACATTTTTCAATATATCCCTATTTTGCCCGAACCTTTTATTCTGTTTTTGGTTCGCCGGGATGCCCCTTTTTTGCCTGGACTCTCTTTTTTTTTGTCCAGCGGGTCGCTTTCAAGCAAAGTATTTTTTAACTGCGTCCGCGTTCACCGGGGATGCAAAATCTTCACCATCCATCGTGGATAACAACAAAGCTCCTCCTGAGAAGACCTTGCTGACGACATACGGCCCTTCGTAATTCGGAGTCCACTTGCCCCGGTGATCGGAGTGTGGCGGAAGAATCTTCTTCAGGACGAGATCACCCGTCTGAAAGCTTCGAGGACGCACCTTCTTATCATAAGCTTTCTTCATTCGGCTTTGGTACAGGCGACCAAATGCAATCGATGCTAACCTCTTCTCGTCCATCAGGCTGAGCTGGTTCAGGCGATTCGTCACCCATTCTGCCTCATCAAGTTTCACATCAACCAAAACCCGCAAAGAGGGAATCTCCACTTCTAGCGGTAGGACAGCTTCCATACCGTACACCAAGGAGAAAGGAGTTGCCCCGGTCGACGTACGCACCGTCGTACGATAACCGTGCAAGGCAAACGGCAGCATCTCGTGCCAATCTTTATACGTCACAACCATCTTCTGAACAATCCTCTTGATGTTCTTATTGGCGACTTCAACGGCGCCATTCATCTTCGGCCGATAAGGAGATGAGTTGTGGTGTTTAATCTTGAAGCTCTGGCACAGCTCCTTCATCATCTTATTATTCAAATTCGAACCATTGTCAGTAATGATCCGCTCGGGAATTCCATAGCGACAGATGATGTCCCTCTTTATGAACTTAGCTACCACCTGCTTGGTCACATTAGCGTACGAGGCTGCCTCCACCCACTTGGTGAAGTAGTCGATAGCTACCAGAATGAAACGATGACCATTGGATGCGGTGGGTTCGATCTTGCCTATCATGTCGATGCCCCACATGGAGAACGGCCAAGGGGAGGACATGACATTCAATGGGCACGGCGGCACATGAACTTTATCAGCATAAATCTGGCATTTGTGACATTTCTTCGCGAATCTGAAGCAATCCGGCTCCATAGTCAACCAGTAATATCCTGCTCTCAGGATCTTTCTCGTCATGGCATGTCCGCCGGCGTGCGTACCAAATGTGCCCTCATGGACTTCTTCCATGAGCATACTTGCCTCTTTCTCATCTACACATCTGAGTAGCACGAGATCGTGGTTTCTCTTATACAACACTCCATCAGGATTGAGGTAAAAGTTTCCAGATAGCCTCCTCAGAGTCTTCTTATCCTGGGTTGACGCACCCGCAGGATACTCCTTAGTCATAAGGAAGGTCTGGATGTCGTGGAACCATGGCTTGCCGTCAGTGGCATCCTCGATTGCGAACACATAGGCTGGTCTGTCAAGACGCGAAAGAACAATGCTTGGAGCCTCATTCCAAAGATTGACCTTATACATTGAAGCCAGGGTGGCTAAAGCATCAGCCATTTGATTCTCAGCCCGGGGTACATGATGAAGTTCTACTCGGTCAAAGAACGGAAGCAGCCTCCTGGCATAATTCATGTACGGCACCAGATTCGGTTGACGAGTTTCCCACTCTCCTTTGATCTGATTGATTACAAGCGCTGAGTCACCGTATATGTCTAGATTCTTGATTCTCAAATCAATTGCCTCTTCTAGACCCATAATACACGCTTCATACTCGGCTTCGTTGTTGGTAACTGAAAACGTCAGTCTTGCAGTAAACGGGACGTGGGATCCGTGAGGAGTCGTGATGATAGCCCCGATACCACTTCCATAGGAATTAACCGCTCCGTCGAATATCAACTTCCACTGAGACTTCCTATCTGGCCCCTCACCGGGCAATGGCTCATCGCAATCCTTCGCTTTGAGAAACATAATATCCTCGTCAGGGAATTCGAACTTCATCGGCTGATAGTCTTCGATTGGCTGTTCGGCAAGGTAATCAGACAATACGCTCCCCTTGATGGCTTTCTGAGAAACGTACTGAATATCATATTCTGTTAACACCATCTGCCATCTGGCAATCCTGCCCGAAAGAGCCTGCTTCTCGAAGACGTACTTGATCGGATCCATCTTCGAAATCAGCATAGTGGTGTGATTGAGCATATACTGTCGTAGACGTTTGGCGGCCCAAGCTAATGCACAACACGTCTTCTCCAGCATCGAGTATCGAGATTCACACTCAGTGAACTTTTTACTCAAATAATAGATGGCATGCTCTTTTCTGCCCGTCTCGTCGTGCTGACCGAGAACACACCCCATACTATTCTCCAGAACTGTCAAGTACATGATTAATGGCCGTCCAGCCACTGGGGGTATCAAGATTGGAGGTTCTTGAAGATACTGCTTTATCTTATCGAATGCCTTCTGGCAATCCTCATTCCAAGTAATCGCCTGATTTTTCTTTAACAACTTGAACATCGGTTCACAAGTGGCCGTGAGCTGAGAAATAAACCTTGCAATGTAGTTTATTCGGCCCAAGAAACCACGAACTTCTTTTTCTGTTTTCGGCGTTGGCATCTCTTGGATAGCTTTTATCTTCGCAGGATCAACTTCAATACCTCGTTCACTAACGATAAACCCCAATAACTTTTCGGACCGCACCCCGAAAGTGCACTTGTTAGGATTCAGCCTCAGCTTGAACTTCCTAAGCCTTTCAAACAGCTTCAGCAAATTGACCAGATGCTCCTCCTCCGTTTGGGACTTTGCAATCATGTCATCAACATAGACCTCGATCTCATGATGAATCATATCATGAAACAAAGTTACCATTGCTCGCTGGTAAGTGGCCCCTGCGTTCTTCAGACCGAAGGGCATTACCTTGTAGCAAAACGTGCCCCAGGGGGTAATAAACGTCGTTTTCTCCATGTCCTCCGGCGCCATCTTAATCTGATTGTAACCGGAGAAGCCATCCATGAACGAAAACACGGAAAACTGGGCTGTATTGTCGACCAACACATCGATATGAGGCAACGGGAAATCATCCTTAGGGCTCGCCCTATTCAAATCCCGATAATCGACGCACATGCGTACCTTACCGTCCTTCTTCGGTACAGGCACTATGTTGGCGACCCACGGAGGGTAAGTGGTAACGGCTAGAAATCCTGCGTCCAACTGCTTCTGGACTTCTTCTTTGATTTTTACAGCCATGTCTGGTCTCGTCCTCCTAAGCTTCTGCTTGACCGGAGGGCAATCTTCTCGCAACGGCAAGCGATGAACCACGATATCTGCGTCAAGTCCGGGCATATCCTCATACGACCAAGCAAAGATGTCACTATACTCTCGAAGCATCTCGATGAGTCTATGCTTGACATCACTCTGTAATGCAGCCCCTATCCTGACGTTCCTGACGAGTTCTTCAGAACCCAGGTTTATGATCTCAATATCCTCTTCATGAGGCAGAATAACCTTCTCCTCTTGTCTCAACAAGCGGGCCAACTCTTCCGGAAGGTCTTCGTCTTCATCAATCTCACCCTCGGCTTGATAGATCGGGCAATCAAAGTCGTAGTGAGCCGTAGAGGGTCCAGAGTCGATGTTGTCTGTTACGTGGATCCTGCAATAACAAGGGTTAAGTTTAAAGCAGGAATATGCAGGTTAGCACGAACCTCGTTGCCATTTTGCTGTTTTTCAAAACAAACATAAAATATGAATAACAGAGAACACAATATTTGATTACGAAGAAAACGCCTTTTATTTATTAACAAAATGCATACACATAATCCAACAAGGCCTTGACAGTAAAACCACTATGCCCCGGGCAGGACATAGGGTTGTACAAAGACTGTAAAAAGCAAATCATTACTCTTCACTCGTCAGTTCGATAATCTCCTTGATGGTCCAGTTGTGGAGGTGCTCGCCTGGCTTGCTCGGTTGAATCCAGGCATCAAGATCACAGTCACTGTCCCCGCTGTCCTCCGACGCAGCGTTGATACTCTCGAAGATCACTCCTCCCTTGGTGAATAGGATCGGCCCTTTCCCACGAGACGAACTACCAGAAGAGGATGAAGCTTCAGCTTCAGGAGAATATCCCAATCCAAACTTATCCTGTTTGAATGGTATATCCAAGACATGCCCCCAGCCCGGGGTAGAACCGGCCTCGACAACGGCTCTAGCTTCCTTAAACGAAGAGAGGTTCACCTCTTGCTTCTCTGCAACAACGGGAGCTACCTCCTTCACCCTGACGGTTTCAAACGCCTGGCAAAGAGTCTCATGGATCTCACCATCCATTTCGACATACTTAAAGGACGACAGGTGGCTTACCATGATGTCCTCTTCTCCACAGACTGTCACTATGCTGCCCCCAACAGCATATTTAAGCTTCTGATGCAACGTAGACGTCACGGCACCAGCAGAATGAATCCATGGCCGACCTAAGAGGCAACTATAGGCGGGCATGATATCCATAATATAGAACACCGCATTAAACGTCTCTGGTCCAACTTGAATTGGCAGGGTCAATTCTCCGAAGACGTGGCGCTTGGTTCCGTCAAAGGCCTTCACGACCAGATCACTGGGTGTGCACAGCAGTCCACGGGTATCCAACTTCATCAGTGCCTTCTTCGGAAGCACGTTAAGCGAGGAACCCGTATCCACGAGGACATGGGACATAATCGTGCCTCTGCACTCTATCGAGACGTGCAAGGCATTGTTGTGATCTCTTCCCTTGGGCGTCAGCTCCAGATCTGTAAATCCCAGCCCATTACCAGCATTGACATGGGCTACTACTTCCTCAAGTTGATTAACTGATATCTCCTGCGGCACGTATGCAGCATTCAATACTTTCAGCAACGCGTTGCGGTGCGCTTCAGAACACAGCAACAGGTTAAGAATCGAGATCTTCGACGGAGTCTGGTGAAGATGATCTACAATCTTGTAGTCACTTTTCCTGATCAGTCGCATGAACTCTTCAGCATCTTTAACCAACAAGTCTTTCTCTGCCCCCGCAGGAACCTCTTCAACAGCTTTACCTTTACCCTTGTCCATAGCGTCAGCTCGGACTACCTTCTCTGCTGCACCCTCTGCCGGCGCGAACACTCTACCACTTCTGGTGATACCACTGGCTTCAGCAAGATTCTGCGCAGTCGATCCGGATGACTCGAGCTCTATTTTCTGACCATTACAATACACTTCGGCGCCATAATGCCATGGGACGGCATTAGTGCTCTCGAATGGGATCGGTCCGGCCCTGGTGATGGTAATAGTAGGCGGACGAGGTGCAGAAATAGTGATAGGGTGGCGAGGAATGGTAATAGTAGCAACTTCGTCCGCCTGCTTCAGCACGACTTCCCCTGACGCATTCTCAACGCTTCGACTAAACTGCAAAATACCCTCAGTCATCAGACTCTGGATACCTTCGATCAACTGCTCACACCCATCAGGAAGTGTAGCACATGCCATACAAAACTCTCCACATCCGGGAAAGAAGCCTTTCTTTAGCAACTTAGCTTTAACAAAACTCAACGGCGTCTTCAGATCTTTGACATCAGTCAGCAAGTCTGAATTCTCTTCAGAGATAACAGCATTCACTCCGCCTCCCCTATGATGAGGCATTGGATTCTTGGTGACGTTGGGCACGTTGTCAGAAAAGTTGATAACCTTGGCGTCAACCAAGTCCTGGACTTTGTGCTTAAAAGCTTTGCAATTCTCAACTGTATGGCCAGGTGCCCCAGAATGAAATTCACAAGTAGCATTAGCATCATACCCCGGTGGTGGTGCCCCTGTCAAGGGAGCCAACGTCCTTTTCTGAACTAATTGGAGCTGAAGCAGCGTCTGCAGAAGCTGTGCATATGACATAGGAGGAGTTTCCAAATGACGGTTTGCCAGGGGACCCCGATTCTGATATCTCTTATATCCCGGATTATTCTGTTGCTGGGGCTGCTGCTGCGGCTGCGGGGGAGCAACTGGGATGTTTATGCTAGCGATCTGAGACTGAGGGCCCTTGCCCTTTCTCCTAGCGTTAGTGACAGCACTGGCATCGCCCTCTCGGCGCTTGCCAGTATAGGGTTTTTTGCTAGCTCCTCCAGCTGAGGATGATTCGCCCTGAATCTTGCCGATCTTTATACCATTTTCAACATGCTCGCCCAAAGTGATGAGGGCCGAGAATGTTCCGGTCATGCCACTGATCAGCTTCTCATAATAGACTCCGGGAAGGGTAGCCACGAACATCTGTACCAACTCACGCTCAACCATCGGCGGTTGAACCCGAGCAGCCAGTTCACGCCACCGCTGGGCGTACTCCTTGAAGCTTTCATTGCTCCGCTGCGAGAGATTCTGAAGCTGAACTCGGTTGGGAGCCAAGTCGCTATTATATTGATAGTGGAGGACAAACGCTTCAGCGAGATCTTTCCACGTGCGCACAGCAGCGGGCTCCAAACCCATATACCATTCGAGCGATGGGCCAGAAAGACTATCCTGAAAGAAGTGCATCAGCAGCTTCTCATCATCAGAATAAGCGGACATCTTTCTGTAATAAGATCGGAGGTGAACACGGGGACAAGTAGTGCCTCTATACTTCTCAAAGATAGGCACCTTAAACTTGTGAGGTACTTTAAAGTCAGCAATCAACCCAAGTTTGGACATGTCAACGCCCAATGTGTTCTGATTTTCTATATCTCTCATTTTATCTTCCAGCGCCTTGAACCTGAGTCGAGCTTCAGCAGTCAACTCAGCCTCTACACCTCTCTGAGAGAAAATGTCATCCTGGTGGTCCTCCAGCCACGGTTGAGGCACCACCATATTTCCTGCACCAACATTGCCGTTGACCGGCCCCACGGTAACATTGGCTCCCAAACCACCATTGACGGCGCCCGCCGCGTTAAGTCCGAGATTAGTCATAAGATTGCCGTTAGCACTACCGTTGCCCCCGGCAGCAGGAACAACTTTCTGTGGAGTATCCCCTTGAGGAGGAGTGGGCACGGCCCCGCCATGAAGTATTCCATTACTGTCAACCCTGGAGATGAGAGGTTGAACCAGAGTGCGAAGCTGATCTTGCCCATTCGCAACTACTTGCATCAGCTCCATAAAACGATCCATCCTTTCACGAAGCTCCTGAACATCTGATTGTACCTGGTCCATGATTCTCGTTTGATTGGCGCGAGTTGAGTAGCGGTGGATGAACCTTTGATCAATCCTGGAGATCGAAAGCAACTCGGAACCTGAGTACCTGAAAAACCTGTCAAGATTAAAGGTTAGGAAAAGCAGCAGGATGTATGTCATGCAAGAATGCTTTATGCAGATGCATGCGTGAGTCTGCGTGCTTGAGAGATTTTCCCCGATCCTGGCTCCTGCTGACAATAATAAGGAGAGGAATCTGGGCCCAATCATGGAAACAGTAACCTCACATAGCAATAGTCAGATTCGACACATCAAGGACCGAGAACTCATACGCAACAGTCTTTCTGAGAACGGCCGCAGTAACACAATGAGAGATCTTGGATCGGGGAAACGGTACCTGTCACAGACACACGCTAATGGAATGCTTATGTAAGCTAATGCAAAATGCAGGTATGCAACAGTATATCCAGGTGGCTGCTGTGGAGATTCGATGTCAACAGTCGCTGATGAGAAGGAAACCCCGGTGTAAAACCACTGCTCTGATCTGTTGAGAATAACCATCTGATAGGATCGAGATCAAGCTTCTGCTCTGACAAGAACGAAGGCCTGATAATAAAGACCCCAGATGCAAGATCAAGGAATATCTGTTGATGAAGTCTTCAGACCCCGAATCACAAATCTGCCCTCTCAAGAACAAATACACAGCTGCTGATGAGATCTTCAAACCCCACTCAAACTCCGCCCTATCAAGAATAAAATAACAACTGCTGACGAGATCCTCAGACCCCACTCAAAAATCTGCTCCATCCAGAACAAACCTCTGATAACAATACTCTGATCGGAACCTGCTCTATCAAGAACAAACAAACACCCGATGATAAGATCCTCTGATCAAACCCTTGCTCTATCAAGAACATCTCTGCAACTGAGAACCCAACATAACTGATTCACTGTCAAGAAAACCAGGTAGTCTGGAGGTCAAAGTTTCCTGCAATATCCCAACCCCGCTCACAGGTATGATGGACCTAATCCACGGACAGAGGTACGGCATCCTATGCGGTCGTCAGCGTCACAGACTTTCACGAGTGACAATACGATTCCCAGAAGGAGTGGCATCGTCAAGTCATGAAGAGGCCTCTCTTAGCTGACTTCCAAATGATCGGTCCCCAGAGTCGACAATCCTCACGTCTGGACTCCCCTCAGATCCTCAGGACCGGAAAGGAGCACCTCTGCAAGAATCTCGTCTGAGCGCAGATTTTCGTAGGGAACTGTGCCTGCTCAGCAGACAGGTTCGTCTACTACTTCTCTGCAACTATATCTAGGTGTGTACTCAAAGCCCAGGTCCGGCCTTTCACTCACAGTAACATCCCTCTCCCACAGCAGCACAGATAATCATATCAAACTGGAAATAAAATGCGGGAAATAAAATGCGGGAAGTAAAGATGCGATAAATAAACGCAACCCAACAAGCAAACACACAAACGATAGGATTGACTCGCGTAGGGGATGGGAAACGGTCCCAGCATAAGGGATGGGAAAAGTCCCTAGATGATAGTTTCCCCAGCAGAGTCGCCAGCTGTCGCTTGCGCGAAAATAAGGTGCCGGCATGACAGAAGAGTCGCCACCTTTCGTTATTTATCCCTCAGAGCGGGAAAGGAAACGATCGGAAAAACCTGACGAAAGAAGGGTAAGACAAGGTCATCGCAACCATTGTCTGGGTTCGGGAGTCGGTTACGCAAGGGGAAGGTATTAGCACCCCTCACGTCCGTCGTACTCGACGGGATCCTCGCTTGTATGTTTACTTGGACGGGTTGGTTATAATCTATCTACCTATCAAGGCTGGCTGAAAAAGAAAAGAAAAATGACTCGGCAAAGCGTCGCGCTTTATGCCTACGTATTCCCGTCTGGAACGAGAAATCAGAGTCAACGTAGTTCGGCTAACTACGGGGGAAGATGGGGAAGGTTGCTCGCTAGGATATCGCATCCTATGCCTACGTACTTTCATCTGGTATGAAAGATCAGAGCAAACGTAGTTCGGGAAACTACAGGAAAAATGGCTCAACTAGGAGGGAGACTATCAAGTCCTACTGTTATCATGCCATGGATTCATCCTATGGTTGAGGTTTGAACAGGGAACTCCTAGATGTTGTCATGCATAGGTTTCAACCTAAAAGTCTATCATCAAATCCTTATCAAAGGAAATGAGAGTCCTAAGGGATCATGTCAATGATACACAGAAACAGACAAAAGCATCAGCTTTAACAGTAAAATGCATGCAATGCAAGTGAGGGAGGAAATGTGTGTGGGGTTTCAGCCTCCACAAGCTCATCTCGACCTCAAGCCAGTCATGAAATAACAGTAATCATACTGAAGATAAACAACATGCTGTCAAGCAATAACAGATAAAAGAAATGAAGTGCCATCAGGAAAACAAAACACACATGCTAGACAAAGAATCATCTACTCTCTAACCCTAATCCTAATCACAGAATCTGAATCAAATCTAAACAGAGCACTGAAGCAAAACCCTAAACAAGAGAAATCAATCCCAGCCTTCAAGCTTCAGAACAAGCTTACCAAAGAAAGGGAGCTAAGCAAGCAGGCTCATAGTGTCTTCCTCAGGAAAGCACTAGGAGGTGAATACTCAGGAGTCATACCCTATGTGGCTCAACCACTGTGATCAGTTTACATCCCTCCTCAGGAGAAATTAAACTCACAAGCAGGCTCCAACATCACTGGATATTTAGGAAATCCTATCTGAACTAGTGGAACTAAGTGAATAGACTCATAGGACCTTCCTCAGGAAAGTACTAGGAGACTTCCACTTAGGAGTTGTATCCCATGTGGCTCAACAACATGTGATCAGTTTACATTACTCCTCGGGAGAAATTAAACTCACAAGTTGGCTCCAACATCATTGGATACTTGAGAAATCCTGGACAAACTAATGGAACTAAGTGAATAGACCCATAGGACCTTCCTCAGGAAAGTACTAGGAGGCTTCCACTTAGGAATTGTATCCCATGTGGCTCAACAACATGTGATCAGTTTACATTCCTCCTCAGGAGAAATTAAACTCACAAGTTGGCTCCAACATCATTGGATACTTAAGAAAGAGGTGAGAAGAAAGAATGAAAGTCATTCATAGTGCCTTCCTCAGGAAAGTACCATGAACTCCCTTCAAACTTCAGGATCTCAACCTCACAGACAGGGAACAAGACAAGCTCTGGGTCTCTGAATCTTGATCTTCAATCTTCTCTTCATGATGCTCTCCATCAAGGTCTTCAAGGCAACACAAGCCCCACAACAAATTCCTCAGAATGAACCCCAGAGATGAACAGATAACCCCAGGACAGATAAAACCAATAGGCAACTTCAGAAAATACCTAAAAATACTAAACTAATGGGGAAAAATCTAACAATTATTCACAAGGGTCCTCAACACCTACTCATAACATCTACAAAGGCCTCTACCTAAAAATCAAGATAAAACTCAATCAAAGAAAGGGAATCATCACCTAAGCACAATCTAAACCCTAATCAGGATATCCTACATCTATCCTAATTAAACCAATCAAAATTTAATTCTAAAAATCTAGAAAAAATCCTATGGGGAACTATGATTCATCATCTACTTGCACAAAAAAGAATGGATTAAAAGCCCTAAGGGATGGTCTTAAAACAATTCCTACAAAATCAAATACCAAATTAAGACTATTAAAAAGCTATTTATTTGGAAAATCTATTAAAAATATTAAACCTAAAAATAAAATCTCATTTTTATTTTTATAATTTTCTACACATTTTAATCTACTCATAGAAAAAAGAAGGATAAAAAAATCATTTTTTATCATTTTTTAATGAATTAAACAAAACAGCAAAAGATTAAAAGAAAATTAAAAAGAAATAAATTAATTAAAGGGAGGGGGTGCAAATAGAAACACGCGCCAGTTCAAAATAAATGGGCCAGCAATAAGGGGGGTGGGAATAGAACTCTGGGCCCAGCGCTGGTTTAATGAAACGCAGCGTTTGGGATTACTTTGAATTTCCCCTCTCACTCTCAGATACGCGCACAGCCGTTGGATTGGACGAATTTGTCAAACGCTGGGAATGATCCAATGGCTCTCCTTTCGTCTTCTCCAAACAGACTAGGGTTTGCAGAAACCCTCCTCTCATGCCCTAAAATTCGAGCTCATCCATCTCTCTCCACACGCCACGGTTTGACACGATTCAAACACAAAAAATGCTCTACTAAATGAGCTCTACACAACCATACGTACACTTTTCCATAACTCGTCCTAGATTGTTCTAACAGAAGGCTTAAACATCCTGGTACCACCATGCTCACCTGAGATCCATCTTCACCAAACTTCAGTCTAATGATCTACAGATGTTCTATGAGTTACCCTTGCTATTCTAAACCAATTCATGCTGATTAAAATGCCCTAAACAACTAATTCTAGAAGATTCAAGAATCATGGTTCTGTTATGCATTGTCATGGAACAGGCTGTAACTTCTAGGGTTTGATCATCTAGCCTAGTACATCATTTCTATACCTATGAAACTAACTAAAACTCAATAATTTAGGAGATATAAGGTGAAGAAAAAACCTGTCAAGAAGATGATGGTGAGGGCTCGTGGGATGCTTGCAGTCCTTGTAATGGCTTCAAGATGATCCTACAATGGTCCTCAACCTTCTGTTTGCACTTGTTGTGAAGGTGATGGCTGGTAGTGGAAGATATCTTGAGTTGCTTCAACTTGAAGAAACCTCTCCAATGGCTATGTATCTCTCTCTCTCCTCTGACTTGGCTCAAGTTTCACCAACCCTTAACACTCCTCATGGCATTCTTTATATATTGATGGTTGGATGCTTCTAGATTCATCTAGAAAAGTGTGGAAAGTTCTTGAAAATTCCATGATATGCCATATTGGTTATCTCATGAGATATCACCTCTAACCAACTTACACACCTTTTAAAATCTCACCACATGATAATATGGAATGGTAAGGAAGCTCACATGCCTTGTAATTACCTTGTGTTAAGTTTTCCAACATTGCCTTCTTTTTCAAGTAATAAATTTCCAAAGGAACCTCATTTTTTAAGCCTCAAATGAAAATTCTACTTAAACCAATGTTCTCAAAATGGTTTTTCCAATCAAAATGATATATTGGATGACCTATTTTGGATTTGTGGATCTCCCAAATCACTTTTCAATTTCAACTTTTCAAAGTTATAAGCCTTTTTTAGTTCATTTTTGACCAATCATGGAATCTTGTGCTATGAGATTTTTCAACAATTTGTGACCTTCTTTCTAGACTTAAAATCACATTTTGAGCAACTTTCATGTTTTGAGTTTTTCCATTTGAGGCTTGGAAATAGGAGTTTTAGGCATTGGCTAAAATGACCTATAACTGACAAATGACCAAAATACCCCTGCCTTGTTCAAACCATAAGTTGAGTTCCACAAATCCAATCAAGGACTTCTACCACTCAAATTAAAGCTAAGAGGATCCTCTTCAACATTCATGTTGACCAAGAAATCATAGGAATCATCCTACTAGGGCAAAAGTTGTCTGCAAGTTGGGTGACTTTCAAGGACCCAGATTCACACACCTCTGCTGACCTGTAATTTGTCAAAACCATAACTTGAGCTCTGTAACTCCTATCAAGGACTTCCACTACTCAAATTAAAGCTAAGAACAAGCTCTACAACAATCATGTTGTGGGGAAGATGAGATATCAATCATATCTATAGCTAAAACTGCCTGGAAAATAGGGATCAAACTAGGGTTTTCTCACTGCCAATCCTCAGAAACCCTAACTCAAAACTTCTCAAACTCCTCAATCATGATGAGTTGGTCTAGGAATCATCTCTATAACATCTCTATACATCATTCCATGATCTCATGGCCCTTGGATTGAGTCTCAACCTTCTCCAAATCTCCAGCTGATCTAGGGTTGACCCAGTCAAAACCCTAATCCTACCATTCATGGTTGAATCTTCTGAACTCTTGCATAATGACCTCTCTGGGCTTCATGATGGCTTTCAAGACATCTCATAGGCTTTCTCAAAACATTAAGTTTATTCTCAAAGTCTCAGAATCATCTGAGGGGCACCCACAACTTTCAAACTGTGAAGCACACAGCCCTGGTTTCAATCCACTCCTCTGAAGATCTCTTGAACTTTCTGATGAAGATATCAACTTTCAAACACTCAATGAATGAATGATTGTTGGTCAAATTTTGGGGTGCAACACCTGTAAAAATCTCTAACAAACAAAATAATATCCTCCTTGATAAACTCCCAACACAACTTGAAAAATTCTAAGCTATAACCATCAGGCCCGACACTCTTATCGTCGTTTCAACTCCAAATGGTTGACTGAATCTCCTCCTCTAAAAAATCGCACTCCAACTGCCTTTTATCTACCTCATCAAGACATTTGAACTGCATCCCATCAGGCACTGTCCTATTAACACAAGACTCCTTGAAAAAAATATCAAAATGTCGCTTAACTTCACTTTTTACCTATTCTACATTCTCCAAACAAACCTCTTTAGAATCCAATAAGCTAATAAAATTTCTCCTATAACGGTCCTTTAAAGAATTGTGGAAGAACCGAGAATTCCTATCCCCCTCTTTCAACCACAATTATATTGATTTGTTCCTCAACATACCTTCCTTAAGCTCCAAATTTCTCCACAAATTTTCTACACACTTGGATCTATCATCAACCAGCTTACTAATAGAACCCCAAAAATTATCAATTAACAAGCTATCCAGAACATTAATGTCGTTTACATGACTCTCCGCGCTCAAATCAACCCAGCCAAAAACAAATTTGTTTCACCATCTTAGCCTAGCTTTTAACCTCTTCAATTTTTCGCAGATCCTAAAATCCCCTATTCCTACCACATCAATCTTGGATCGCTCATCTTTAATAAAATTGATAAAATTAGTATGCTTAAACCAACAATTATTAAAATGAAATGGTATCGGCCCCCAATCTAACAAACAAGATTTCAACCAAATGGAACAATGGTCCGACCACCCAAGCAAGACATATTGATCAACTACATTTCTTCTATGAAACACTTGAAATCCTCCACGTCTCTATGTCTACAAGACGAACTAGAGCCTATCCTTTCTTCAACATCTATTATTGAGTTAAAGTCCCCACCCAAGCACCATTCCTCCAAAAACCTCTTCGTCTTCATCTTAATCAACTCATACCATATAGCTCTTCTAAATTTCTTGTTGCACGAAGCATAAACATTAACAAAGTTGTACTTAACACATTTACAATCCGCATTAATCCCCATAAAGCCTTCTCCCCATGAAACTATAATTGATATTAAACAAATTTCTTCTCCAAAGAACAACCAAACCACCAGAAGCTCCCGCAGAATTTGACAATGTCCATTCAACATCCTTATTTCCCTAAAGACCCCAAGCACACCAACTATCAAAATCCTTAATTTTTGTCTCCTGAAAAAAAAACTTCAAATTTTCCGGAGTGAATGATAAAATTGATTCTTTTTCTCTTCGAAGTTCTTCTTCCCCCACTAATATTAAGCAAAAAGATATTCATGGCAACCTCTTAACACTCTCCTGCATCTTGTATTTCCCTACTTTATCTCTTCCTTCTATCTTCTCTATTGCTAACACTTGATCATCCTTCTTTTGAAATAGAATCCCAGACCATCCTACTCACCTCAGAATCGAAGTTCTTCAACGATCGATTATTGCAACAAATGACATTAGAATCTGTCAAAGATTCATAGAATAGCACCGAACCAGTAGAAAAAATGTTTCTCTCCTTTGAATATAAGCATGCAAAGTATGAAGGATTGATTAAGCTAGGACCACCCAACTCTAAAACTTCCTTCAATTTCTTTCTCTTAGGCTTGGATCTCCTTGCCTACATGCAATTCCCACCAAAATAAATTGAACCCTTGGGTGGAAGGTCCGGAACCTGAGGCCTATCCAACACAAAAAACTATCATAAATTAAGTGGTCCCCCCAAACCATCAAAAGTATTGTCAACAAGTCTATCCATATACTTCTCCGTACACTCCACTATCTCGAGACACGTACTCTCATTGACCATTTTAGCTATGACCTTATACATCCCATTCATTTCATTCAAAACATCCATGCTAAAGGAAGTTCCATAAGAAACCTTTTTGAATGGGGATCCCAATAAAGGTGAAAACGGTGTAACCTGAGCAACCTCTTCCCTAAACATAGCATCCCTCTCCTTTGCACCTAGGTTGTGAAGGTGTGAAAAATACATAAGAAAGGGGGGTTTGAATTGGGTATTTCCTCTACTGAAACTTTTAAGCTTTTTCTTTTAAGTTGCTTTCTATAGTATTCTTTTCTTTGCGTTGCGGAAGCATGTAAATCATGATATAAGTAAAGAACACAAGATATATCCTGGTTCACTTGAGCAACCCTCAAGCTAATCCAGTCCACCCTTCCAAGGTGATTTCTCCTCACTCACGCAAGGACTTAATCCACTATAACCAAACTGATTACAGATATGCGCAAGCTAACTGCAAGTGACTAACAAATGGACAATGACATGTTCAGGGATCCCTTAAGCATATAACTTTCATTGATCCCACAAATGACAAATGGCACTTGTCATCTCAAGTATACTGATCTTCACAAGATCACTTGAGGAACCACTAATTATAAAAATTGAATTTATGTTGCAGGAGATTACATGAGTGCTTCTTGATAAGCAGGTTACTCCTAATTTAGTACAGAGCAAGTATTGAGCAACAGCTCCTTGCATTCTAATATAGAAACTAATTTAAGGATGAATCTCAGGAGATTATTAAGAATAGTAGTTTCCATATTGCTTAAAAGATTTCATATGTGAGCACTGCGGCTTCTTAGCGTAAAAACTTTCCTTTGGTTATGCATACTGATTATAGCAAAACAGCAGCAACAACAACGTCAACTGCAACCACGGCAGCGTCACTTTTGAATGACTCAAATGTTCTTCTATTATAGTGTATCCAAGAGATACGTTGTGAGGACAGAGATGTCCATTCAAATATTTCAACTGTCATATCTCCAACGGATAGAATAGTCACGTGTTGGAAAGTATAGTGACATCACTTTCTTTGTCTTTTGTACAGATCAGTTTCTGGCTTAACTTCTTTTGATGATGTATCTGATGAGTAGTTTAGAACCTACTTTGGTATGAAAGTGTAATAACGTCAGAGTCTTACTTCAGAACTTGTTTACTAGAGTTTATTAACACGTCTTCATCTGGGTGTTGCTACATAATCTTCAACTTCAGAATCTAGTCTTCAGAGTCTTTCTGCACTTGGTCTTCAGAGCCTTCAAAACTTCAAGTCATCAGATTCTTCAGAATGTAATTCTTCAGAAGATTATTTCTTCAGAGTCTTGATCTTCAGAAGACTACATCTCAGATGCATTGATAGCTTCCAGATTAAATACACTTCTCAGAACAGAATCCACAAGAGCATTGCAACAACAATATACATCATCTTTGGATCTTTCTGATTATGATCAGATACAGTGGCAAACTGTTTGTTGAATAGGCGCTTTAAATTCTTTATCCAGAATATCACGTGATACTTCACTAAGAGTTTCACTTTGTTCTTCGTTCAGAGTTTCCTTGAAAGTTATGCTTTAAGTCACGTCACACAAAGTAACTTCATATTTGGTTTCATGCACTTCTTGATATTGTTTTTTTGATTTGATATATTTATTTAATGATATGCGCATAACAACCATTAGAACATAAAATGATTCTTTCATAAATACTTAATTGTTATCATCAAAACATAGAGATATCATGTAGAGACAATTCTTGCTCTTACAATCTCCCCCTTTTTGATGATGACAAAAAAACATGTATTTTGATAGAACATTTTATATAGAGAATACACCAAGAATTAACATATTCAGAATTACAAGCAACAGCTCCCCCTGAATGTGTTAATCTTAAAAAAAAAACTTTTTATGCTTGTTCAGAGACTTTCTCTGATCCCAAGACTCACAAAAAAAATTTAGATAACAGAATAAAATAAATAGAAGGGAAGGAATACTTCACTATAATATAAGAGAACATAAGTCTTTAGCATCTAGACTAGTTCAGCAGAACTTCCATCTTCAGATCTTTAGAACTTGTTTTCTCTAAACATCATATCAGAGTCGTATATCTTCAGAATCTTCTAAAGTATTTGATGCTGTTTATCAGAAATTATGTAGTATATAGATAAAAATCTTCTTTCTAAATAAATTAGCCACGCTATTTATCAGAAGCAGAATTAGTCTTTCAGATTAGAAACTCCCCCTGAGTTTCAGACTGGGTGAAAGTCAAGTATTCTGTCTTGTGAACCTTTCTGGGAGAACTCCCCTTGGCTTCAATAGATCAGATATTATTAATTTAGATCCTTGATTCAATCTTCAGACTAGATTTCAGATACTTGATTCTGATTCTGATGCTAATTCTTGCTTTCATGAAGATTTCAGATTCTTATGCTCTGATTATCATATTCACAGTTAGTTTACACTATCTGAACATTAGTTTCAGATGACTTTAAATTTCAGATGGTATTTCAACCTCTTGAACAGTATTTGGTACATCTGATTCTGAGCATATATTTATGAAGCGTATAACTTCTATTTTATGAATAACCAGTCATTCTAATTCAGAGTTCATTCATATGACCTGTCTTTAGAATACCTAGTGAACTTGTTCAGAGTTCCTCAGTAAAATGTCAAACAAATAGTTAGTAATAAACAAAATTTATATCAGAGCTGATGTTTTGTATTCTTATTAGATTATATCAATCATAATTATATTTCCAGATTATATCACACTTAAGTTTCTATCAAAAACAACTCTATTTCTCCCCCTTTTGACATCATCAAAATGGTGATAATCAGTTAAGAAGAAAATAATAGAGAAAGGAAATTCACAAAAAGAACCACTTCGTTCATAAAAATATTTAGGTTATCAGACAGATGAACAATAGAAACATCAAACATGTGCACAAACAAAAACAGAAATAAAGACTAAGGCTGGCGAGAGGCTATGATCTTCAGAAGATCTGTGATCTGAGCAGTTGATTGTTCTTGCCTAGCCATCCAAGTCTTGATTTCATCAGTAGTTTGTTCTTGTTTCACCATCCATGTCTTGATTTCCATGATTTCATCTTCAAGATCTGGTCTCTCAGTCTTGATCTCAGACGCAGGAGGAGCAGATAAAGATGTTGTTGGATGATCAATGTCCATTGCAGATGTAGCTTGAAAACCAGAAGAAGATGGTTGATCCACAATTATCAAAGCTGACTGATTGGGCTCCACAGCTGCTTCTGAAAGATCATCTTCAGGTACTGGTTCCACAGTAGGTGCAGAACTTGGAGGGATGACTTCTTCAGATGGTGCAGCCAAAGTTCCAGAAGAAGACAGTTCAACTTCTGACGGAGCATTTTCCAAAAACAAAGTAGGAGATCTTCTGATGTTAAGCAGAGTCACTCTTACAGCTTCAGAAAATCTCTTCTGAGCTTCTTCATCATAAATCTCTTGAAGATTCGTAGAAACAGAATTAAATCTGGCTTTGAATCTTTTCCATACAGCACCAGAATCATCAGGATTCAGAATGGACACACAATCCTTCTGTACAGTGGAGAACCACGTACTTACCTCTTTCTCAAAACAAGATACAAGATTACTAACATCCATCCTAGGTTTGGGTTTAAGGAAGGTTTCCAAAGATGATGGTTTGGATGAGGTGGTTTTAGAGGATGGTGAGTGAATAGAGAATTTGGGAATGATAAAGATAGGATGTTGTGGAGAAGATGAAAAGGGAACAGAAAATGGTTGAGAATGTCTGGGAGGTGAGGGTTTATTTGAGTTAAGGTGAAGATTTAGGGATTGGATAAAAGAGTCAACATCAGATTCAGAAGATGAATCTGATGTGTCACAATCTCCAGAGGATACAGGATAAATGATCTTAAGAGGTTGGAGATCCATGAAATCAGGTTCAGGATCAGAATAATGTTGGTGATCTGGTGAGAGTGGATGTTCTGGTTGATAGGGTAAAGGTTGTTCTGGTAGAATAACTGGTGGTGTTAGTGGAGCAGAGTTTGTGGGTGCAAAGGTTTGTTTGTCAGATGGATTTGCTTGTTGGGGTACAAAAGATGGTTGAGACTGTGTTTGTTCAGATGAAATATGTTCAGATGTTGGAGGAATAGATGTTAGTACCTGTTTAATAGTTTCCATAATGGTGTCCAAACTTGCTTCAGGAGGATTCACTTTCTTCTTCTTGATCCTATGAGGTTTGACAGCAGCTTCGCCAGAGGCTTTCCTCTTTGCCTCTGGAGTACCTTCTTCAGAGACCTTTCTCTTCTTCTTGTGTCTAGCTTCAAAAAGATCTGGTAGAGGTTCACCTTCTTTCTGAACTAGATTTGCAGGAAGTGGAGCTCCATCTGCTAGAAATTCTGCTATATACGCCAAAATGACTTCTCTAGGTTCATCAGCAGAGAACAGAGGAAAATTATCAACTGGAATTCTCCTTTTACAAACATCAGCAGATTTTCTCTTGGTTGGGGCAGATGCCAATTTCTCAATCAATTTCATCTTGACTAGGTTTTTACCATTCAGAGGGCTTCCATGAATAGCCTCTAACTCTACTGTTTGTCCTGCTTCTGTTAAATGTGCAACTAGACCATTCTCAGTCAGAATGTCTGAGATTAGTCTCCCCATGGGAATCCAGTTTCTGAGCTTCTGAAGTTTAGACCTTAAAACTTCTCTGGTTTGCTTGATCTGATTCCACATATGATTAAACAAAACATAGGGTAAATCCACCTTGGTTTCTTTGCTAAAACAGTACATGAAATAGCATTGATCAACATTCACATAATCTGGTGAGTTGGTTGCTTTCCTATGATGGATGCAACTTAGGAAAATCTTGGCCCAAATTTTGTAAATGGTCTTCAAATTCTTCATCTGGCTAGATGACTGTTCAGATTCCATAACTTCAGTAAACATTTCTTCCATATTTGCACGATCAGCCTGAAGATGTGTAACTCCATCCGTTTCTGTGTATCCAATTAGTTTCCTTATCAATTTTTCAGAAATGATAATTTCTTTGCCAAGAACAGACGATACAATGTACTTGGGATAGAGAACTGCATGAATCTAGAATTCCTTGACCAAATAAGGATAAACAGGTCCAACCAAACGATCAAAGTACTTAGACCATCCTTGAGCTTTCACTGTTGGACGAATATCAAAACCATTTCTGGCAATGCACTCAAAATCCACTAACGATTCACAGACAACTTCCGAATCTTCAACTGGAGTAAGAAGGGTTCTTACAGGTTCCTTGTATCCAGTTGTACTCATGATGGATGAACTGATAGCAGCCATTGTTGATTGAAGTTGAGCAGACGTTGATGAGGATGAAGCCATAGTTAATGAACTTGGAAATGAAAAGGTTTTTCTGGGTTTTCGGTTTGAGAGAGAAGAGGAAACCGTATAGAAGGCAAAAATGCATATGCTGGTGATAGTGGGCGTAAAAAGTATGCAATTGATGAGATGTGGAATATATATATGGGCAACAATTAGGGCACAGAACACTCAAACAAAATTTAGCATTTAATGTCATTTAATTAACACATTTAACAAGATAAACAATGATGAAATGCAATTAATGTTACTGACAAACGTGAGAATTTAAATCAATTTGAATAGTACCTTTGAACGACACATCTTTTTGTGCACTTCAATCGTTTCCATCATTCAAAAGATAAATGACACGTGGTTGCAGACTTTGTGCCACTGACGCTTTTGAGAATGTGAGACGTTTAAATAATGCTGAGATCTTCTGAAGGAGTTCCACCTTCTTCTTATCAGAATAAGCTTCAGATCTTCTGATGAATTTCTCTTACTTCCCTTATCAGAATAATCTTCAGATCTTCTGATGAGGTTCCAGATTTAGCTTCAGATCTATGCAGCTTGGCTCTGGCGAGTGTTTCAGAAAACTTGTCATCCAGAGGAAAGCTTCAGATCATATCAGATCTTCGTTCTTCAGATGTTCTTGTTATCCAGAAACAAGCTTTGTTGCAGACGTTTCAGAGCCATGTATAATCTGATTCTTAGAGTTTCTTGTCACTGAAGAATATGTCTTCTAGGTAGTTAAGAACCTTCTTGGTAGACTTATGATGACTTATCCTTCTATCTGCTAATCATCTCTTCTAGGTGAGAAGATTTGATTCAGGAGAAGCTCTTCAGAGATAGTTTTCCAGAAGCAGCTAACAGAATGACATCTGGATTTGCTTCTGAAGGGAATGTCAACTGACTTATTCATGAATAACCCTAGTAACTTAAATTCCTTCAGGAAACAGATTGAATGACTTTTTTTACTGAATCTTCTTGACACTTTGACTTCAGTATTCAATCATCATTACCTTTTAAGAAAGAATATCAGAAAAACATCTGACTAATTACAGTTTGTTTAACTGAGATAAAATCTTAATTTAATAGAACTTAATTGTCCATGCAACATCTAATACAAACTCAGAGTTATTAAGCTTTTTTACACTTGCATGCTTTAATCTGAAATTCTTATGAGTCAAATTCTCTTAGCCAACAAAATTTCTTTACTTACTAAAGAGAAATTCCCAAAGAGATTTTCATGAGAAAGTCAAGTGTGGACTAATCCGTTTCTTGAAAAAATCTCATACTCACCTGGAATTAATCTTCAGCAAACAAGATTTCTTGCTACTTATGATTTGACCTATGAGCTAATACAATGTACATCCAAACGTATTTTATGAAGCATTCAACAGAAAAACTTCTTTTCTGATGAATCTCTCTTGTCAGCTGATTCTTCAATCTTCTTTCAATCTCTAGAGGAGAATATTTTGTTATTGAAAACTTTCAATACTTCAAACTTCAGTGAATCACTGACTTGTTCACAAAAAAAACATTAAATACAATTTTAGTACTCATCTCCGTTAGAAACTGATATGAGACTGAAATTGTAAGAGGAGTGAAAAATCCCCAGGAGTATTTCTTCACATGCTTTTGGATCTTTATCTGACACTGTTAGGTGTTTGATATCCATCAATAATAGAACAGGAGCTCTGATACCAACTGAAGGTGTGAAAAATACACAAGAAAGGGGGGTTTGAATTGGGTATTTCCTCTACTAAAACTTTTAAGCTTTTTCTTTTAAGTTGCTTTCTATAGTATTCTTTTCTTTGCGTTGCGGAAGCTTGTAAATCATGATATAAGTAAAGAACACAAGATATATCCTGGTTCACTTGAGCAACCCTCAAGCTAATCCAGTCCACCCTTCCAAGGTGATTTCGCCTCACTTACGCAAGGACTTAATCCACTATAACCAAACTGAGTACAGATATGCACAAGCTAACTGCAAGTGACTAACAAATGGACAATGACACGTTCAGGGATCCCTTAAGCATATAAATTTCATTGATCCCACAAATGACAACTGTCACTTGTCATCTCAAGTATACTGATCTTCACAAGATCACTTGAGGAACCACTAATTATAAAAATTGAATTTATGTTGCAGGAGATTACATGAGTTCTTCTTGATAAGCAGGTTACTCCTAATTTAGTACAGAGCAAGTATTGAGCAACAGCACCTTGCATTCTAATATAGAAACTAATTTAAGGATGAATCTCAGGAGATTATTAAGAACAGTAGTCTCCATATTGCTTAAAAGCTTTCATATGTGAGCACTGCGGCTTCTTAGCGTAAAAACTTTCCTTTGGTTAGGCATACTGATTATAGCAAAACAGTAGCAACAACAACGTCAACTGCAACCACGGCAGCGTCACTTTTGAATGACTCAAATGTTCTTCTTTTATAGTGTATCCAAGAGATACGTTGTGAGGACAGAGATGTCCATTCAAATATTTCAACTGTCATATCTCCAACGGATAGAATAGTCACGTGTTGGAAAGTATAGTGACATCACTTTCTTTGTCTTTTGTACATATCAGTTTCTGGCTTAACTTCTTTTGATGATGTATCTGATGAGTAGTTCAGAACCTACTTTGGTATGAAAGTGTAATAACGTCAGAGTCTTACTTCAGAACTTGTTTACTAGAGTTTATTAACACGTCTTCATCTGGGTGTTGCTACATAATCTTCAACTTCAGAATCTAGTCTTCAGAGTCTTTCTGCACTTGGTCTTCAGAGCCTTCAGAACTTCAAGTCATCAGATTCTTCAGAATGTAATTCTTCAGAAGATTATTTCTTCAGAGTCTTGATCTTCAGAAGACTACATCTTAGATGCATTGATAGCTTCCAGATTAAATACACTTCTCAGAACAGAATCCACAAGAGCATTGCAACAACAATATACATCATCTTTAGATCTTTCTGATTATGATCAGACACAGTGGCAAACTGTTTCTTGAATAGGCGCTTTAAATTCTTTATCCAGAATATCACGTGATACTTCACTCAGAGTTTCACTTTGTTCTTCACTCAGAGTTTCCTTGAAAGTTATGCTTTAAGTCACGTCACACAAAGTAACTTCATATTTGCTTTCATGCACTTCTTGATATTGTTTTTTTTGATTTGATATATTTATTTAATGATCTGCGCACAACAACCATTAGAACATAAAATGATTCTTTCATAAATACTTAATTGTTATCATCAAAACATAGAGATATCATGTAGAGACAATTCTTGCTCTTACAATCTCCCCCTTTTTGATGATGACAAAAAAACATGTATTTTGATAGAACATTTTATATAGAGAAATCACCAAGAATTAACATATTCAGAATTACAAGCAACAGCTCCCCCTGAATGTGTTAATCTTAAAAAAAAACTTTTTACGCTTGTTCAGAGACTTTCTCTGATCCCAAGACTCACAAAAAAAATTTAGATAACAGAATAAAATAAATAGAAGGGAAGGAATACTTCACTATAATATAAGAGAACATAAGTCTTTAGCATCTGGACTAGTTCAGCAGAACTTCCATCTTCAGATCTTTAGAACTTGTTTTCTCTAAACATCATATCAGAGTCGTATATCTTCAGAATCTTCTAAAGTATTTGATGCTGTTTATCAGAAATTCTGTAGTATATAGATAAAAATCTTCTTTCTAAATAAATTAGCCACGCTATTTATCAGAAGCAGAATTAGTCTTTCAGATTAGAAACTCCCCCTGAGTTTTAGACTGGGTGAAAATCAAGTATTCTGTCTTGTGAACCTTTCTGGGAGAACTCCCCTTGGCTTCAATAGATCATATATAATTAATTTAGATCCTTGATTCAATCTTCAGACTAGATTTCAGATACTTGATTATGATTCTGATGCTAATTCTTGCTTTCATGAAGATTTCAAATTCTTATGCTCTGATTATCATATTCACAGTTAGTTTACACTGTCTGAACATTAGTTCCAGATGACTTTAAATTTCAGATGGTATTTTAACCTCTTGAACAGTATTTGGTACATCTGATTCTGAGCATATATTTATGAAGCGTATAACTTCTATTTTATGAATAACCAGTCATTCTAATTCAGAGTTCATTCATATGACCTGTCTTTAGAATACCTAGTGAACTTGTTCAGAGTTCCTCAGTAAAATGTCAAACAAATAGTTAGTAATAAACAAAATTTATATCAGAGCTGATGTTTTGTATTCTTATTAGATTATATCAATCATAATTATATTTCCATATTATATCACACTTAAGTTTCTATCAAAAACAACTCTATTTCTCCCCCTTTTGACATCATCAAAATGGTGATAATCAGTTAAGAAGAAAATAATAGAGAAAGGAAAAACACAAAAAGAACCACTTCGTTCATAAAAATATTTAGGTTATCAGACAGATGAACAATAGAAACATCAAACATGTGCACAAACAAAAACAGAAATAAAGACTAAGGCTGGCGAGAGGCTATGATCTTCAGAAGATCTGTGATCTGAGCAGTTGATTGTTCTTGCCTAGCCATCCAAGTCTTGATTTCATCAGTAGTTTGTTCTTGTTTCACCATCCATGTCTTGATTTCCTTGATTTCATCTTCAAGATCTGGTCTCTCAGTCTTGATCTCAGACGCAGGAGGAGCAGATAAAGATGTTGTTGGATGATCAATGTCCATTGCAAATGTAGCTTGAAAACCAGAAGAAGATGGTTGATCCACAATTATCAAAGCTGACTGATTGGGCTCCGCAGCTGCTTCTGAAAGATCATCTTCAGGTACTGGTTCCACAGTAGGTGCAGAACTTGGAGGGATGACTTCTTCAGATGGTGCAGCCAAAGTTCCAGAAGAAGACAGTTCAACTTCTGACGGAGCATTTTCCAAAAACAAAGTAGGAGATCTTCTGATGTTAAGCAGAGTCACTCTTACAGCTTCAGAAAATCTCTTCTGAGCTTCTTCATCACAAATCTCTTGAAGATTCGTAGAAACAGAATTAAATCTGGCTTTGAATCTTTTCCATACAGCATCAGAATCATCAGGATTCAGAATGGACACACAATCCTTCTGTACAGTGGAGAACCACGTACTTACCCCTTTCTCAAAACAAGATACAAGATTACTAACATCCATCATAGGTTTGGGTTTAAGGAAGGTTTCCAAAGATGAGGGTTTGGATGAGGTGGTTTTGGAGGATGGTGAGTGAATAGAGAATTTGGGAATGATAAAGATAGGATGTTGTGGAGAAGATGAAAAGGGAACAGAAAATGGTTGAGAATGTCTGGGAGGTGAGGGTTTATTTGAGTTAAGGTGAAGATTTAGGGATTGGATAAAAGAGTCAACATCAGATTCAGAAGATGAATCTGCTGTGTCACAATCTCCAGAGGATACAGGATAAATGATCTTAAGAGGTTGGAGATCCATGAAATCAGGTTCAGGATCAGAATAATGTTGGTGATATGGTGAGAGTGGATGTTCTGGTTGATAGGGTAAAGGTTGTTCTGGTAGAATAACTGGTGGTGTTAGTGGAGCAGAGTTTGTGGGTGCAAAGGTTTGTTTGTCAGATGGATTTGCTTGTTGGGGTACAAAAGATGGTTGAGACTGTGTTTGTTCAGATGAAATATGTTCAGATGTTGGAGGAATAGATGTTAGTACCTGTTTAATAGTTTCCATAATGGTGTCCAGACTTGCTTCAGGAGGATTCGCTTTCTGCTTCTTGATCCTCATAGGTTTGACAGCAGCTTCGCCAGAGGCTTTCCTCTTTGGCTCTGGAGTACCTTCTTCAGAGAACTTTCTCTTGTTCTTGTGTCTAGCTTCAAAAAGATCTGGTAGAGGTTCACCTTCTTTCTGAACTAGATTTGCAGGAAGTGGAGCTCCATCTGCTAGACATTATGCTATATACGCCAAAATGACTTCTCTAGGTTCATCAGCAGAGAACATAGGAAAATTATCAACTGGAATTCTCCTTTTACAAACATCAGCAGATTTTCTCTTGGTTGGGGCAGATGCCAATTTCTCAATCAATTTCATCTTGACTAGGTTTTTACCATTCAGAGGGCTTCCATGAATAGCCTCTAACTCTGCTGTTTGTCCTGCTTCTGTTAAATGTGCAACTAGACCATTCTCAGTCAGAATGTCTGAGATTAGTCTCCCCATGGGAATCCAGTTTCTGAGCTTCTGAAGTTTAGACCTTAAAACTTCTCTGGTTTGCTTGATCTGATTCCACAGATAATTAAACAAAACATAAGGTAAATCCACCTTGGTTCCTTTGCTAAAACAGTACATGAAATGGCACTGATCAGCATTCACATAATCTGGTGAGTTGGTTGCTTTCCTATGATGGATGCAACTTAGGAAAATCTTGGCCCATATTTTGTAAATGGTCTTCAAATTCTTCATCTGGCTAGATGACTGTTCAGATTCCATAACTTCAGTAAACATTTCTTCCATATTTGCGCGATCAGCCTGAAGATGTGTAACTCCATCCGTTTCTGCGTATCCAATTAATTTCCTTATCAATTTTTCAGAAATGATAATTTCTTTGCCAAGAACAGACGATACAATGTACTTGGGATAGAGAACTGCATGAATCCATAATTCCTTGACCAAATGAGGATAAACAGGTCCAACCAAACGATCAAAGTACTTAGACCATCCTTGAGCTTTCACTGTTGGACGAATATCAAAACCATTTCTGGCAATGCACTCAAAATCCACTAACGATTCACAGAGAACTTCTGAATCTTCAACTGGAGTAAGAAGGGTTCTGACAGGTTCCTTATATCCAGTTGTACTCATGATGGATGAACTGATAGCAGCCATTGTTGATTGAATTTGAGCAGACGTTGATGAGGATGAAGCCATAGTTGATGAACTTGGAAATGAAAAGGTTTTTCTGGGTTTTGGGTTTGAGAGAGAAGAGGAAACCGTATAGAAGGCAAAAATGCATATGCTGGTGATAGTGAGCATCAAAAGTATGCAATTGATGAGATGTGGAATATATATATGGGCAACAATTAGGGCATAGAACACTCAAACAAAATTTAGCATTTAATGTCATTTAATTAACACATTTAACAAGATAAACAATGATGAAATGCATTTAATGTTACTGACAAACGTGAGAATTTAAATCAATTTGAATAGTACCTTTGAACGGTGCATCTTTTTGTGCACTTCAATCGTTTCCATCATTCAGAAGATAAATGACACGTGGTTGCTGTTGCACCCCAAAATTTACCCTCTTTCAAGACTTGACTCATTTCTTCATTTCTTTCAAATTCAATGACATAAGGGAGGCCCATCATTCCAAATTCAAGGTTCATGAATTCAAGGCTAGATTCAAGAATATTACAAAGAGAAATTTCATGACATTTGCAAGAATGCCACATTTGTTCCAAAATCCAAACTCTTGGTAATGCTTAGGAAATTAAGCTATTCCTAGTCTTAATTCAAGATTCTAAATAACTTCATGCCATGGTATCCCCCATACTCCATTAAGTCCACATGGTCCTCTTTGTGTTTACAAACATGAAAGGAAATTATTTAAGAGTTAATTCAATGTTGGAATATCTAAAGATCAATACCATGCATGTTCAACCATGAGCAATTTGAATATGGTCCAAAACAGCCCCATGCAAGAAGTGGCAATGTGTATCATATTACAAAATCATTTTATGTCACAAAACCAAGGCTATAAGATTATGTTGATACATCTACACATCAAAAATCAGAATTTGAAAATGATGTCCAAAAGGTAGTGTTATTGGTTACATGTGTGTGTCCAAGCATAAGCCAACCAATGGATACAAGGATGAAGAGAAAGGTAGAGTGCTGCAGAAAAATACAGCAAAACAGGCCTAGAAATGGAAAGATGTGGGGCTGCACCAAGAAAGAGGTGATAAGTACTCCCAAAAATGGAAACTTTGAAGATTGAAATTTGTGCAAGAGCTATGCTTTTGGTACAGCAGAAAATGCAGCAAAAAACATACTAGAAATGGAAGGAAAGTGGGGCTGCACCAAAAGGTGGTAAAAGATATTGCCAAGAATGGAAATTCTGAAAATGGAGAAGTGTGCAAGAGTTGTGGTTTTGGTACAGCAGGAAAAGGCAGCAGAAAAAGGGAGATAAGGAGGCTTGGAGGCTGCACAAAAACTATCATTCACTATCATTCACAACACATTGAGATAGAGAGATTGAGAAAAAAAGAGTAAGAGAGAAAAACCAGAAAAATAGAGAGAGCAAAAACCAGCAAGAAGTGAAGAGAGTAAAAGAGAAACACAAGGGAGCCATTGAGGAGAGCCATCAAAGCATAGAGTGAAGAGAAGTGAACACCTAGCCAAAATCAGTGGAGGCTTTGCAAGGAGGGAAACAACTCTTGGGTATCCACTTCTTAAAACGCTTTCTCTTCTTTCATATTGTGCATTTGTCATTTATTCCCTTGGTTTGAGTGTTGTGTATTGATTATAACATGTAAGATCCCAAGGGGGACCAAGAAGCCTTTTGAAAAAACCCAAAAAGAAGCAAAAAAACAAGAGAAAAGTTTGGATTTTTCTTCTGGTAGCCCAACACGGGCCGTGTCACACGACACGGCCGGCCGTGTTGCATCTCTATGTGACTTTTCAAAGTACAAAATGCCCAGAACACATGACACGGGCCGTGTCACACAACACGACCACCCGTGTCACACAACACGGGCCGTGTCACACAACATGGTCACCCGTGTCACACTTCTGTTTGCCCTAAAAAATCATTTTTCTCCCAGACCTTGTGACACGGGTCGTGTCTCACAACACGGCCACTCGTGTCACACTTCTGTTTGCCTCAAAAACCCTAAGTTTCCTGGAACTGTGACACGGGCCGTGTCACACAACACGGCCACCCGTGTCAGACCCCTGTTTTTCACGTTTTTTCGACTTTTTTACCTCAAAAAAAATTTTCTCAAGGAGTTCGCACACGTTTTTTTTGTGTTTCGTTTTTTTTAGCCGATTGACCCGTTGTGTTTGGTATGTTTTTTATGCATATTTATTGTTGGTCATTGTTTTTACCTTTGGTTCTAAAAACTATTTTCAAGAAAACAAACTCTCGATTCTCATCGAGCCATTTTTGACCTTGTAAGCCGATTGCCTTGTGCATCGCCATCGACCTTGCTCGCTTCACCTCAAACCCTGTTAAGCAATTAAACCCTTGACCCAACGTCAAGCGGATGTTCTCAAACGATTGTTAAGTCAACTCACCATCTTTAACAAAAGGATAAAGTTCACTTTGTATTGAACTAAAGAGAGGGGATTAAGTGTAGATTTCTTCTTCTCCGAGTGTCGAGATGCTCACTGTAGTGTGGGTGGTTTTGACACTCGTCTTTCAATACGAAGATGTTTTAATCCACACCTTTTTCTCCTAAAAAACCTCGGCCCCGTACCGAGTGCATTTTCAAAACACTTACAATAAATAAATCGATTCTCTGTATTGAACTAAAGAGAGAGGATTGAGTGTAGACTTCTTCCTCTCCGAGTGTTGGGATATTCACTGTAGTATGGTTGGTCTCGATACTCGTCTTTCAATACGAAGACGTGACTTTATCTGCCACCTATCTCCCTCTACAACTTCTTTCCGTAACCTTTGTCACCTAAAAACCTCGGTCCCGTACCGAGCGCATTTTTAAACTCTTTTCATAACAAAAATTTGAATGGCCATGGAGTGGTCAGGCGTAGGCCTTCTCCTATCCCGAGTGCTGACGTTTACCGTAGGGTTCTCTGTCGCAAAAGCACTTACCATTCAAAACCAAAAACACTTTAATAAGAGAATGAAGTTCTCTTTGTATTGAACTAAAAAGAGAGGATTAAGTGTAGACTTCTTCCTCTCCGAGTGTCGAGATGCTCACTGTAGTGTGTGTGGTTTTGATACTCGTCTTTCAATACGAAGACGCTATGTTCGCCACACCCTTGCATAACAAAAACTTTGAGATAAAGAGTTGGGTACTACCCGTAGGGGTTACTATCCGAGGACCTATCTCGCCCCTTAAAAAAACAATTCAACAAATCAAATGTGACATCTTGCCTCGCATGGCGAAAACTTATCTTTCGAAAAGGATATGATACGTCCGTTCTACCGCAAACAGGTAATGCCTAAGTCTCCAACGAGTGAGCAGCAATATACCTAACTGCTAGAATGCGTACGATAGCATCATCCATAAAAACATCAACAAATCGTAGGCCAAACTACGGCTGCTCTGATTCTTTACTTCTTCAAGTAAAGATACGTAGGCACAAGGGCCACAATCCTTGGCGAGCACAATCCCTTATATCAGTAGTTTCCCGAACTACGTCGACTCTGACTTTCTCATGTCCGTTGAGAATACGTAGGCCTAGGACCGCGAAGTCCTATCGAGTATGTTCTTTCCCTTCTTCCTCGCGTTACCTTTCTTTCCCCGTTTCTAAACCCTTTTCTGTATCTTTCGGAACACTCTTCATAGTAAAATTTAAGCAAATAAATTCACACACGACAAACAAATGGTTCCCATCGAGTACGATGGATGCGAGGGGTGCTAATACCTTCCTCTCGCATAACCGGCTTTCGAACCTGTTCTTGGTTGCGAGACCATCTTATCCATTCTTTTCTTAAGGTTTTCTCGATATTTTCCTTTCCCCTCATGGGATAAATAAAGTTCGGTGGCGACTCTTCTGTCCTTTTCCTTTTCGCCTTCCCCGTCGTTGCGCGTATTTTTCGAGTAGCGACAGTTGCAGACTTTGTGCCACTGACGCTTTTGAGAATGTGAGACGTTTAAACAATGCTGAGATCTTCTGAAGGAGTTCCATCTTCTTCTTATCAGAATAAGCTTCAGATCTTCTGATGAATTTCTCTTACTTCCCTTATCAGAATAATCTTCAGATCTTCTGATGAGGTTCCAGATTTAGCTTCAGATCTATGCAGCTTTGCTCTGGCGAGTGTTTCAGAAAACTTGTCATCCAGAGGAAAGCTTCAGATCATATCAGATCTTCGTTCTTCAGATGTTCTTGTTATCCAGAAACAAGCTTTGTTGCAGACGTTTCAGAGCCATGTATAATCTGATTCTTAGAGTTTCTTGTCACTGAAGAATATGTCTTCTAGGTAGTTAAGAACCTTCTTGGTAGACTTATGATGACTTATCCTTCTATCTGCTAATCATCTCTTCTAGGTGAGAAGATTTGATTCAGGAGAAGCTCTTCAGAGATAGTTTTCCAGAAGCAGCTAACAGAATGACATCTGGATTTGCTTCTGAAGGGAATGTCAACTGACTTATTCATGAATAACCCTAGTAACTTAAATTCCTTCAGGAAACAGATTGAATGACTTTTTTTACTGAATCTTCTTGACACTTTGACTTCAGTATTCAATCATCATTACCTTTTAAGAAAGAATATCAGAAAAACATCTGACTAATTACAGTTTGTTTAACTGAGATAAAATCTTAATTTAATAGAACTTAATTGTCCATGCAACATCTAATACAAACTCAGAGTTATTAAGCTTTTTTACACTTGCATGCTTTAATCTGAAATTCTTATGAGTCAAATTCTCTTAGCCAACAAAATTTCTTTACTTACTAAAGAGAAATTCCCAAAGAGCTTTTCATGAGAAAGTCAAGTGTGGACTAATCCGTTTCTTGAAAAAATCTCATACTCACCTGGAATTAATCTTCAGCAAACAAGATTTCTTGCTACTTATGATTTTACCTATGAGCTAATACAATGTACATCCAAACGTATTTTATGAAGCATTCAACAGAAAAACTTCTTTTCTGATGAATCTCTCTTGTCAGCTGATTCTTCAATCTTCTTTCAATCTCTAGAGGAGAATATTTTGTTATTGAAAACTTTCAATACTTCAAACTTCAGTGAATCACTGACTTGTTCACAAAAAAAACATTAAATACAATTTTAGTACTCATCTCCGTTAGAAACTGATATGAGACTGAAATTGTAAGAGGAGTGAAAAATCCCCAGGAGTATTTCTTCACATGCTTTTGGATCTTTATCTGACACTGTTAGGTGTTTGATATCCATCAATAATAGAACAGGAGCTCTGATACCAACTGAAGGTGTGAAAAATACACAAGAAAGGGGGGTTTGAATTGGGTATTTCCTCTACTAAAACTTTTAAGCTTTTTCTTTTAAGTTGCTTTCTATAGTATTCTTTTCTTTGCGTTGCGGAAGCTTGTAAATCATGATATAAGTAAAGAACACAAGATATATCCTGGTTCACTTGAGCAACCCTCAAGCTAATCCAGTCCACCCTTCCAAGGTGATTTCGCCTCACTTACGCAAGGACTTAATCCACTATAACCAAACTGAGTACAGATATGCACAAGCTAACTGCAAGTGACTAACAAATGGACAATGACACGTTCAGGGATCCCTTAAGCATATAAATTTCATTGATCCCACAAATGACAACTGTCACTTGTCATCTCAAGTATACTGATCTTCACAAGATCACTTGAGGAACCACTAATTATAAAAATTGAATTTATGTTGCAGGAGATTACATGAGTTCTTCTTGATAAGCAGGTTACTCCTAATTTAGTACAGAGCAAGTATTGAGCAACAGCACCTTGCATTCTAATATAGAAACTAATTTAAGGATGAATCTCAGGAGATTATTAAGAACAGTAGTCTCCATATTGCTTAAAAGCTTTCATATGTGAGCACTGCGGCTTCTTAGCGTAAAAACTTTCCTTTGGTTAGGCATACTGATTATAGCAAAACAGTAGCAACAACAACGTCAACTGCAACCACGGCAGCGTCACTTTTGAATGACTCAAATGTTCTTCTTTTATAGTGTATCCAAGAGATACGTTGTGAGGACAGAGATGTCCATTCAAATATTTCAACTGTCATATCTCCAACGGATAGAATAGTCACGTGTTGGAAAGTATAGTGACATCACTTTCTTTGTCTTTTGTACATATCAGTTTCTGGCTTAACTTCTTTTGATGATGTATCTGATGAGTAGTTCAGAACCTACTTTGGTATGAAAGTGTAATAACGTCAGAGTCTTACTTCAGAACTTTTTTACCAGAGTTCATTAACACGTCTTCATCTGGGTGTTGCTACATAATCTTCAACTTCAGAATCTAGTCTTTAGAGTCTTTCTGCACTTGATCTTCAGAGCCTTCAGAACTTCAAGTCATCAGATTCTTCAGAATGTAATTCTTCAGAACATTATTTCTTCAGAGTCTTGATCTTCAGAAGACTACATCTCAGATGCATTGATAGCTGAAGGTGAGAAAAACACTTAGAAGGGGGGGTTGAATAAGAGTTTTAAGAAATATGGCAATAAAACAACTCAAGATTTTTATCCTGGTTCGTTGTACTCAACTACTCCAGTCCACCTTATCAAAGATGATTTTCCTTTCTCCACAAGGACTTAATCTACTATTAATCAACTGATTACAATAGTAAGCACTAAGAACAACTATCTTAGTCTTCTCAAGAACTACTGACCACACCTTGGTCTTCTCAAGGAACTTCTTACAAATTAATATAAACTAACAAGTGTTTAAATGCTTCTAATAAGTTGTATCACAACTGTGATATTTACACTTAAGATTAAGTACAAATAAAACTATACAGTTTTATGAAAGAACAAAAGCATATGAACTTTGAGAGATTTCACTTTGATGCTTCAAACGTGTGTATGCATATTTCTTTCTGAATAAACTAGCAACTTCTAAATGTTGTAGAAGTTATCCTTTTATAGCTTTTTCAAATGCTTTGAGTAATATGCAGCTGGGTATTATATTTGAAATATAAGACTTTTCATCACCAAAAGGTATTGGCAGAGACATGCTTTTTGCAGTAACAATATGGTTGTAGAAGCTTTGGGATTTGCACCACGTCTCTTCATTGGACAAAAATAGTCGTTCGTTACTTTGGAAGTAGCACCACGTCCAATCAAGTTTACAGCTTCTTCAACAAGCTTCCTTCCGAATGAAGTCTTCATAATCTGCACTTTAGATTTTGGAACTATCTTAAAAGGAATGGAATGCTTAAGATGATCAGAGCTAAATGTTTCAGATGATCAGAGCTTGATGGATGATCAGAACTTAATATATCAGAGTCTCAATCTTGATCAGAGTATGCAGCATTAAGTGCTTTGAGCGTGAATATTAATTGATTAGAGTCTGATGATCAGAGCCTCTGTTCTTGCAGTGAAATGAACTTTAGAGTCTGATTTGATCAAAGCTTTCAACTATTCTTTCAGCAACACCTTAGATCATTCTGCAGCTTCTGCTTCAGATTCTTTTGGTAGCGCTTCAGAATCTTCTGATTGTCTTGCATCTGATGCTTCAGAGCCTTGCATAGTTCCTTGTACTTATGTATTTTGCTTCTTTAAGAGTATTCAATTTAATACCTGAAACAATAATACTTGAAAAAATTTTAGAGTATATATTTTCTTAATACAAAATTCCTTAAGAGTTATCATCAAAACATAGAGATATAAGAAATACCAATCTGTGTTCTAACAATAGCTTCCAGATCAAATACACTTCTCAGAACAGAATCCACAAGAGCATTGCAACAACAATATACATCATCTTTAGATCTTTCTGATTATGATCAGATACAGTGGCAAACTGTTTCTTGAATAGGCGCTTTAAATTCTTTATCCAGAATATCACGTGATACTTCACTCAGAGTTTCACTTTGTTCTTCGTTCAGAGTTTGCTTGAAAGCTATGCTGTAAGTCACGTCACACAAAGTAACTTCATATTTGCTTTCATGCACTTCTTGATATTGTTTTTTGATTTGATATATTTATTTAATGATCTGCGCACAACAACCATTAGAACATAAAATGATTCTTTCATAAATACTTAATTTTTATCATCAAAACATAGAGATATCATGTAGAGACAATTCTTGCTCTTACAGGTTGGAGGACTAGTCACATCATCTTCCAAAACCTCTTCACCTTTATCGATGGAGGTGGAAACGAAGAACTCATTCTCAACATCGATGGTCGGACCACTGTGATTACTTTCGAAATTGCAATCACTAATATCCATTTCATTATCTTCCAAGACATTCTTCCTAGCCATCCTTTCTACCAGACCCTGCACCTCCTCCATCAGCTTAATTTTGAACAATTTATCATTGATCAATATGTTCATTACTTCATTAGTAATCGAAGCACACCTCATTCTGATCATGAATCTAGCAACATCTAGCCTTGATTCCTTACTCGTGAGATCATCACAACATATTAAAGATCCCAAAGTTGATGACAGAAACTCGAAGAACCTAGCATTTTGCACATGACAAGGCAAATTGTGGCATCTTATCCAAGTGACTCTTTCAGGATCCACATCTTCAAGTTTCCATCTCCCTACCTCTGTAAACCATTTCCCTAACCATACCATACCATCTTCCACTAGAGCATCCAATTTTCCTTCTACTAGTTTTTCTAATAAGCACATGTTGGCTCCCAAAAGAGTAGATTTGACAAAAAAATAACCCTCGAGTGGAATATCTCCTGCATGGTGTAGTATTGTATCGGGTTCTCAACCACCCTAATATATGCTTATCAAATCTATAGCTTTCATCTGTATTCGTCTTAAACTTCAAATTAACCTTGGCCTGTTCGTGAAATCTAACAGGGGAAAACCAATGCCCATGTCCTTTTATTACATCCGCATAAGACATCTTTTTTGTCCTAGCATTATACCTACCAGAGGGAAAGTACCTTCTTTTATCCTCATTGTCAAACATCGAAAAGACATTCCTTTCTTCCTCGCTTTACCTTTTTCATCAGTCTCGTCCTCCTTCTTCTTCATCATCTCAAGACCTTTTCTTTGGAAATGAGGGACATCGGTAAAAATCTTCCTACCATCCAAAAAGATGTTGTCTAACTTCATAGCTAGCAATCTAACGTCCTCCACATTGAAAAATCTGACAAAAGCATATCTCTTACCCCTCACATTCCTCTTAGGAGGTATGATCACTTCATCAATGTCTCCTAAGAACATGAAAGCATTGTATAAATCTTTATCTCTATTCTTTTCTCCAAATTATGTTATGTAAAAATTGGTAGTTTTAGATTCTTAAACCCTTCCCCCCGAAGTAGCCGCGTCCCAACTCTCTTTTTTCCTCCTTCTAAAATTGTTGTTAGATGAAACCTTAGTCCAACCATCATTCTCGTTGTCCATGTCCTTAGACTCGCCTGCTTGAATCTTTTCAAGAAGGTTCCTAGTCCTTAAACTAGGAGTTTAAACCATCTTGAATCAATCATGCAATTTTGAAAAACTTTGAAGAAAAACAACTTGTGAAGATTATGCGCGCTTTGTTACTTGAATCTTACAACAGTTTATTTTAGAAATTTTTGTAGGAAAAGTTGTAAGTAACGTATTTATGTGAAAGATTAATTAAAATTCGTTGGGTTAAATACACAACACCCCCTGCAAAGTTAATGATATTTGCTTTTTCCCTCTGTAAAAGATTTTTTTTAGACCGACGTAATACCCAGATTCTGTCGCTTAGGCCCTTGATTGCCAGATTTCACCAAAGATTCTATCAACTTGCTAGGGTGGCCTTGCTCATTTGACACCATGTCATTAATTTTAATTTTGTTTTAATATTTTACATGTTAATATCCATCTGTAATAGTTAGGGTTACCATTCCCAAAAGTTACTAGGTTCAGCTCAGGTGAAGGAGGACGACGGTGGCGATTGCGGTTGCAGACGGAGTAATAGTCGACGATATCGATTGAAAACGAAGAGGAAGGAGACAACATTGAAGCTTCCATGTCTGAGGTATGTGATTTTGACCCTTCTTTTGAACTGTAACCGTAATTTTATACGACATTGAACCCTAACCCAATTTGCTTGCATACGAAATAGAACTTTAATGTTATTCGCACCTTTATTCATAGGATATGCAAAATTTTAATGTTAGTTTTCACCATGGGGGTGAATTTATTATGTTCAATAAAATTGAGATTATTTACAGAGGGGTTGTAGATACGAATGTATTTGGGCAACACATTGAGAACTGGACAATAGAAACCATTCACAAGTTGGTGAATATGTGGGGGTATAAGGAAGGAACTTATAGGTTGTGGACTAAAATATTAGAAATTGATGATGATATCTTTAAAATAAGAAAAGGATGATGATGCATACAATTTTGCAGCCTATGCTTGTGTAAATCAAGTTGATGGAGATATATTTATGGAGCATGAAGAAGGTAGATGTCAAAGCTTGGACTTTGTTAATGGCAGTTCCTACAAAATGTTGGTGTAAGCATGCATTTATTTTTTACCCTAAATTTGATGTTTTGATGAATAATATATTTGATTCTTTTAATGCCACTATTTTATTTGCTAGTGACAAGCTTATTTTAACCATGTGTGAGTGGATTAGAAAGTATCTTATGAATAGGTTAGCAACATCTTCCACCAAGCTTGTTAAGTGGCAACATAGTGTTAATGCCAATACCTAGGAAAAGGTTAGATAATGAAGTTTTTAATAGTGGACATTGGCTACCAACATGGTCCATGGCTGAACAATTCCAGGTTACACATGCTTTCAACACTCAAGAGTTCATTGTTGACATTGCTAACAAGTCATGTAGCTGTAAATTTTAGGAATTGGTACGGATTCCATGTAGGCATGTTATAGCTGCATTAAGTTATAGGAAACAAATACCTGATGATTTTGTTGATGAGTTTTATACAAGAGATAAGTATGCATTATGTTATGGTTTTTTTGTGAGTCCTATCAATGGGCAGGATATGTGGCCAGATGTCCAAACTGAGGAATTACTACCTCATGTATATAAAACAGGACCTGGTAGGCCAATGAAGGTTAGGATAAGAGAATGTAGTGAGGATGGTGCAAGAAAGAGAAGAACTAGGGTGGCCTATAAGTGTACCAAATGTGACAAGATTTGACACAATGCTTTATCATGCAATTGCAAGACACAAGACCCAAATGCATTAAAAAGAAAGGTAAAATATTTTATTTTATGCTATGTGTTATTATATTGTGTGAACTTTATGTGAAATTTGTTATTTTAACACATGTGCCTTTAGAATGTAGAGAAAACCCAAGGCTGAGACCAAGCACCAGACTGATCATGGTCATATGCAACCAACTGTACCAACTGATTTGCCAAATGTTCAACTTGATTTTCCAACTGATGTTCAACAACCTACGCAGGCCACTGTCTTGGAAGATAATTACATTGATGCAAGTCAAAGTGGGTCGTGTGTGGTAGACACAACTCAGACTGGCTCAAGTCAGATATAAGCAAAGAAAAAGAAGGGAAAACCTGTCATCAAGTTGAGAAAGAGGCATAGTAAAAGGATTAAGTTGAAGTGGTTTCAAAAGCCAATTGTAGGCCAAGGTTCAACTAGTGACCGGTCTATAACCTTGACAGGACCTGAAGAAAGAGCAAATGCACATGGACATGATTCTAAGCTTGGAGTGTCAACCATATCATTGAAGTCTTAGAAGAAGAAGAAATTACAACTTATTTAGTTATGATGCACATTGTGTGCCACTTTTAATGTCCTACTTATACGGCTGATAAGTTTTTGTGTCATTTTATTATGTTTGTACTTTTATATCAAACTTATGCACTATATGTGCCATTTTGTATCAGACATATACAGTATATATGCCATTTTGTATCAGACATATGCATTATATGTGCTACTTGGTAACGAATTATATACTATGCAATATTGTTTCTTAATTGTGCACTATACCATTAATGTAAACAATTTTAGGGTCTGTTTGGTTCAAATGAGGGGGGGGGGGGGGGGGGAGGGATTTTAATGAAGAGGAGGGGAGGGGAGGGGAGGTGAAGGAATTTTTTAATTAAATAAGTGTTTGGTTCAAAAGAGAGGAGGGGAGGGGAGGGGAGGGATTTTAATTAAAAATGTGTTTGGTTCAGAAGGGGAGGGGAGGGGTTTTATTAATAATTTACATTTTTATCCTTATGATCTTATATAAGTCATATGATATTAAAATGTGAAAAATTCGTGCGTATTTTTGTTGGTAATAAAATTTCTAATATTGAGTGATTAAAAAAAATATTTATTTGTCACTAAAGTTAAAAAATTGAGTACAATCGATTCGACTTATAACTTTCCAACATAAATTAAACTATATGCCAATAGCATCGTTTAAATTGTGATGAATCATATAACAAAACAAATATATAAAATAACTTATTACTAAATATTAATGGTTCAAAATATTTAATAAAATGAATAAACAAAAATAAATAAAATGATATGGTTTACAATTTGATATAAAAGAAAATATGATAGAGTACATAACAAAATTAAAAGAAAAAAACGAATATGACGAAACATAATTTTTTTATAAAAAAAAGACAATGATTATGATTTATATTAATTATAAAAATTATAAAATAATTTGAAGGTGAAGAACAATTATAATAAATTGATGAAAACAATCGAGAAAAAATAGTAACATAAAAGATAACAAATAGTTTTGAAATAATAAAATTAAACTGAGGATATTTTAGTAAATATAATAATTTTTAAATATCAAAATTAATATTCCCTCCCCTCCCCTCCAAATCCCCCCAATTCGGAGGGAACCAAAAAATGTGTTTTGGAGGGATTTTGCTCCCCTCCCCTCCCCTCCTAAAATTTGAACCAAACATATTTAATTAAAATTTTCCCCTCCCCTCCCCTCCCCTCCCCTCCATCTACCCCGAACCAAACACACCCTTAAACAAATAGCTAAATCAGACAAAGTCTTTCTCAACCTTAACTTTTCCATTGGATAAAATATTGATACAACATATTGATACACAAGTTAACTAAAACACAAAATTACATTAACTTAATAACTATTGAAAACAACATCCATGACACAAAAAGTGAAATCTTCAGCCAATAGCTTTTGTTCTTCTCTATTACTAGCTTTTTCTTCAACTTTTCAATCTTCTTTGAACTAGTTTCTACACCACATTTCTTGAAAACTTCACAACATTTTTTCATTTCACATTCATAATATTTTTTGGGAATCATTTGACTCCTTTAAACCTCACAAACCTCATCATCCCACACGAAAAAATCACAACCACTATGCAAATATGTTTAGCACAGATAAATACGATTTAATGTCAATATAATACAAAGAAAAATATGAAAATACACTTACAACTGAATTTTGGATGGATTCTGGCAATCGGAGGCCTAAGTGATGGAATTTGAGTATTACGAAGGGGATTAAAAAAAATCTTTTACATGAGACAAAACAAATATCGCTAATTTTACATAGAGTATCGTGTATTTAACCCAATTTCATTTAAAATTTCATAGATAAATGATAAAAGAAAAAAAAATTCCAACAGTAGATCTAAATTCAGTGTTTGAATCCATTTATTTTAATAAAATAAAAGCTAAAAGTATGATATTGAAAATATTACTTTTTTTTAATATAGAAAATTTTCAAAAGTGTGTTATTGAGAAATTTTCACCCAAATAACCACATTATACCCCCCTAATATCCAATTTACCCCATTTTCCCTCTTATTTCCCAATCTACCCATGTTTCTGATTTTGTTTTTTTTTTTTAATACAAGGGGGTGCCATTTGGCCTGGCTCCTCCCTTATAATTTGTAGGGGTGCGCCATCCAGGATGGAGGCACCCTATAAATTATAGAGGGGGCGCCATACCCTTTGGCTCCTCCCTTAAATGACTTAAAGGGGGGCGCCATCCCCTATGGAGCTCCCTTTAACGAAATTTATTTTTTAAATACACTATAATTAAAATAATTAAAATATAATATTATTTTATTCCAAAATTTTTTTTATAAATAGTTGGACTTGTTGTTAACATTGTTTCATCCAAATTTAGAAGAGTGAGTCATGTACCTTAGAAGATATGGGCATGTAATTTTTTCGAGGACGAAGCCTCCGACTTAGAAAAGTTGATATAAATATTAAATTCCACTGTTACACAATTTTTAATGACCAAATTAAATCTACCTAGAACTTGTTCCAACATTTGGACAATTTTTCCTCGTATGCCCGGGAAGATGACATATTCCGCACAATCTTTCCATTTTCTCAGTTGTATCCATTTCAGTTGTAATTCGCGTGCTTTTGGGGCGGCCCTTTTTGTTTCTTCTCATATTTTCGTTGTGGTAGATTGTGTCTCCATGATAGGTTGGCCAATAGTCCTCACTAGCTACCACTGGAAAACTGTTACTGTAGATACCGAATAAGTTCACGACCTTGTAAACTTCTGATAGCTGCAAGAATGGATCCTGACGAGCAGTTGAACATGCGACAATGACATGTGAACAAGGCATGCGAAAGGTTTGAAACTTTCCGCAGTCGCACCAATTTTTATGAAGTTCCACCCTGTAGTGTCCCATTGGCCGACCCTCATTGTGATCCATTGTCTCATCAACAATGAAGCTGTAATCGTGACGATCAAATAGTCTAACTCGATGTGAGGCCGCCTTAGAAGTTTCATCCCTCATATACTTCATGCTTGATTCGCTGAATATTTGCCCTGATTGCAGTACAGGGCTCCATTTTTTGTCCTCTTGCCGCAAAAAGTGACCCCAATTTGTAATACGTTGCCCTTACCAACGCAGTGATGGGGAGGTTCCTAGTTCCCTTAAATACGTCGTTTAGGGATTCTACAAGATTTGTGGTCATGTGACCCCATCTGCACCCTCCATCAAATGACCTTGTCCATTTCTCGACTGGAATGTTATCCACCCACCTTAATGCTTCCGCGCTTGACAAACTTATTTCTTCTCGGTAATACATGAACGATGGTTGGTTTAAAGCATACCCAGCGTTCACAACTTTTTTACGGAGATTTCTGTCTTTAATTTCCCGCATAAAATTCTGAGCAATGTGTCTTATGCAAAAGACATGGACAGAAGGAGGATTGTGCCAACCATTAGCAGGATTGTTGTAGGCGCTCACAATAGAAGCATGTTTGTCAGAAATCAGACATAAGTTGGGTTGAGGTGCGACATGTGTTCTGAGATTTCTAAGGAAGAAACTCCAAGCTTCGCCTGTCTCACCCTCGACCAGGGAAAAGGAAATCGAAAATATATTATTATTTCCGTCTTGTGCAACCGCCATCAACAATGTTCCTTTGTATTTTCCATACAACCATGTTCCATCGACTTGTATAACTGGTTTGCAGAACGCAAAACCTTTGATACATGGTTGAAATGCCCAAAAGAGACGAGAAAATATCCTACTTCCATCAACACATGTTCCTTTAGGAGTGTATGCTGGTAGTGACTCCAATATTACAACTGTACCAGGAACATATTTTTGAAGTGCTAGTAGATACTGTGGAAGTTGATGGTAAGCATGCTCCCAATTCCCATATACATGTTCCACCGCTTTTATTCTACCTATCCAAGCTTTCCTGTATGATGGGGTATAGTTGAACCGTGCAACCACATGAGAGATAATTGTGCTCACCTTCACAGATGGATCAACGCCCACAAGATGCAAAATCTCTTGTGATATCAATTCAGAGCTTAGCTTTCCACGATCTTGCCGATTGATGTTGGTTGTGCAAGTATGAGGTGGATCCATCGAACCAATCACCCAACAATCACTTCTTTATCGATAGGACGCTGCTAATCAAAACTTACAACCTTCATTACTACAAACTACGATATATCGTTTTGAGTCATTCCGATTGATGTAAAAATCAACAAACTTATCCATATGAAACTTTCTTATGGCTTTCATGCACTCATTAACATTACAAATTATCTCCTTGATACCAAGTTTATCTTGGCTCTGCAAGAAAGGTGGCGTCCCGAGACGCACACATTTCATCTTCCAATAGGTGAATGTGCAGTTACACTCGAGGACACATACATGTTATTGGGTTTACCCATAGATGGTAAGGCGGTAAACGGTATAACCAGTCCTAGCGGTAGTGTCATAGGATAACTCTTAGGGGTTGAACCAACCCCACGAGATATGAGGGGCCAAAAAATTTTAATGTCATGGCTCAAAACAATTTATAGAGACTTGAGATTAACTCGAGATTCTCCTAAAATATTAAAAATTAGAAAAACAAGAATTTATATTATGTTATTAGTAGGGTTATTTTTATGTCCGGATTCAAGTGGAAACGCTGTTCACTCTATGTACTTACCTTTATTAGAAGATGTGAATAAAATAAAAACATATAGTTGGGGATCCGCAACACTAGCGCACCTATATCGGTCTTTATGTAACAACTCAATAGAAAATTCGGGAAATTGGACCGGATGTGGTGTTCTTCTTCAAGCATGGGGTTGGTCAAGAATGACCAATCTAGCACCTATCCAACAAAATAATTTTGAATTCCCATTCGCTAAAAGGTAATTATTTTTCCCAATTCTCACTTATCTATCATAGTATTTCAATTAATTAATCATATTATTAATAAATGTTTTCTTTTTGATTTGTAGGCGGTCTTCGCTTGGAATGAATTATGACAACTGTCCATATTACAGTATCACGCGGTACAGAAATCTTATTAATCACTTGGGTCAAGATGATGTACACTCACAAACCTAACTATTTATGTTATACTCTACTTGAATATTATTAGAAAATACTTAATATTATTTTTTTCCTCCTACAGTTTATTTGGCGGCCGTATCTTGGTCTAGAAGCCTTTCATGAAGTTGAACGACAAGACTCTGCGGTGTGGAGTGCAAAGGTGCCGATTATTAACTTCACCACCGTGGAAATGCACAACAGTGATCGTGTGAAACTTCAATTTGGAATGCTTCAGGATATTCCATGTCCACCAAAGTGTATCCCCGAAAAATATCACACCGGTAAAGTCTCCGACCAATGGGAATATAATCCATGGACCAAGTATGCAAAACATGTGTGTCGTGAATGGAGGCATCGCAACAACTATGTTTTGTCTGACACTGTGTTTCCATACGAGATGAAACAATCAATACAATACATGACTTGGTATAAGTCTGTATCAATTGGTTTCATTTCACATCCAAGGTATCTTGTTGACCCACACCAACAAGATTCATCATCAAGGCCCCAACAACTAACCCAGCCCTATTTCCAACCGCCAACACAACCCCATTTCCAACCGCCAACCCAACCTCATTGCCAACCATCAACCCAATACCATTTCCAACCGCCAACCCAACCCCATTTCCAACCATCAACCCAACCCCATTTCTAACCACCATCACAATCCCATTTCCAACCGCCAACCCAACCCTATTTTCAACCCTCACTCACACAATCACAACAATATGAACATACCCCTAACCAATTCACTCCATTCACACAAACTCATTCATAATCCACACAATACCACACATACTCCATGGATACTACAAACCAAATAAACACCCAGTTTCAAACACCTAATCAACCCATACCCACCCAATCATTTACACCCATCCCACCCTACGATCAGGCAGGCTATCGTCCTGACATTGCCTCATCCAACGAACCACCCCAAAATAATTATGAAGGCATGGGCAACCCTTTTGATTTGGATGACTTTACGGATATGGACTCGTCTTCATGGGCCGAAGTGATGCAATTGTTTGAAGACGACATAATGGACCCGACTCCACAACAAAGACCACAAAGAAACGTACGTGATCGGGGATGCGGTACGGGCGGACATTTAAACCGACCACGGCGTAGAAACTAGTGTACAATATCTTTCATATGTACCCATTTGTGATTAAATAATTATTGTAATTATTATTTAATATTAAATTTATTAAATACAATTTGATTTTTATTTATTATTTGGAATTTATTAATGAAATTATTATTTATTATTTATTTATTATTTATTATTTGTAAAATATATAAAAATTATTTAGAAATTATTATTATATAATTTTTATTTTAAAAATATTTTTTAATTATTATATATTATTTTTTAAATATTTTTAAACTAATTATTTATTTAAAATTATTTTTAAAAATCGGATTTAAGGGAGGAGTCAAAGGGTATGGCGCCCCCTTTATAATTTATAGGGTGCCTCCATCCTGGATGGCGCCCCCCTACAAATTATAAGGGAAGAGTCAGGCCCAATGGCGCCCCCTTGTATTAAAAAAATAAAAACAGAAACATGGGTAGATTGAAAAATAAGAAGAAAAGTGGGGTAAATTGGATATTAGGGAGGTATAATGTGGTTATTTGGGTGAAAATTTCTGTCATTGATGTAACGATTCACAAAATAAACATGCTTCATAACTATTACTATTACTAGTTTAAATAAAAAGTCTATACCTTAGGTTCCATGATTTTCTCAATATGTACTTTGAATTGACATTTAATTATTATTCTTTTGAACAAAGTTCTAAATTATTAACTCAATATTCTTCAAAAATAAAAAAGACAATTCACCCTAATAGTAAAAACGACACAAATAAGTACCTTTTCATATTAAAGTTAGTGTGAAAATGGTAACACGTGATTATGCTTTCAATTTTATCATAATTCACTTAAAGATGTGGACCCAGTTGTCGTAAAAGTTGCGTTTGCCTATTCATAATAATCTCCATAATGCATTTAGAATCAACCGTAAACTTACATACTACTCTAATAACATTGTTTAAACTTTTAAGTGCCTATCTATTGTAGTCTAGCCATTTATTGAGAAAGTTCCATGTCTTGTCCTCTTCGATGTGACCATGCATGTTTTAATTCAACACATGCAAATTATTGCCATTATTTTTTAGATTGAGATGTAAACGATAATTGTTTCTACTTTTGCATGAGTACGTGTTACGGAATCACGTCATATGACGAAATACGTATAAAAATAATAAACACCTACTATTTATCTTATATACATAAAAAAGTATTGAATTCATTTTTGTAGTTATAACTAAGGTTGATTTAATAATTTAATAATTTGATACTATTTATTTATTTATTATTAACTAAAACGTTCTCTAATTAATTTTTTTAATTTTAATATTACTTAATTATTTGATTTTTTGGTATTATTTAGTACAAAGTAATCTTCCACTAACTAGTCATAATTTTTAATATTTATTTATTTATTTTTCAATTATTTAGTAGAAACTAGCATTCCACTAACTAGTCATATACCTTTTTCATATTTTTTTATTATTAAGAAAAACTAACATCCCACTAACTAGTCATATACTTTTCTCATATTTATTTAATTATGTATGCTTTAACACTAACTAGTCATATACTTTTCTCATATTAATTGATTCATTTATTTTTTAATTTTTTAAGAGAGAGATATATGTTATATCCTACAAGACGGAAAAAGCACACTCACACGTAAACTCGACTCAAGAGATATCAAACAAAGATTTATACCAGAAATACATTAAAAGAAAAAGTAATACTAAAAAAATATAAACTCAATCATAGCAACAACCTCTGAAGATCACATCCAACTATTAAGATGTTGGATTACTTATTTAATTAATTATATTATATATTATTGTTATTAAATATTAAATCGATGAATTGTTTGATTGAGTTTTATGTCTGAATGGATCGTAATAAGTTAGATCATTCAATTAAGTTTAATGAGAGATTTATGCCCTCGTCCATTTAATTATTTAAGTGTATCTTCATTAGACAATTAATATATTTTGAAAATTCTAAACAACAATAAAAATAGTAATTCTCTCATACTTACATTTTTTTTGATGACCGTCTCTCAAATCTTACAAGGCAGAGAGCTTAGTTGATACATATTATAGCTATTAACTTTTGATTTTGATTTGTGATTTCAATTTTCAATTACAAACATGTTTCAAAATTATAATATATTATTATATTGATTAAAGAAATCAGACATTGTACTTTAATTTTGGAAGTCACAATTCGTGAATTATAAATTGTATTCGAAGTATTTTCATATGATTCTAGGATTTTTTTTCTTTTATCAAAGAGCACTAAACAATTAATATGTATTATTTTATTGTAATCTTTAGTGTGGTAATGTAGTTAGTTTGATATTGTAATTTAAGATGAACTTATCATATAATATTAATTCTCATGTTTGAATAATTTAATTGAGGTGTGAATTCTATATATGTGTCTCTATTTTAAGAAATTGATATCATTTATAACTTAAAAAAATGAAATCTAAGTTAGATCCAATTTATTAGAAACGGTTGAAAAATGATTTATATAAATATTATGAGTATTATATGGGACATGGTTTTATAAATTGTTCGTGATGTGAAAATTTCTCTTAAATAGATACATTTTTTCCCTCTATTTGTTAAACCAATTATTACCTAAATTCAATGAAAGTTTCTATACATCACAGTTTTTGTTTTATTATTTTTTAAGTTTGTTAATGCATAAATAGAATCTTATATTTTGACATAACAATTTATTTTTTATTTATAAAATTTTGGTGCAATATTAATACTTTAAAAATTAATAAAGTTCACTAACTCTAATGTCACATTATAAAGTTAGTTATAATTTATTTTAAAATTTTTGTTACTAATTATATAATTGCATATAATAGAAATTGTTTTTAATATTATATATCCTTTGAAAATTATAAAATGTGCATTTATATTATGTTATTATATAGAATATTTGAAATCAAAAATATTTATTTATTTTAAATTGATTTCTTATTATATGCTTAAATAAATATATAAATAAAAATATAATCTTATGAATATATTTGAAATCTTATTATTTTGAAAGTTTTATTCTAGATAATTAAATAAAAATATTTAATTTGTATAATTGTAATTTCACCTATTGTGGATATAATTATATAATTTTCTCTATTTTAAATAAAATATAATCATTCTTTGTATTATTGTAACCTACCTATGGTGAGTATAATTGTATAAATTTTGTTTCAAAAATTAATTAAATTTATTTTAATTATAATAAATTTTATATTGATATTGTATTTTTGAATTCATAATAATTTTGTTATTAAATTATTATAATTATTTTGAGTCATTCTTTAAAGCAAAATAAAAGTTCAAAAATGAAACTCATATTCTTTATGAGATGATATTGTATCAAACCATGTGATGTTCTAAAGGTCATCATAGACTCAATATATATTAGAAGAATGAATGTAACATTCATGGAGGCTCGAAGACTTTTAAAAAGATGCAAGTCATATATTTTTTAAGGTTAGTCGTAATTATTACTTTTAAATATTTTTAAATTATTATATAATTTATATTGTTATAACTCACCAATTCTGGAAATAGTCGTACAAATTTTATTTAGAAAATTACTAAATTTATTTTAATAAAAATTATATTGATAATAATTATACTCTATTAATGTGTTGTTATTAATATTTTTTTTCAATGTACTTGTAATTAAGGTTATGTAAATTATGGTTCGAGTATCTTATCAATATTAATATTTTTTTGTTAAATAATATTTGTACATTTTTATTTTCTTATTTAAAATTATTGAAAATACTATTTGTGAAATAATAAATTATTTTAAAGACATGTAATACTTTATGATATCAATCTTTTATATTTAATAGTTTTTAAAGTGGATTTTAATTCTCTTTTAGGGTATGTTTGTTTTATCTTAAAAAATGGATATTTTTTCTTTGCATTTTTGAAAATGGATTCTACAAAAATATTTTTTTTAAATATTATAAGTTTTTATAATTTTTTTTATAAATTAAAAGATTAATTTTGACATTCTATAACGTAAACATACATTATTGAAAAATAAAACATATTCAAAATCCCAATTTTTTTCAAAAAGATATATTTCAAAAATAATTTTTATGAAAAATTATTTGAAATAGTTTCAAAATTAAGTGATTTTTTGAAATTTTGATAAAATGATGAAATAGTTAAAATAATATTTTAAGAATAACTATTCAAACTAAATTTTCATTTGAAACTTTTATGAAAAATTTCTTTGTAAATTTTGTTTACATCAAAATGTATAACACTAAAAAAATTATTTTTAAAAAAGGCAAACAGGCTCTTATTATGTACGTGATAAAATATCCTATTGGTGTGACATTATTTGACATGCCCAATGTGTGATAAATAAAATATTTAAGTATTTGTTTAAATATTTTAAATGTCTTAGATTAATAATTCAACTATTTTTTTATGAGAGAATTTAACAAGTCAATTATATAAAAATGAGAAATAAATATTATTTGTTTAAAACAATATTATTTTATAGAGACTCATATGTTGTAGTTTTATGTTATTGATGAAAATCTATGACTGCTTTTGTTATATCCTTAATATTAAATAAATTAAAGTCTCAATTTTCCGCTGCATATAACATAATATATTTCTCAAATGTGTGTGATTATAGTTGTAGCATTTGAGTTCAGAGTGAGTTATTAAAATGTTATATATAATCTTATATTCTATTTAAAATTATATGATCTCACTTAAAAGATGGTAAATCTTTTATATGACAATCATATTCTTTCATTTGAAATTATCTATATAATAAGTTCTATTTATGTGCAAAATATGTGGTCGAGTTTATAAAACTATAATTATGATATATTATACCACCACGTTTCTCTATAGTTTTGCACTAATATAAAATCATTATACCATTGTATAATCAGAGTATTTAATACTAGTGGACTCTGATAAATCTTTATTTTATTGGATAAGTGAGAGTGCATGTGCACTTAATTATATAATCTAAAAATTTTAGATTATCATTCTCATATTATTATATATTTTTGCACGCGTTATAAAATATGACATATTCTAAGAAGACTTCAAAATGTATAATAACTATAAGAAGTTTTATTTTATTATACTTAGATATATATTAATCTCTTAATCCCAAGAAACATCATAATTTGATGTTTAGGTCGATATTGAAAAGACACAATATTTATTTAACATGTAATAATATTGTGTTATTCTATATTCAATAGTCCACATTTGTCAGGTCATAATATGAAAGTACAAGTAAATATCAATACTCCTATCAAGTACGATATTCTGCTAGGTACTTATTATTATATGTAATTACTCTCGTAATAGGGCATCACTATATGTAATTATTATTCTTAAACCTATGTGAATATTTTATGACCTTTAATTTGAAAACTCATTTGTATAATCATTAACCAAAGACTTATACACATGAGTAAGTCTTATGATATTTTGGGTTAGCGGGAGTTTATCAATAGTATTTTTATATGATTGAGTCATTCTTTATAACATATTACTCTAAATCATCATTCTTTATATAAAGTTGTAATTTTTAACATATATGATTTGTCTTTCTTATCTGATACAATTTCTGTAGCGTTAGAATTTACTTCTTTTTTATTAATTATTGTTTTGACCATTATTGATATTCTAATATTAAAATGATTATCATTTTTTAATAATTAATTATTGTCATTCAAGTGTGAGATTTAGATTAATTATTTAATTAATCAAATATGGATTGATATAATTAATCAAATATATGAATTGTTTGATTGAGTTTTGTGTCTGAATAAACCGTGATAGACTTTACCATTCAGTTAAGTCAAATAAGAAGTCTTTGCCCTTAGCCGTTTAGTTATTTAAGTGTCTCCCCATTATACAATTAACTTACTCTAAAAACCCTAAACCAAAATAAAGATAGTAATTTTTTCATACTCACACTCTTGTGATGACCGTCTCTCAAATCCTATAAAATACATCGTTCTTATTATTATTGATTATTCTTTAATATAACAATATGTTTTAACTTATATCTATTCGATTCAATTAGATCTATCACTTTACTCACACATAATACCACAACTAGAATCCATCACACACCAAAAAAACATTACCTAAAAACAAAAGTCTCCATAAAATTAAGAAGTAGACTCCTTCTTGAAAAAGACTCATATAATAATTATAAACTTTACTCGTAAACCTAAACTTTCTTGACTCATGTAATAATTATAAACTTTAATCATGAGCATATTCATTATAAACATCACATTTAATCCATCTGTTCTAAATTATAAGTCACTTTACTAAAATATTTGTTTCAAATTATAAATCATTTTATATTTTCAATGCAATATTAATGACACTTTTTCTAATATACCCTCAATTATTTATTCATTCAACTCTTTTAATTTCTCTCTTGTATAATTATGAGGGATATCATTGTAAAGTTGCACCTTATTTATCTTTTTTATAAAATAATAATTAAATTTCTTAATTTATTAAAATGTCCAAATCGTTAGGACCGAAGTAATACTACACTATGTAAATTACGCATGCATTGCATGAATTTTATTAGAATATACATTTTAGATTTTTCTAATAAATAAGAAAATGATAACTTTAATAAACTAAAATCAACTAATAAACAAATTTTATATTATTGTAATATACACGTGTTTAATATAGATTTTTATATAAAAAAACTATTAGAAGTAATTCATATTATTAGTACTATTTTCTTAGCCCCTAAGTTTGTTAGAGGGTATTTTAGTATTTTATCTTATTCTAGTAACGCTAATTTTAATTTATAAATAGGGTTGCAATCATTGTTATTTTTAGTGTTGTGTAGCCGTCATTCTTAATAGAATATTTCTCCTTTTCATCATTTATTCTACCTTTGCACCAACAATTGGTATCTAGAGCTCCGGTTCAGATTCATTGGGAAACACGGGAATCACGAGTGAACGTGAGGTCTTGTGTGTTTGATTTTGATTCTTAGATTCGTGTTGAATCTTGAACAAAATCTGATCAGAATTTTAATTCTGTGGGTTGGGAAACACTGTGTGAGAAATCTGAGTGTATTGTGCAAGGTAGAAGATGAACGGAAACAGCAACATGAATACCAAACTTCCAGTATTTGATGGTAAAAACTGGAATCGTTGGATGATCCAAATGTGTGTACTATTTGGTGCTCAAGATGTTCTAGATCTTGTCACTGATGGTTATGTTCCAGTAGCAGCAAATGCAACAGATGAACAGAAAAACGCGCAGAAGGAAGTAAGGAAGAAGGATCAGAAAGCATTGTTCTTCATTCATCAATGTGTGGATGTAAATGTGTTTGAGAAGATTGCAGATTCAACAACAGCAAAGGCTGCGTGGGACACACTGGCGAGATGTTATGGTGGTGACGCATCAGTGAAGAAGGTGAAGCTTCAATCCTTGAGAAAGCAATATGAGAATATCAACATGAAGAATAATGAGAAAGTCTCTGAATACATCTCCAGAATGATTCTGATCACTAATGAGATGAAGGCGTGTGGAGAAACTCTTTCAGAAGAAACAATAATGGAGAAAGTATTGAGATCCCTTACTCCTCAATTTGATTACATTGTGGTAGCAATAGAACATTCCAAAGATCTGAGCACCATGAGAATTGAAGAGCTGCAGAGCCGTCTAGAAGCGCAAGAGTTGCGTTTGACTGAGAGAACTTCTGAAAAGGAAGTAGAGCAGCAGGCTCTGAAAGCAACTTCTGATAGGAGGTATCAGAAGCAGTCACAAGCCAGGAGAAGATCTGATGGTGGTCAGAAGTCAGAAAGCTCAACCTCTGATAGACAAAAGAATGCTCAGAAGGGAAAAGAGAAGTATGACAAGAAGAAGATCCAATGTTACTGTTGTAAGAAGTTTGGTCACTTTGCTAGAGATTGTTGGTCAAACAAGGAGAGAAAATCAGAAGAAGCAAATATAGCCAGAAGTTCTGATGACGAATCTGTGCTATTGATGGCTTCTGAATCTGATAATATGGATCTGATAGACTGGTGGTATATGGACACTGGCTGTTACAATCATCTTACTGGAAACAAGAAATGGCTGGTTGACTTTGACTCTGAAAAGAGAACAAAGATCAGATGTGCTGATGACAAATATCTTAATGCAGAAGGTATGGGAAATGTCAGAGTGATTCTGAACAATGGGAAAACAGCATTGATTCAGAACGTGTGGTATGTACCTTGCATCAGAAGCAATCTGATGAGTGTGGGACAATTAATTGAGAAAGGTTTTTCAGTTACCATGAAGGATAATCTTCTGAAGCTGTATGACTGCAATCAGAAGTTGATTATGGAGTCAGAACAAGGAAGGAATAGAACATTCAAGGTGAATGTCAGAACTGCAGACTCAGAATGTCTTAGTGCAACATGTGCTGAGAAGGAGAGTGAGCTGTGGCACAGAAGATTTGGTCATTTGAATTTCAGAAGCTTAAAACATCTGAATTCAAAGAAGTTGGTACATGGAATTCCTGCAATTAAGAAGCCTGAAAAATCATGCAAAGTTTGCATGGAAGGAAAGCAACCACGATTGCCATTTGCGTCAGAAGCTGCTCCAAAAGCAAAACATGCCTTGGGAGATGTACATTCTGATGTGTGTGGTCCATTTCCAGTAGCATCAATTGGAGGGAATAAGTACTTTGTGTTGTTTATTGATGAATTCACAAGAATGACATGGGTATCCCTTATTAAATTTAAACATGAGGTGTTTGATGAATTCAAGAAGTTCAGAATGAAGGCTGAGAATCATAGTGGTCAGAAGTTGAAGATTCTTAGAACTGATGGTGGAGGTGAGTATAACTCCAAAGAGTTCCAGAAGTTCTGTGAGGAGAATGGAATTGAGCATGAGGTTACTGCTCCTTATACCCCTCAATACAATGGTCTTGCTGAAAGAAGAAACCGTACTTTGCTTGATATGGTGAGAAGCATGCTAAAGGAGAAAAAGCTTCCTCAGAAGCTCTGGGGAGAAGCTGTTGCCACTGCAACGTATGTACTCAACAGATGTCCTACGAAGAAGTTGAAGGAAATAGTTTCAATACAGAAGTGGACTGGAGATAAGCAAAGTGTTAGTCATCTGAAGGTGTTTGGTTCTGTTTGCTATAAACATGTTCCAAAAGCCAGAAGACAGAAGCTGGATGATAGAAGCAAAGTGATGATTCTGATAGGGTACCACAGTACAGGTGCATACAAGCTCTATTGTCCAGAAACCAATAAAATTGAATTCAGCAAAGATGTGACTGTGAAGGAATCAGAAGTTTGGAATTGGGATAAGTCTCAATCTGATTCTGATGTTAGAACTCCTAAAGAAAGGTCAAAGTTAAGAATTTCTGAAGTTGGAGTAAATTCTGACGTTGATTCTGACTCTGATAGTGATTCTGACTCTGAAGAAGACTCAGAAGATGAAGGTGACTCTGATGATCCAGACTCTGAAGATGGCCAAGGCTCTGGAGGAAGTCAAGCCTCTGAAGCTAGAAATTTTGAAGTTCAAGACTCTGGAAATATGCCAGATCCTGAAGTTGGTCAAAGCTCTGGAGAAAGTCAATCATCTAAAGCCCAAGACTCTGAACAAGTTCAGAGACCACAAAGAATCAGAAACGTCCCCAGAAGATATGCAGAATTTGACATGCTGCAAGACACTGAAGTAGACTCTGAAGGAGAAGTTATTCAGTGTGCCATGATGGTAGACTCTGAACCCATAAGTACAGAAGAGGCTCTTAAGCAGAAGCTCTGGCTGAAGGCCATGAAAGAAGAACTTGATGCTATAGAGAGAAACAAGACTTGGAAGCTGACAGAACTTCCAAAAGACAAGAAAGCCATCAGCGTTAGATGGGTTTTCAAGAAGAAGTTAAAGCCAGATGGCTCAATTGGAAAACATAAAGCAAGGTTGGTAGCCAGAGGATTTCTACAAAAACCTAGGTTGGATTACTCTGAAGTGTTTGCACCTGTAGCAAGACATGAAACAATCAGAATGGTGATTGCAATAGTTGCTAACAGGAATTGGCCTCTGATGCATTTAGATGTAAAATCTGCATTTCTGAACGGTCCATTAGAAAAAGAAGTTTACGTGTCACAACCTCCTGGATTTGTGAAAAAGAATCAGGAAGGGATGGTGTACAAATTATACAAAGCTCTATATGGATTGAAACAAGCGCCCAAAGCTTGGAATCAGAAAATTGATTCATTTTTCAAGAAGCAAGGCTTTCAGAAATGTGAGATGGAGTACGGTGTCTATGTTCAACATACTTCTGAAGGCAATATGACTCTGGTATGTTTATATGTTGATGATATACTATTGACTGGAAGTTCTGAACAAGAGATAGCCAAGTTCAAGAAAGTTCTGATGAATGAATTTGAAATGACTGATCTAGGCAAAATGACATACTTTCTAGGGATGGAGTTCAAATATTCTGAGAAAGGTATCATTTTGCATCAGCTCAAGTATGAATTAGAACTTCTGAAGAGATTTGATCTGAAGAATTGTAAGATGGCTGTCACACCTTCTGATACAAATCAGAAACTGGATTCAGACTCTGAAGGAAAGGATGTGGATGCTACAACCTTCAAACAGTTGGTTGGTTCTCTGAGGTATCTGTGCAATACCAGACCTGATATTTGCTACTCAGTTGGGATGGTTAGTAGGTTCATGAGTAAACCTAAGTGGTCCCATTACCAAGCTGCTGTCAGGATTCTGAGGTATATCAAAGGAACTCTGAAGTATGGAGTGTTATTTCCCTCTGGAGGAAATAATGAGTCAGAACTTCTGAGTTATTCAGACTCTGATTGGTGTGGAGACAGAGTTGACAGAAGAAGTACATCTGGGTACTTGTTCAAATTTCTGGGAGGTTCCATTTCTTGGTGTTCCAAGAAGCAACCTGTTGTGGCGTTGTCAACCTGTGAAGCTGAATACATTGCAGGTGCTGTTACTGCATGCCAAGTTGTGTGGATTCTGAATCTTTTGCAGGATCTGAAGATTAAAGTAGACAAACCTCTGAAGTTGATGATTGACAACAAGTCTGCAATCAATCTTGCCAGAAACCCAGTGTTGCATGGGAGAAGCAAGCATATTGAGACCAAGTATCATTTTCTGAGACATCAAGTTCAGAGTGGAGTGTTAGAAGTTGTACACTGCAGCACTCAGAAGCAGTTGGCAGATGTTCTGACGAAAGCTATCAAGACTGATCAATTTCTCAGACTAAGGGATGGAATTGGTGTTACAAGTTTTGATGGAATATGAATTAAGGGATGGTATTAGAAGTAATTCATATTATTAGTACTATTTTCTTAGCCCCTAAGTTTGTTAGAGGGTATTTTAGTATTTTATCTTATTCTAGTAACCCTAATTTTAATTTATAAATAGGGTTGCAATCATTGTTATTTTTAGTGTTGTGTAGCCGTCATTCTTAATAGAATATTTCTCCTTTTCATCATTTATTCTACCTTTACACCAACAAAAACTAGCGGGATATCCGTGACGGGTATTTGTCTATATTTAAAATTTGGAAAAAATAGGATTAATATAAATTAGAAAATATAAAAAATATAATTTATATTTTAAGAAAAAGATAAGATAGAATCAATACCCGTGAACACCGATTGATATTTTTTTTAAAATATTTATGCAATCATTTATAAAAATATTTTGATGAATAAAAAACTTGTTTGCAATTATAAAAGTATTTGGATCATCCATACACTTTTTTTCATATATAAAAATAAATTTTAATCTAAAATATTTAAAATTTTCCCGTATATAAAAATATTTGTCTCATATGATTTTCTATATTATCAATAACTTTATTTTCTCTGTTTCAGTAATTCAGTTTTGCTCGTAGGTATATATTTTCTCTTAGAATGTCCTAATTGATGTAAGTATTATTAAACTTATATCTTTTGTGGGATACTCATAAAGATCATAATTAAGTAATGAAATTTTAAATAATTAACAATTTTTGAAAATAAAATTGAAATTTTAAATATTAATATTTGACTCATTTCTAGAATAAAATATTAAATTTATCAATATTTTTTATAAATATTTACTACATAATGAAATATATTTAATAATATAGTTATGCTAAAGAAAAGAATCTCAGAAAAAAGTGCTCTATTGAATTTTAAGTTGGATCTAAAAGAAGGTAAGATGTATGTTGTCTTATAAGTATGTTTAATGCCTAATGTGATTGTCTATGTTATAATTATGTGCTGACGTTGCTAATGTATTTAAGGTGTGGTGTATTGAAGTTGAAATATTGAAATTATGAAATGGCTTATGTATTAAGTAGCAAAAAGATATGAAAGAAGATGGTTGGTAAATAAGTTGTACCTTTGTAACATTATATTTTATCTGCTTATTGAAATTTGGACATTAATCAAAATAAGGATCAAAAGTTATTTATGAAGAGCAAACTACACACCCATCTATCCCTATCTCTGTGCACAAATGTGTCTTTGTCTATTTAGCATAAAGCATAAAGGATGAAGTGTGTTTACAGCACATCATTCAATGGATAGATATTCCATCAATTTATTGCATGGACCGGTTGATAATCCAATGCCATCAAATGTAAAATACTTAGTTCATTTGTAACCGTTTGGAAGAAAACTCAACGCGGGTTTTTAATTATGCATGCAAATATCAGAAATTATTTGTGTATATGGTAGATGTACATTATTAATATTCGTTTTGTATTGAATGCATACTTTTTTCAAAAAATTCCATTGCAGAAAAAAGTGTATTGGTCCCATAGAAAATTATATTTTAATACAATTTTATAACACAAATCATATACTTAAAAAATATATATATATTTAGTTTACATTCATAGAATTCAATTAAAATTCTCATTAGATTCTCTTTCACCTAATGTGTAGAGGATGTACTTTGTTGATTCTTTTGCAAAATATTTACTAAATTAAACATACTACTTTTGAAACATAAGTTCTACTATTTCTCTGTAAAGAAAGTTCAACTATTTCAATTACAATGTTTAATTTAAATTTAAATTATTAAATAATAAATGCAGCTAAAAATTTTGTATCTTGTTTTATTTTTGACCATTTACATAAAATCAATACTCAATCAAGTTCTAAAATAAAAGAAAGTTTTAAAACATTTATTAAATTTAATAATTTTTTATTTTTTAAATATAGCATAAAGGATATATTTTATTGCTTGCATTAATTATACAAATATGTAATCTTTTAATAAGTGTTGTATAATATAATGGTAAAAATTAATATTAAATTCTATTTATCAATTTTATTGATATTTTGAGAATTATTTATAATATAGTCATAATCTAAAGTGATGCAGTATGAATTGAATTATAATAAAATTTCACATTAATGTTTTTTAACCAAAAATAAATGTTAGAACTGACAAAATGAATTCTGAGGTAAAAATAAGGGACTAAAAATGTTATTTTCCCAATAAAAGAAAGTTTTAAAACATTTATTAAATTTAATAATTGATTTTTTTTTTAAATATAGCATAAAGGATATATTTTATTGCTTGCATTAATTATACAAATATGTAATCTTTTAATAAGTGTTGTATAATATAATGGTAAAAATTAATATTAAATTCTATTTATCAATTTTATTGATATCTTGAGAATTATTTATAATATAGTTGTTCCGGTATGGGCCTCACCTCGGCAGGCCCAATACCAAATACGGCCCAACAGGCGAACTGGGCACACCTGGCACACGCCCCTTCGGACGAGCAGGACCGTCCACCAGGCACAAGCCATCGCACCGCATCCCTTTTGACGTCCATCACGCCGGACGAGCAAGACTACCCGGGCTCCCTCCGCGGGAGAATAACGTGCTCGGCGCACGTTCTCCACGTGCTCCCCTCCGCGGGGACACGTCATCGGCCAACCGCCCACCTCCGAAAGAGCAGGTCAAACCCACTTTCCGGAGACCTAGGAGCGGTTGGACTAGGGCGAAGACCACGTCCTGGTCTTCACTACGCCACGTAAGCCCTAGCAGTCATTAGGGTTGGGCCTGGTCGTCTGGCCCACCTCGAATGACCGTTGGCCCAGCGCTGGGGTCTCTCTATAAATACCCTCTTCTTCAAGAGGGTCAGGTAACTCTTCTTGCCCCCTTTCTGTACTATTGCTTCCTCTCTGTCCAACTTCTTACTTGGGCGTCGGAGTGCTTTGCAGGTACACCCCCCTCCTCGTTCTTACCTCGGCGAACAGATAACCGTCCAGCGAAGTGTGGCCAGTCCGTGATCCCTCCTGATCAGGTCAGATCAGTGGCGCCGTCTGTGGGAAACTGAAACTTCCCCGTTACTCCGAGCAGAAAAACCAAAAGTTTCACCAAACCTCCACGGTCATGGCCAGCCCACACCGCGATGACACTCCGCACGATCTCGCGCTCAACACCGCCACCAACGGGAAGCCGGTAGGAACGGCACGCCTGAATGAAGCCGACGAAAGGGACGGGCAAACTGCCTCACCATCGTCCGAGGAACGGCCCCTACATGCCGACCATCGCCCCCCGAGCCCGCCGGCATTCCACCCCGTTCCCATCCCGGCGGGAGCAGACCCAACGGTAGCCGCTCTCTTTGCAGCCATCAACCAGACGAACCAGCTGCTGTCCCAACAGAACGCTAGAATTGGAGCATTGGAACGCGGCGGCTCCCCGAGGTACCCCCAGCGGGAAGACCAGAACGGAGGTTCGAGGAGCCCCTCACCTCGACTCAGGAACCGCCGACCGCGGCTGGAGAGACGCCGCCCGCAAGCGACACGGGAGCGCACCAGATCCCCGGTAAGGCACGGTCGCGGGAGGAACCAGAACGTCGCGGCGACCCCAACCGAGGAACCCCGAGGCGGGAACTCAGGCCGGAGATCGAGGACCCGAAACCCGGGACACACCGCGAACGGCTCATCTCCCCTGAGATCCCCGGCGCACAGCGACGAGGATGACTACCGCACCCCACTATCCCGGGAGATCATGGCAGCCCCCATACCCCAAGGAATGGAGAAGCCACCGACGCTGTCAACGTACGACGGCACCTCCGACCCGGACGATCATCTGGAAGACATCGAGGCTATGCTCGACTACCGAAATGTTCGTGGAGCTATTAAATGCAGACTCTTCCCGACGACTCTGAGGAAAGGCGCCATGACCTGGTACAAAAGCCTGGAGCCCGAATCAGTTACATCGTGGAGGGTCTTGAAGGACCTATTCTCCAAACACTTCACAGCGTCCCGTCGTCACCCGAAGACGGAAGCAGTCCTCGGGGCGATCATCCAAGGCCCCGATGAACCCCTCCGGAAATACATCGAAAGGTTTACTCGGGAAGCCGTACAGGTGACGACTTCCGACGAAATGAAACGCTACTTAATGGAGCAAGGCCTGCGCCATGACTCCAAATTCTACGAGGCCGTAGGCATACACCGGCCCACGTCCCTCCAAGACTTCCTCGACAGGGCCGCCCATTACATCCGGTTCGAGGAAACACACGCGGCCAACTCCGCTCGCGACACCCGAGACAGAGAAGCCCCCCGCGGGCACCGAGACGACGGAGCTTCGAGCCACCGACGAGGAGGGGACCGCCGTCGGGATGACCGCCACCGCGAACCCCGCGAACAGCGCGAGTCACGCGGCCCGGCAGGAAGGTTCACCGAGTACACCGCCTTGGTCGCTTCACGCGAACGCATACTGGCCGAATGCGCTAAAACCGAGTTTGTGCAGGGAGGTGTCCGTTTTCCACGACCAACGCCGCCCAAACCCAACGTGGACAAGTCAAAGTACTGCCGGTTCCACAGGACCCACGGGCATGTAACGGAAGACTGCATCCATCTCAAAGATGCGATCGAAATCCTAATCAAAGACGGGCACCTAAAGCGATACACCCGGGGAGGTGAACCACCCAGGTCGGAGGCTCCGGAGGCAAAGAAAATCGAGGAGCTCCCCTCCCCAGAGGACGGCGAGAGACTCCAGGTCGCGCTGTGCGTCAGCCGCCCCGAGGATTGGTTCGCAAGCAGAGGATTCGGCATCCCCGAAGCACCCAGCTTAGTCGACGAGCCAATCCGACCAACCAGCCGATGGTAATACTTCCCCAGAGCCATGGTCATCTCTGATGGAGCTACGAGGAGTCTGTCCATAGGATCTGTGAAAAGGAAATTCGACGAACTCATCGCGGGCAACTCCGGCAAGATGAGCACGCTCGACAGATTCCGAGGCCGCTCCAACCCGATCACATTCTACCTCGAGGAACTACCCGGGGGATCTCCCAATTCCAACATACCCTTGCTCATACGTGCACGAATGGCAAACTTCGACGTCAGGCACCTCCTCGTCGACGGTGGGAGCTCGGTTGACATAATGTACTCACATTTGTTCACAACTCTCCAGCTCAACGAATCCAACCTCTCCCCCTACGTAGGCTCCGACCTCCAGGGGTTCAACGGGACGACGACAAGACCCTGGGGATACGTGGAACTGAAAGTCACCTTTGGGGAAGAGGAAACGGCCAGAGACATCAGCGTCCGCTTCTTAGTCATCGAATGCCCGTCCCTGTATAACTGCATCCTGGGCAGGACAACGATAGCAGAACTCACCGCGGTACCCTCCACCGCCCACCTGAAGATGAAATATTACACGAGAAGGGGAGCCGTGGTCACCCTCAACGGCGACATCGAAGCTGCCCGAAGGTGTTTTGAAGCCGCGCTGAAAGGCCTCGACTCCATCGCTCCACCGACCAAAAAGAAAGCGCCAAGCGCTACGCCAAAGGACAAACCAACAGAGCTGGTCGGATCAGTTGAGCTCGACAGTCGCTTCACCGACGAGCTCGACAATAAAAAGACTGACGCAGCCAACGAGCAGCTCCCGCACCCAGCGCGCCCCATTCCGGATGGCGAATTCGAGCTCATTCCCCTCGGGGAAGACACAACCAGAACCGTGAGGATAGGCACAGGACTCCCCGACCTCGCGAAACGACAGCTCCAAGCCTGCCTCCGCGAGAATGCCGACCTCTTCGCTTGGAGCGCCGCGGAAATGCCGGGACTCGACCCTGAGGTCGCCTGCCACCAGCTGTCCATCAGCCCGACCGCAAAGGCCGTGGTACAACGCCGACGCCGCCAGTCCCCCGAAAAATCGGCAGCAGCCGAACAAGCTGTAAAAGACCTCTTAGAGGCAAGTTTTATTTCGGAAGCCCGGTATTCCACCTGGCTGTCCAACGTTGTACTTGTTAAAAAGAATAATGGAAAATGGCGCATGTGCGTTGACTACACTGACCTCAACCGGGCATGTCCTAAGGACGCCTACCCCCTCCCCAATATCGACAAGCTCGTCGACAACTCGGCGGGCTTCAAACTCTTGTCCTTCATGGACGCATACTCGGGATACAACCAGATCCCGATGGCCGAACACGACAAACAGGCCACGGCCTTCATGACCGCATCGGGCAATTACTATTACAACGTGATGCCCTTCGGCCTCAAAAACACCGGGGCCACGTACCAACGGATGATGAACCACGTCTTCCGCGACGAGATCGGGGACATGCTCGAAGTATATATGGACGACATGATCGTCAAATCTGGCGCGGAAGACGACCACGCAGCACTCCTCCAGAAGGTCTTCAAGACCGCGAGATCATGTCGCATGCGTTTTAACCCGGAGAAATGCACTTTCGGCGTCTGCGCCGGTAAATTCCTCGGCTACTACTTGACCGAACGGGGGATCGAAGCCAATCCGGACAAATGCCACGCCTTCTCCAATATAACCACGCCGACCACGAAGCGTGCCATCCAGTCCCTCAACGGCGTGCTAGCCTCCCTCTCGCGATTCATCGCGAGATCGGCCCAACACGCCCTCCCGTTCTTCAAACTGCTCAGGAAAGAGACCAAGTTCGAATGGACGGACGAATGTGAGAAAGCCCTTCGCCACCTCAAACGCGTCCTCTCCGAACCGCCAGTACTGACGCGCCCCGCGACGGACGAAACCCTGTATTTGTATCTGGCCGTCTCTAACGAAGCCGTCAGCGCCGTCCTCGTGAGCGAAGCCGGGGAAGGACAAAAGCCCATTTACTTTACTAGTAAAGCCCTCCACGGCCCGGAGGCCCGATACCAGCTGATCGAGAAAGTCGCCCTGGCCCTCGTAACAGCGGCACGCCGACTCCGACATTATTTTCTAGCGCACACCATCGTGCTCCGCACCGACCAACCCATCCGCCAGCTACTCGGCCGCCCCGACATGGCTGGGCGCATGCTGAAATGGTCGCTAGAGCTCTCCGAGTTCGACATCACATACGAGAGCAGGCACGCCATCAAGGCTCAAGCTTTGGCTGACTTCGTCGCCGAGATGACCACGCCCCCGACCCTACCACCGGGAACCACCTCTGGACCATCTTTGTGGACGGCTCCTCCAACTCTACGGGAAGCGGCGCCGGCATCGTCCTCGATAACGACGAGGGTACGGTCATCGAAGTCTCCCTCACGCTAGCTTTCCCAACGACCAACAACCAGGCCGAATACGAAGCATTTCTCGCCGGCCTTCGCCTAGCATCCGACCTGGGAGCCAGGGACATCCGAATCTATACGGATTCCCAGCTGGTCGCTTCGCAAGTCCGAGGTGAATACCAAGCAAAAAACGACACCCTCGCCGGATACCTCGCGCTCATCAATGAGAAACTAAGAGGGTTCGACTCAGCAGAAATTCAACACGTTCCTCGGGAGCAGAACACCCGCGCCGACATCCTCTCCAAACTAGCAAGCACCAAGAAACGAGGCGGTCACAAATCGGTCATTCAAGAAATCTTGTCCCAACCAAGTACCAGCCCGACCACCACACCCCTCGACATCAACGCCATTGGAGACGAGGACTGCTGGATGACCCCCCTCCACACCTATCTCAGCACCGGTCGTCTGCCAGCCAGCTCTAGCGAGGCCAACGCAACGAAACGACGGGCCTGCTCGTACGTCCTCCTCGAGGGACGACTGTACCGCCGAGGCTTCGCAATCCCACTCCTCAAATGCATAGATAAATCCCAGAGTACGGCCGTTCTAGAAGAAATCCACGAAGGTATCAACGCGCAGCACCTCGGTGGCAGATCCCTAGCGCGCAAGGCCCTACGCGCGGGCTACTACTGGCCGTCAATGCAGTCCGACGCGAAAGAACATGTCAAACGGTGCGATCAGTGTCAACGACACGGAGACATGCACCTCGCCCCCCCAACCGACCTCACGTACCTCTCATCTCCGTGGCCGTTCGCCTGGTGGGGGCTGGACATCCTCGGACCCTTCCCCCTCGGTTCATACCAGAACAAGTACCTCATCGTGGGAGTCGACTACTTCACCAAGTGGATCGAGGCTGAAGCCCTGGCCAAAATCACCGCCCACAACATACTCCGATTCTACAAACGCAACATCCTCGCCAGGTTCGGGGTACCACTCGCCATCGTCACCGACAACGGCACACAATTTACAGACAAAAACTTCCGCGACTTCGTCACCAACCTCGGGACCAAACATCACTTCGCCTCGGTCGAACATCCTCAGACGAACGGCCAGGCGGAGTCGGCGAACAGAGTTATACTCAGAGGACTCAGACGACGCCTCGGAGACGCCAAACGAGCATGGGTCGAAGAACTCCACAGCGTCCTCTGGGCATACCGTACTACTCCTCACTCAACCACAGGGGAGACCCCATTTCGCCTCACGTACGGAACCGAGGCCGTGATACCGGTCGAAATCCGCGAACCGTCCAGACGAACGGAAGCTCCCCTGGACACCGACGACAACGATGGCTCCCTCCGAGAAGAGCTCGACCTCGTCGAAGAAATCCGCGCAGGAGCAGCCCTCTGGGAAGCCCGGCTGAAGCAACAAGTCACACTTCGCCATAACCACAAAGTCATAAAACGCGATTTTCAAACTGGCGACTTGGTTCTACGCAGAAACCAGAAAGACTCCCACGAGGGCAAACTGGCGGCGAACTGGGAAGGCCCGTACCGAGTCCGGGACAAAACGGAGCATGGGGCCTATTACCTCGAAAACCTGCACGGTGAACAATTAGCTCGACCATGGAACGCCGCGAAGCTTAAGCGGTACTACAGTTAACACATTGCCCGCGACGACCCATCGTCCCGACCACTGGGGGGGCGACATGGTACCACCGCACACCCCCGCGTCCACCAACGACCAAAGAAAGCAAGCCCTGCCTCTCGTGTGCGCGGGCAGAAGGCCTTGCTCGGCAGGGAATACCTCGACCGAGGCTCCTCGCCGCCGTACCAAAACAGGCAGGACACCCAGCTCGCGATGGGCCGTCCACGCCCCGGGGAAAACTACCCCCGAAACGGCCCGGCTACATCCCCGGCCAAACCGGCCAGTCCCCTACACTACCGGTAACAAATTGTCGAGCTAAACACACCGAGCGAACACTTAGAAAATCTACAAGAAATGTCATACACATCAAAGGCATTCGAACAAATACGAAAAACGAGCATAAAACAACATGCAAATAACGAGCGCACACTTAGAAAATCCATGATAAATATATTTAACAAAAGTGGGCACCAGCCCAGTAGTCAATAGTACAAAAACGAGCACGCAGGCCCAAAGCAAAAGATAAACACCGGCACGCAGGCCACAAAAACAACGAGCACGCAGGCCCGGCAACCTATGCTTCCTCGTCCGCTCGGTCAGCAGCCACGGTTTCCTCCTCGGGGATAACAAAATAAGGATCGATCACCCTCCCGTCAACAATCTCGTGGTACGGCCCTATCCCGTCCACGACCAGCTCGACACCAGGGTTGGCGACCTGAATCTGCTCGACCGCATTCTTGAACCCGACCTCAACGGCTTCCAGACAATCGCTCTCCAACACCCGAATACGGGCGATCAAGTCAGCACGAGTAATCAAACGCCGATCCCCATCAGTCTCGTCCTCGGCTGGACGAACAGCGCTGTCCAGAACCTCCGTACGAACCTTCAGCGCCTGCACCTCGGCCGTCGCTGCCCCCAGCTTCTCCTCCAGCAAAGTCACCTTCCCCTCAGCACCCTCTGCCCGTTTCCGCTCCTCGGCAGTATCCTTCTGGCTCTTCTCCAACTCCTCAGTGAGCTTGGCCAACCGCGACTGCGTGAAAGTGAGATCCCCTTGCAGTTTGGACAGCTCAGCAGCGGAGCAGCCCTCCTCGTTCAGCACGAGAGCCGTCGTAAACGTCCGCATCATCGCGGCCAAGTCCTCAGCCAGGACACGTCGACGGGCCTCCCGATCAGCCTGGCGAACAGCCTTCACCTCCCCGGCGGAAACAGTGGGGGAACGGGCACCATGAAAATAGCCCGGGTGCTGGTGGCAGGGAGGGACAACATAACCTTCCTCGACGGCGCCGACCGTCAGATCCACCACCCGAGGCTCCTCGGACCTTTGCCTCTTCGATATTCCTTGAGACACAGGAGATTGGCTCTCTTGAGGCGACGAGGACGAAGTTTGACCCCCGTGCATCGCGACCTCCTGACCGACCAGCTGACTCACCCTCGTCCTCGGGATCCCGGCACTCCTGGCAGCACGCAACTGCTTCACCCGCTCGTCGACAGTAGACATATTCGCTGCAAAAACAAAGAAATAGGTTAGTGACGACCAAAAACCCCGACCACGAGGGAAAACGAACATCCCTACCTAGATAATCCAGAGCGGCCGCCCCGGTCGCGCAGCCGAGCAAAGTCTTGGTATTTATCAAACGCTTCTTGGTGCGTATGTTCCCCTGGGCGTCAAGGATGTACCGACCATCGGGCGTCACCAGCTTCGACGGAGGGAGTGACCGCACAAAAGCAGTTATTTTCAAATAAGCGGCCATGTCCTTCTCCTCGAGGGTCCCCGCCCGGACGATATACCTATCCGTCCCTCGGCTGAAATGCTCCGAGGTCCACAGTAGATGTATCTTGGGAAGCCACGCACGGAACCGCTGGCCATCTACCGTGCGCTCGCCCTCGTCAAAGAGAGTGTCCGAACCATGCTGCGTGATCGGTTTGACGAGGTAAAACCGACCTTTGAAGTCTTTTACAGAATCGCTATACGCTTTGAAAATTTTGGTCGATTGTTTGAAAGAGACCCATCCGTGACGACCTCGCACCGTCTGCCGCTGCAGATGAAAGATGCGGAAAAATAACGGCACCGTCGGCTCCACCGAGAGGTAGAAACACACCACCTCGAAAGCCCGGATGAAGGCCAAAGCGTTTGGGTGCAGCTGAGACGGGGCAAGACGCAGCCAGTCAAAAAGCCCCAGATGGAAGGCGGAAAACGGTAACCGGAGCCGAGCTTCTTTAAAATAAAATTCGTACATCGGGAACATCTTCCGCCCATAGCGCGAACAGATCCGGTGGTGCTCTTTCGGGCGATACACCTGCCAGTGTTGCGTCTCTCCTAGCGGCGTGTCCTCGACCGTGGCATACACGTCGGACGGGTCGACCACAAAACAAGAGGGGATGGTAAGTGGCTCCTCGGCCGCCCACTCCTCGGGCGAGGAGATACGCCCGTCGTCATACTCCGGGACCTCGGGTTCATTATCTTCAACCATTATCCCCGGCACCAGAGCCGACATCTACACCTGAAAGCAGAGGACATCGGTGAATTCGATAGCCAGGATCAAATCCACCCTTCCACCGCAAGTCAAGTGAAAGGGCGACAAAGGCCGAGGGGCGACGAGCAGACATTCGCTCCCCGTCTATCCTCCTCGGGGATCGAAGAACGACCCCTCAGCCCCTTCGGGACGGCCGTCGGAGAAGATACTTCTCCCCGGAGCAGTCATCAGAAAAAGCCCCCATCCTCGGGGCATTCATCGGAGAAAAGCCCCCGTCCTCGGGGCATTCATCAGAAAAAGCTCCTGTCCTCGGGGCATTCATCGAAACTAGCCTACCGTCCCCGGAACATTCATCGGAAAACTCGCCAGACGCGGCGGGACTCGCATCCCTCCTCGGGGCGCTCATCGCGCCCCGACCACACGTCCCAGTTAGACGACGGAAATAAAAGAGAGGGAAAAGAGGAACTCACTTGTAACGGCGGCAGACGGAAGAAAAAGCGAATGGCACGGCGTTGATCGGCGGCGAGCGGCGGACGAGCAGAGACGATGAAAGATTAACAGGGAGAAAAGTAACAGAATGAGCGGGGACCGCCATATTTATAACCCGGCGCGAGACTCGAAGCGACCCTAGGCTCATTAATGACATAGGTTAGCCGCCCCTACGACCGCTTAACGCAAGACACGTGGAGGCAACCTGACAGTCGCGTCCATTCATCTGCCTCCTCCCCGTTCTGCCGACGGCCGGAGCCCTTCGCACGGGTCCCCTCTCCAGACATGACGACCTTAAGTCCTCGCTCTTCCCCAGAGCTTCGACTTGGGGGGCTCCTGTTCCGGTATGGGCCTCACCTCGGCAGGCCCAATACCAAATACGGCCCAACAGGCGAACTGGGCACACCTGGCACACGCCCCTTCGGACGAGCAGGACCGTCCACCAGGCACAAGCCATCGCACCGCATCCCTTTTGACGTCCATCACGCCGGACGAGCAAGACTACCCGGGCTCCCTCCGCGGGAGAATAACGTGCTCGGCGCACGTTCTCCACGTGCTCCCCTCCGCGGGGACACGTCATCGGCCAACCGCCCACCTCCGAAAGAGCAGGTCAAACCCACTTTCCGGAGACCTAGGAGCGGTTGGACTAGGGCGAAGACCACGTCCTGGTCTTCACTACGCCACGTAAGCCCTAGCAGTCATTAGGGTTGGGCCTGGTCGTCTGGCCCACCTCGAATGACCGTTGGCCCAGCGCTGGGGTCTCTCTATAAATACCCTCTTCTTCAAGAGGGTCAGGTAACTCTTCTTGCCCCCTTTCTGTACTATTGCTTCCTCTCTGTCCAACTTCTTACTTGGGCGTCGGAGTGCTTTGCAGGTACACCCCCCTCCTCGTTCTTACCTCGGCGAACAGATAACCGTCCAGCGAAGTGTGGCCAGTCCGTGATCCCTCCTGATCAGGTCAGATCAATAGTCATAATCTAAAGTGATGCAGTATGAATTGAATTATAATAAAATTTCACATTAATGTTTTTTAACCAAAAATAAATGTTATTACTATTATATTTTTATAAAAATTAATACATCAAATCATTATAAGAAACATATATATATTTTTTTTGTATTTGAATATTCAAATTAATTTGTATGAATTTTAAAATTTTCTCGTATTTGGATAAGTAGTAACACAATTATTATTTTAAAAACTATATATTAAGTTTTAGTTGGTTTCAGACAATATATTTTATTGGTTGGTGTGAAATGTAATAAGTAATTGTTCCGTACTAAATTTATATCGAAAACGTATATTTTTTAACAAATTATATCATAAGCATTTATGTCAATTTTTAACAAAATTTCATATTATAATTTTTTACAACATCTTCTTTATTTTACTTAATATTTTTTTTAAAAATATATTATTATAAAGTGATGAAATACAATAGACTAAGAGACATTTGAATAAACCGTGCGTTTTCAAAAACACTACGGAGATATTATTATATATAGAGAGATTACAACTAATTACATGATATAGTCGATGTGAGACTATTCTATTTCCAATATTCTTAACCCTATATTTATAAATATCAACACTCCCTCTTAAGCTTGGGCATATAAGTCAAATGCACCTAGCTTGTTACATATATATAATTAGTTATGGTTCTTCGCAGAAATTTTGTAAACACGTCTATCAATTGATCATTAGAGTTGATAAAACTTGTGACGATGTCACTTGACCCGCTCTTCTCTTTGACAAAGTGATAGTCTATCTCAATATGTTTGGTCTTCTCATGGAAGACTGGATTTGATGCGATGTGCAATGCATCTTGATTATACAAATAATTATCATTGCTCTTACTTCTTCAATTTGAAGTTCCTTGAGCAATTGTTTTAACCAAATAAGTTCACATGTTGCCATTGCCATGACCCTATACTCTGCCTCGACGCTTGATCTTGCAACAATGTTTTGTTTCTTACTCTTTCAGGATATAAGGTTTCTCCCAACAAGTACATAATACCCAGAAGTAGGTCATATATCAATAGGTGACACTGCCCAATGACTATCCAACTATCTGAGTATGTCCTTTATCTTCATACACTAGACCTTTTCCCGGAGCATATTTGATGTATCTCAGAATCCGAATAACAACATTCATGTGTTCCTGACAGAGAGAATTTAAGAACTGGATTACCACACTGACTGCAAATTAAGGAGAAAGAAGATGATAACATAAATGAATATAATGTGAAGAAGAATTCTGTGTTTGACGTATAACTTTTCGAAGGAAAATCGAAAGATCGGACTCAGGTGACAGGATCAGATTCGGTAATGGCGAGAGCGTCGGAGGAGAGTCTACAATGACATCAGGAACAGGTACGACATACATTGGTTGACGATGTTGATATGTTTGAGGTGGTCGAGAAGTGGGGGGTCAACTGTAGGCCTATCTAGTGGACTAGGTTCCCTAGAATGATGAGGGACAATGGCAGATGAGACTTCCGGAAGAGGTGCGAGAATATTCTATATACAAATATTCTTAACACTATATTTACAAATATTAATATATAATTTTAATATTATTAATTTATAATGATATCCAATATTTTCACAATAAATTTGTTTTCGTATATAAAAATATTTGGATCAACCGTGACCCTTATAAAACTAAATTGATAAAAACTATTTGTGATAAGTAATTATATGATTATTTTTTTAAAAACTATTAATATAAAAAAAATTTAAAAACATTAAATGCTAATTAACAATTTCTTATAATGATCATAATAAAATGTTAGCAATTAAAGTTGGCGGCAAAATCAGGCTTGAAAAGGTAATTTTAAACTTTAATTGACATTTAAAAATAATATTTTACTTTTTTTTTATCATTAACATGTAAAATAAAATTATTTAAAACTTGCCATGTGAATATTTTAAAACAATATATACTAAAATTGGTAATGAAATATTTGGATATCAATATTTTTTGAACAAATTTAGGGGATGAAAAAAAATTATTATACTTAAAAGATCAAAAGCGTATTTAACTCTATTATTTAATGTTATTGAATCAATTTTGAATTAAAAATAAATATCTAAAAAAGTTGATTAAAATGATTATGAACATATTTACTATTTCATTTAGCCCTCCTCAACTTTACAGAAAAAATACATCATTGGGTTCCATTTAGTATGCGGTCAAAGTAGTCATACAATTTTGTTAGACTGATCTAAATTGAGTTTAGGGGGTTGTTCATATTTCAATGGTTTAGAATTTACTCACAAAATTGAAAAATCAATGGTTAATACATGTAAGTCAATGATAAATTAAGAGGAAATTAATCATGGTCTAATACATAGCATAGTACATATAAATTAAGTGTTGCAAGGTTGGAAAAAGTAATGCTTGTACATGTTGTAATTATGATTTGTAAGATGAAAATAATAATAAAATAGTCATAGATACTACTTTGATCATCACATAGTTGGTATTCATAGCTAGTGTAGGAGAAAAATTTGATCAAAGTTGGATGAAGAACATTATTATTTCGTGCGACAAATGACCCTCTCAATAAACTGCAGTAGGCTGAATGACTATCATTTATGATGAGTTGACCTACTGTATTGATATTTTACCAAAAATTAGGAGTAAGCCACCCTATCACCTTTTGATTTGATGTTTGACAGATTAATAAAATGTGTTATTTTAATCACGAAGGACATAAAGAGTATTAAGTTGATAACCACATTTCCACATGATTATTTTAATCTATTTAGAAATATGGCATAAGTACTGTCATTGAAATATTTAATATCACCAGGTAATTGAGATGATAGAAAAGAATGAAATATATATATATATATATATATATATATATATATATATATATATATATATATATATATATATATATATATATATATATATATATATATATATATATATATATATATATATAAGTTTTATATATATTTAACACCAGTGCTTATGTAGGTATTATATAATATTTTCTAACAATATATAGTTTCATAAGCAATGCTATTCAAATATGTAATATATTTTTAAAACATGATTATTTTAATATTTTCTATTATTTTAATCTGTTTAGAAATATGACATAAGCACTGCCTTTCAAGTACGTAAGTATAAAATTTGTTGTTTAATACCTATGTGAAGATTACAGCATAAGCACTGTCATTTAATTTTAACTTTTTTTTTCTTCATTTTTCAGTGGATGTACATCAAGGTATAGAGATTGTTATTAGTCTTTACAATTTAATGTTTGTGGAACATTACAATAGCCTAGGGTTCAGTTTTCTCTTATAAGGCAATTTGTTTGTGGCACATCATTTCTTGCTTTTATAATACAGTAATTAGAATCCTCTTTTGCAAACATTGTATGGCCACAAAATTCTATTTCCTTCATTCCAAAAGCAGACTTAGACATCTAAGTGTTGCAAATGCTTATGTCATATGATAAAATTTAGTTCATTAGCCTTTGCAAGGTTGAATGTTCATTTGTTAAGTCACGATATCTTACAATAATGCAGTAATAACAATCAGCTGATATTATAATAATGTTGTAAATACATATAATGCAGTAAGACTAGATGGGTTGAAAACGACAAAAACAATTTAGAACCAAATTTAACATAAAGGTTTTGTCTTCATCATGAATATGTTACAACAGGTTGGATGTTAAGCATAAAACATCCAAATGATATTAAATATGAAAGTGTAACAATCTACTATAATTCAACCAAAATATTAAAGTGCAATAAATACTTAACATTACAATAGTCAACATTACAATCTACTATAATTTAAACAAAACATCAAAGTGTAGCAAAAAGATATCCTTGTCATGTATGATTACTCCTTCTTGATGTGTTTGACCTTGGTTGAAGAATCCATTGATGTTGTTGATTAAATGACATGAACGTGAAACATAAAGTAAATAATGGCCAACAGTTACCTTTGAATCTTGTATGATCATTTCAACATGTTGCAATCCACTTTTTTCTTTGACAACACATAGGTTAACAACTCGAATCAACATTTTCTAAACTTGATTTTCTTTCACCAAATCCTTAATGAGAATAGGTGGCCTTGACATTGTTGGTTGTAAGCCTATCCAAAAGAAAAGAAACAGGCATTAAAGACCAGTTAGATGCAATCATGGAACACAAAAAAATTAATATCAAAAGGAAGTTGATCCACGAATAAAATAAACAACATGTGAATGTTCATTGTTCAAATTTCACAAACAAAAATTTCCTGACAAGCAAAATATAATGTCTAACAAAATACACACGAAAAAAATGAAGTTAAGCATGAAAATCAGTTCATCAACACACTCATAAAGATGAGATCAAGCATGAAATCAACCATAAAAGTAAGTTGATCCACAAAACACATAAACAACATTTGAATGCTTATTATCAAATAAGACAAGCAACAATATTTTGACAACTTGTAAAACAAAACAAAAAACGGAGGAAAATACATAAAGTGAGGAAAATACATAAACTGAGGAAAATACATAAACCAACATATATTGTAAAACCCAAAAACTTCTAACACACAACAACTTGTAGTATATTAAAGTTATAAACTCACATAAACTATGAAAACAATGACAACAACCTTTAACAGACCTTTCCAATTTTTTTAGCTTCAAATCTCATACATACGTGCTGCAAAATAAGAGCAAAAACTTAGATTCACATAATCAAACTATAGATCTAACTTCTCAGATAATCAGAAATCAAGAAACACAAACAAAATAAAACACAAATTGATGGTGTTACTGTGTAAGTAACCCATGTAGCTTCTCAACAACTCGTTGATGAAACAGTTTAGATCCACCAAATCTAATTTATCAAAACCTACAACAACAAAAAATCAATAACAACATAATCGTTGATTTTTTATAGATCTAAGAAGAGAAGGATAACAATAACATTTTTATTGAAGAAAAGGAAGACATAAGAAAGAAGCATAAGAATAGAGAGGAAGCATAATAATAGAGAGGAAGAAGAAGATAGAAGATGGAAAGAGGAAGAGAGAGGTAGGGGAAGACATATGAGAGAAGAAGATGAAGAGAGAATGTATATATTGGAAATAAGAATATTTAATCAATTGGCAAAAGAAGCATTTTTTAATTTGGGAAGATCAGGTATGTGAAGCATGCCGTGTAGCTTCGAAAGGATTTCTTCAGGGAGAAAAACTCGACTACTCTGAGGTATATGCAGTAGTGGCAAGATTAAAGACAGTTTGATTGGTGGTATCCTTAGCATGTAAGCAAGTCTGGTTGAAATTTCACTTAGATGTGAAATCAACATTTTTGAATGGTCCTCTAGATGAAGAGGTATATGTCACACAACCTCTTATATTTTTGATATAGGAGGAAGCAAGGAAAGTATACAAGTTGCACAAAATGCTCTATGGCCTTAAGCAAGAACCTATGGTATGGAATACGAAGATCGACTCATACTTAGTTGAATTGGCATTCATCAAATACAAAATTGAGTATGGTGTATATGTTCAGGTTGTGCCACAAGTGTCGCTACTCGAAAAATGCAACGAAGGAGAGGCGAAAGTGGAAAAACAGAAGAGTTGCCATCGAACTTTTTTTATCCCAAAAGGGGAAGGGAAAACATCGACAAAACCCCAAGAAGAAAATGGAGAAGATGGTCTCACAACCAAGAGAAAGGGTTCGGAAGCCGGTTATGCGAAGGGAAGGTATTAACACCCCCCATCCATCGTACTCGAAGGGAACCATTTGCTTGTCTATATGTGTAAGAATATTGCTTTCTAATAGTGTTCTAAAGGGGATAGAGAAGGGTTGGAAACAAAGAATGAGAGAAAAGAGAAGGTGGAAAGATGTAGGAGACTCGGTAGGACTTCGCGGTCCTATGCCTACATATTCTCAACAGGTATGAGAAAGTCAGAGTCAACGTAGTTCGGAGGACTACGAGTAAAAAAAGATGGAAGTGTGCTCGCCAAGGTTTGGGGCCTTTGTGCCTATGTATCTTCACTTAAAATAAGTGAAGAATCAGAGCGTCTGTAGTTTGAACTACGATTTGTTGGTGTTTTTTATGGACGATGTCAATGTGCGCATTCTAGCAGTTAGGTGTATTGCAGCTCGCTTGTGAAGTCTTAGGCGTTACTTATTTGCGATAGAACGGATATAATATTTCCTTTTTGAAAAGAATTAGTTTTCGCCATCAAGGCAAGATGTCACATTTGATTTGTTGACAGTTGGTTTTGAAAGTGAAATAAGTCCTCGGATAGTAACCCCTTGCGGGTAGTACCCAATTCTTTATCTCAAAATATTTATTGTGAAAATGGTGTGGCAAATATAGTCACATCTTCGTATTGAAAGACGAGTATTGAGACCACACACTCTAAAGTGAGTATCCTAATACTCGGAGAGGAAGAAGTCTTCACTCAATCCTCTCTCTTTATTTCAATACAAAGAGAACCTTATTCTCTTATTAAAGATGCTTTGATTTTGAATGGTAAGTGCTTTATGACAGTGAACCCTAAAGGTAATGTCAAACACTCGGGATAGGACAAGGCGTTTGCCTAACCACTCCACAACCATCCAAGTTTATTAGGAAAAGAAGTTTGAAAATGCACTTGGTACAAGGCCAAGGTTTTTTAGACTCAAGGAGACAAAAATAAATAAAGAAAAGTTTTGAAAAGAAAGGGTGGTGAATAGATCAAGGTAGGTTGATGGAGATGCACGAAGCAATCGACTTACAAAGGTGTAATCCATACAAGGTTAATATGGGGTTTATTGGAAGAGATAAGAGATGAGAATGATATGAGAGAAACCCTAAGGTTTAAACCAAGTTAATATGTTTTGAAAAATGACTTGGATCAAGCCTTATTTGTTCTTTATTTTGAAAATGTGTCCTAACCTAGATTCATTTTATCTTTCTTAACAATCAAGCAATCAAGCATAAAAGAAAACTAAGCTATTACATTGTAAATGGGGGAGAAGGAAACATAGTACCCACCAAGGGGGAAATTAGATTCAAAGTATGAAGGAATAAGAGAAATGCATCAATTATGGAAGGAAAGGATCATCAAGAATTTATTTCAAGAAATCAAAGCAAAAGACACAATCAAACCAATTAGGAAGAAACAAGCAAGTATTCAAGACAAAACATGTTTCAAACTTGGATCAAAATAAACAAGAGGAACACAAGTGAATACTCACACACATTTAAATCATGCGTACATGCTCAAAGGAGTCACACAACACAACTCAAATAATTAGGAAAAGTCAAATGGTTAATGCACAAGCATATATGCCTTGAAAAGTTACCCAGATATACATAAATGAACAAACCAAAAAAATATGAATCAATCAAGATGAAAGACAATTGAGGTCAGAACCTATGTCATGTCATGATCAACATATCTCAAAGATGAAGGAAGAGGCACCAAAGCATTCAACATGAATCTAAACAAAGACCGGGCATTTGTCAACAAAGATCAGCAATGGTCAAAATTATGCAATTAGAGCATGTGAACATGGGAGGTAAAAATCAACCACAAACATTTCAATACATATTCAACACTAAGACAATAAAGAAATTCAATATGAATCATCCTCAAAACATGAGTAAAGAACTAGGCATGCATCATTCTTTATCAACCTCAAAAGGATTCAAACATCCACATGAAAACATAGGAGTTCAAAAGGGAAGCCATACACAACGAGTCAAAGGAAATCATAAACTTAAACATAGACTTTAATATCAATTAAGATCACCAAGCATCAAATGAAATCATGGAAGAAAAATTCTCTAAAACTAGGTCAAAGTATGCACAATATCGTTGTCAAAACATCATCAACTTGATATAGCATCCAAAAATAGAAAAATGATCAAATCAATTCCAATAAAAAACTCAAGCTCATGTCAATACACTCAAGTGTGTGTGTGCAAATGGTGGCTATAATTAAGGCACAAGAACATGCACAAAAGCAACCAACAAGCTAGGGTACTCCACAAGTCGAGCATAAATCGAGGATCAAGTTAAATGACATGAAAACCAAACAAAACTTCAATATTCAAACATCAAAACAACACTCAAACAATTTTCGCTCATGTGTCAAAGCATCCCCAAAATCATAGCTCAAGGAAGCACCCACAAGACCTTAAAAATCAAAACCTTAATCTAAGGGCATTTTAGGAAACACCTTTCAAAGATAATTCCAAATAAAATAGGAAAAATAAAATAAACAATGTGAAAAATATCAGAAGACATTAAGTAGTCAGAAACATGTTTTTTGGTATTTTTAAAATAAAGGGAACATCAAAAAATAAAATAGAAATGAAGAGGAAAGAAAATAAAAATAAAAATAAGGAAATAATGAAATGGGGGTGCAGTAGTAAAAAGAGGAAAAACTGGATTCATGTGTTGTAGCGTGTTAGGCTGAAACATGGGGGGCGTGAGCATCATTTTTTCTAGGCCCACGTTCATTTTAAATCATATTCAGAAAAAAAATTTTTTTTTTAAAAGCCACGCGAGCCAAAACTTAACCAAGTCATCACCACATCACTGCCAACACACCAATCAACATGACAAATCAAACTTATGACCAGACGCCAGAGCTAGGGCTTCGGTTGTCTTCTCCGGCGATTGAGAAAATGTTACCCAAGTGAGAGCTTTGTAGCTTCTGCTCTTACTCTAAAGACTTCAATTAACTCGTCCCTTTGAATCTAAAAGCTTTGTAGATGATGAAGATGACAAGGAAATGAATAAAAAAGCTTTGTGTAAGGAGATTCGAAGAAGTGAAATTTTGAGAAAAATGAGAGAGCTTTTTAGGGTTCTGTTTGGCTGTAGAATGGATCCCTCCATCTAGGGTTTAATCCTTAGCATTTATATGGGGTTTGTGTGTGGTTAAAAAAAGCTACTGAGGTTTAAAGAGGTGGTGAAAAGTTTGAAGCAAAATGGAGAGTGGTCATAGTGGCACGGATTCAACACTAATTAAGGTGGTTGTTGTTGTCTTTTGGAGAGTGGGAAGAGGTCACGAGAAGGTACAACATGTAAGGATGAGTAGTGAGCAAGTTTGTTCATTTCGGTTTTTGGCAAAAACTCCAAATATGGTGCATATGATGGGGGATGCTTGCTTGGGCATATGAAGCAATATTTGGTGACCACAATGTGTGAGAAATGCGCATGGGATTTGATGAAAAAAAGAGTGTTGCATGATCATATTTAGAATCTACCAAGAATGTTCATGACATGATACATCAGTTTTCATGTTCATATTGCCTTGCTTGAATGCCCTTATCTTGGTGAATATGAACTCATTTCAAGAGTTCTTGTGCTTGAGAAAAAGCTTGAGGTGCAAGGAATAAGTTATATGTTGATAGAATGATGAAACAAACCTTGCATGACTATGAAAAATGGCTAAAAGTTCATGTCTTGAAAACTGTCCAAGATGACTTAGAAAAATTCTAAGTATAAACCTTTTCATACCTATGAGACCTCAATTTTGAAGCTACATATCTTGTTGAGTTTTGATCCAATGAGAAAGTTCTTGTAATGGATGGAAAGCTTGAAAGGTGATCTTCAGTTTTCATATTGTGGAAAAATTCATTTGAGATCAAGAACTTAATGAAAAATCACTACTACAAAAAAGCTATTTAATAGCGTTTTTTTTTGCTTTTTGATAGCGCTTAAAAGCGCTATTAACCAAGTTGCTATTGTAAATAAACAATTTTGATAGCGCTTTAAAAGCGCTATTATAGTAATGGTAATTAATAGCGTTTTTCTAAAAGCGCTATTATAGTACCGGTATTTAATAGCACTTCATTATAAATGCTATCATTGCCCTATTCCGTGCTACCATACACCTTGTTTATGAAAGAATTTAATAGCGCTTTTTGAAGAAGTGCTATTATAGTCCTTGTATTTAATAGCGCTTTTTGAAGAAGTGCTATCATAGTCCTTGTATTTAATAGCGCTTTTTTTAGAAGTGCTATTATAGTCCTTGTATTTAATAGTGCTTTTTTTAGAAGTGCTATTATAGTCCTTATATTTAATAGCGCTTTTTCTAAAAGTGTTATTGTAGACACTATCTTTAATAGCACTTTCTAGAGAAGCGCTATTAATTCTCTTTATTTATTCTTTTAAGAAAATGAGATTTTATAACTCAATACTACAATAAATTGGAGGATTGAGTAGCAAAATTCATAACAATGTCTGTCCAACAACTGACCATCCTATATCGGTAGATTTGCCCCTATAACCATGTAATACTCAATATCTAAACAAAACTATTTGAGAAAGTAACTAATCTAGTAGATATCAAACTAATCTACAACAATAGCAAAAGAAACTCTTTACATGATAAAGTCTTGTTAGAACACAGATTGGTTCTTAATAATATCTCTATGTTTTGATGATAACTATTATGAAATTTTGTAATTAAGAATTATATACTCTAAAATTTGCTTGAGAGTTTTTACTGCAGTTAGTAAAGGAATTAACACTCCAGAAGCAAATCAGAATTGAACATAAGAAATTTGCTAGACTCTGAAGCGCCAGATGCATCCATTAGAAGATTCTGATTGCTGCCAACAGAAGATCCTGAGCGTAGCCTCCAGAAGATTCTGAAGCAGAAGCTCCAGAAGGATCTGAAGCAGAAGCTCCAGAAGAATATGAAGCAAGTCAGAAGCATCTGAACCAAAGAAGAATTATGTATGAAGAGTTTTCAAAGCATAGTTACTACAGAAGATTCTGAAAGTACTAAAGCTGCCAGTACTGAGGATCTGACTCAAATATGCTCTGATCTTAAACACGCTAAAAGCACACCTGCTGCAGAAGACTCTGATTCAGCAAATCTCTGATCAACATCAGAAGGCTCTGATCAAATTAGACTCTGATGAAATTTGCTGGAAATTGAAGAAGATTTATTCAAAGATTATATCCGTTGGAATGATCCAAACGACTCTTTCCTTATTTATGCTAGACACAAGAACACAGACAAAAAGGATTTATCTGTGCTTTCTTCTTATAGGAAAGGTCACTTGATGTGAAGACAAAAAGGCTCAGACCTTTTGGACACTCTTCTCAACGTGAAGCTCACCTTGGATCAGCTGCCTATAAAAGCAAGTCTTTACCCATCTTCTTCACTTGACGTTTTATCTAAAAGAAATCAATATTCAAAGCTCTCATACTATTTACATTCTTTCAGAATTAATTTCTTTGTTCTTAATATTTAAGTGAAAAATCACAGTTGTGATAAAGCTTTCTAGAAGCAATTTAAACACTTGTATTTGTATTACATTTGATTGTAAACCTTAAGAAGATCCAGTTAGGATCAGTAGTTCTTGAGAATACTTTGAACAGTTGTTCTTAGTGCTTACTATTGTAATCAGTTGATTAAATAATGGATTAAGTCCTTGATTGAGAAAGGCAAATCACTCTAGGAAGGGTGGACTGGAGTAGTTGAGTTCAACGAACCAGGATAAAAATACTTGAGTTTTTATTTCTAAGTTTTATCTTCATACTTATTCAACCCCCCCTTCTAAGTATTTTCTCACCTTCAGTTGGCATCAGAGCTCCGGTTCTGTGTGTGCTACCACTTAACAGTGACAGTAAAGATCCAGTGAGAAATACTTTGATATATATTTGGTTGTTACTATGGCTGATAATACAATGTCTAACATTAACAACAAATATGAAGAAAGGGACAGAATCAACACCAAACCCCCTATGTTTGATGGGGAGAAATTTGATTATTGGAAAGACAGGATTGAAAGTTTTTTCCTTGGATATGATGCTGATTTATGGGATCTGGTCATAGATGGATATGTTCATCCCACTGATGGGAATGGCAAGAAAATAGACAGAAAATCTATGACAGATGCTCAGAAGAAAGAATTTAGAAATCACCACAAGGCCAGAACAATATTGTTGAATGCAATATCTCACACTGAGTATGAAAAAATTACAAACAGGGAAACTGCATTTGACATGTTTGAATCCTTAAAGATGACTCATGAGGGAAACTCTCAAGTCAAGGAAACAAAGGCTCTGGCTCTGATCCAGAAGTATGAAGCCTTCAAGATGGAAGACTCTGAATCTGTTGAAGCTATGTTCTCCAGATTTCAAATACTTACAGCTGGACTAAAGGTTCTGGATAAAGGATACTCTACTGCTGATCATGTGAAAAAGATCATCAGAAGCTTACCTACCAGATGGAGACCTATGGTGACAGCGCTGAAAATGGCTAAAGATCTGAACAAGATCTCCTTGGAGGAACTGATCAGTTCACTAAGAAGTCATGAAATTGAACTTGAGGAAGATGAACCTCAAAAGAAAGGTAAATCTGTTGCTTTAAAATCTAATAAATCTGCTAAAGCATTGCAGGTAATAGAGGAAAGCTCTGAAGAATCCTCATCTGAAGATGAAGATGAACTATCCATGCTGTCCAGAAGAATAAACAAACTCTGGAAGCATAAAGGAAAGAAGTTCAGAAACTTCAGGAAGCCTGACCAAAGAAAAGAATCTTCTGGACACAGAAGATCTGGCAAAAAGGAGGTTGTCTGTTATGAATGTAAAGAACCTGGACATTACAAAAATGAATGTCCAAAGGTGCTGAAAGAAAAGCCTAAAAGAAAATTTGAGAAGAAGAAAAAGGTTCTGATGGCCACCTGGGATGATTCAGATACATCTGAATCTGAATCTGAGTCAGAAGAAGAATGTGCCAATGTAGCTTTGATGGAAGACATAGAAGATCAGGAGGAAGGAACTTCAGGATCTGAATCTGACTCTGAATCTGACTCTGACGCTGAAGAGGTAATGGCTAAACTCACTAAAGAAGAACTTATCAAAGTGTTATCAGAAGTTCTGAAAAGCTATAACAATATTAAGCTCAAATACAAGAAGCGTCAAAGCAATCTTGTATCTGAGAATAATATTCTCAAATCAGAAGTAGTTGAGCTAAATGAAAAGAACTTAAAATTGAAAAATGATTCTGAATTAGCTCAACAAAACTCTGATTCTAAAACTGAATCTGAATGCAAAAATATTTTGGAAAAATATGATTATAGCTTTCAGAAGTTTCTTGCTAAAAGCATAGACAAAAGCAAAATGGCTTCTATGATCTATGGAGTTAGCAGAAATAACAAAAAATAAATCTTTCAGAACTTAAAGTTCAGAATGTTAAATGCCTCTTGTCTGTTAATAAAGAGCAATGGGTCTGGCACAGAAGATTGGGGCATATTAATATGAGACGTATATCTCAGATTAATAAACTTAATCTTGTCAGAGGACTTCCTAATCTGAAGTTCATCTCAGATGCTCTTTGTGAAGCATGCCAAAAAGGGAAGTTTTCAAAATCATCTTTTAAATCAAAAAATGTTGTTTCTACTTCCATACCACTAGAATTACTTCATATTGATCTGTTTGGACCAGTGAAAACTGCATCCATCAGAGGCAAGAAGTATGGATTAGTAATTGTTGATGACTATAGCATATGGACATGGGTAAAATTCTTAAAACGCAAGGATGAGTCACATTCTGTGTTCTTTGACTTCTGCAAGCAAGTCCAGAATGAAAAAGATTTCAAAATTATAAAAATCAGAATTGATCATGGTGGTGAATTTGAAAATAAATATTTTGAAAAATATTTTAATGAAAATGGCATTGCTCATGATTTTTCCTGTCCTAGAACTCCACAACAAAATGGGGTTGTAGAGAGGAAAAATAGAACTCTGCAAGAAATGGCCAGAACCATGATCAATGAGACTAATCTGGAAAAACACTTTTGGGCAGAAGCAATTAACACAACCTGTTACATTCAGAACATAGTGTTTGTAAGACCTCTTCTGGAGAAGACTCCATATGAACTGTGGAAGAACAGAAAGCCCAACATTTCATATTTTCATCCTTTTGGATGTATTTGCTATATGTTAAATACTAAAGAAAATCTGAACAAGTTTGATTCCAAAGCACAAAAGTGTTTCATGCTTGGATATTCTGAACGCTCTAAAGGCTACAGAGTATACAACACTGAGACACAAATTGTGGAAGAATCTATTCATGTTAGATTTGATGATAAGCTTGGCAATAAAAAGCCAAAGCAGTCTGAAAACTCTGCAGATAGAGAAGTAGTCTTCACAGACTCTGAAGTCCCAGAGGCAGACAAAGCTCAAGTAAAGGAACCAGAAGCAACGCCAGATGCTATTCCTTTAACTTCTCGGATGAAAAATTTAAACATTTATGAAGAATCAACTATTAGAGGATCATCATCCAGAATTAAAGCTTCTCATCCAGAGAATGTTATTATTGGAAAGAAGGATGATCCCATCAGAACAAGATCCTATCTAAGATCATCTAAAGCATCATTATTTGGACTGGTGTCAAAAATTGAACCATCTTCTGTAGATGAAGCTCTGCAAGACAATGATTGGATTATTGCCATGCAAGAAGAGTTAAATCAATTCACCAGAAATGATGTGTGGGATTTAGTTAAAAGACCAAAAGGATTCAATATAATTGGAACAAAATGAGTCTTCAGAAATAAGCTTAATGAGAAAGGAGAATTTGAAAGAAATAAGGCAAGGCTTGTTGCTCAAGGGTACAGTCAACAAGAAGGTATTGATTATACTGAAACTTATGCTCTAGTGGCAAGGTTAGAATCTATACGTCTTCTTATTTCTTTTGCTGCACAAAATAACATCACTCTGTATCAGATGGATGTTAAAAGTGCCTTTCTAAATGGTATTATAGAAGAAGAAGTTTATGTCCACCAACCTTCTGGTTTTGAGAGTGAAAAATTTCCATATCATGTTTTCAAACTAAAGAAATCTCTATATGGTTTAAAACAAGCTCCCAGAGCTTGGTATGAGAGATTGAGCAATTTTCTTCTGGAGAAAAATTTCATCAGAGGCAAAGTGGACACAACACTCTTTTGTAAATCATTTAAGAAAGATCTTCTAATTTTTCAAATTTATGTGGATGATATAATATTTGGATCTACCAATACTATGCTGGGAAAGGAGTTTGCTCAATGTATGCAGGCAGAATTTGAAATGAGCATGATGGGAGAACTAAGATTCTTTCTGGGAATTCAAGTCAATCAAACTCCATAGTGCACTTACATACATCATACCAAATATGTTAAAGAACTTCTGAAGAAATTTAACATGACTGATAGTAAGCTGGCAAAAACTCCCATGCATCCAACTAGCTCACTTGGCAAGGAAGAGGTAAGTAAGAAAGTAGATCAGAAAATCTACAGAGGTATGATAGGATCTCTTCTTTACTTAACTGCTTCTAGACCTGACATATTGTTCAGTGTATGCTTGTGTGCTAGATTCCAAACAGATCCTAGAGAATCACACTTGACAGCTGTCAAGAGGATTCTAAGGTATCTGAAAAGTACTTCTAATGTGGGTTTGTGTTACAGAAAATCTGATGACTTCAAATTAGTTGGATTCTGTGATGCTGACTACGTTGGAGACAGAGTGGAAAGGAAAAGTACTTCTGGAAGTTGTCAATTTCTAGGAAGAAATCTAATCTCTTGGTACAGCAAGAAGCAACCCACAATTGCACTTTCAACCACAGAGGCAGAATATATAGCTGCTGCTGGATGTAGCACGCAGATGCTCTGGATGAAAAGTCAGCTAGAAGATTATCAAATATTTGAAAGTAACATTTCTATCTTTTGTGATAATACTTCTTCTATATGTTTGTCTAAAAACCCCATTTTACACTCTAAGGCAAAACATATAGAAATTAAGCATCATTTCATCAGAGACTATGTTCCGAAGGGAATTATAAATTTGGCCTTTGTTGATACAGATCATCAATGGGCAGATATTTTCACAAAACCCCTTGTTGAAGATAGATTCAAATTTATTCTGAAAAATATTGGTATGGATTTTTGTCCAGAATGATATTTGTCAGAAGCAAATTTTACAGATGCAAAAATGCCTAATGCTCTGAAGTATTTCTTCTGATTACTTATTTATTTTCTTTAATTATTTTTATGAAACTCTGAACTAACAATCCTTAGAGGATCTGAACGTTGGTTAACGTTTCATTTCTCAAGAGAATTCAGAAACACATGCAAGCAAACACGTGTCACTCCAAATCTGCAAAGGTGGCGTGTACACTACTGAAGAGACGTTTGAGGTGAAGTTTGAATAGTGAAAATCTTAATTTTCCCCCCAAATTGTCAGAATCAATAAATGCTTGAAATGCTTTTATTCCTTTTCATTAAATGCTTTGTGTGAACGTGCTTTCTTCTGACTGTTTGTATGCCTAAGTATTTAGTATAAATAGATCATTTCTCAGCATTTTCTCACTTTTCACATCTCAAACCTTTTATGCATTTCTGTCTTATCTTCTCTCTTCATAAAAGCCCTAAGCGTTTGACAAACTCATCTTCAATGGCAACTTCATCATCAACTGCTGCACAGTTTCAATCTACCATGGCTGTAGTGACTTCTGCTAATATGGGTGTAACTCCTTATACGCCTCCAAAAAGAACATTCCTAACACCTGTTGAAAAGCTGGAGGTTCTATGTGAATCAATGGTGGAATTTGATTCACTGGCTGAGAATGGGTTTGAATTTTGCTCCATTATAGGTGCTCAAGGATGGGTGAAGTATTTTGACAGACTTTTTGGACCAGTCTACCCCCTTCTGGTAAAAGAATTTTGGATACATGCTTCTGTATACCCTAAGTTCATTCTATCTTCTATTCTGGGAAAAGACATAATCATAACAGAAGATCTGATTAGAAAACTCATTGGATATGAGGAAACAGATGGATTATCACACTTGCCAGCTGGGCGTGTTGATATGGATGAAGTATATGAGGAAGTGATGACTGCTGGACAAGCTTCTAATAAGTTCAAAGATCTGAAGTCTGACTACAAGATCTGGGCTAAGATTTTCATGGGATGCATTCATCGCAGAAAGTTAACAAACTCTCCAGACTATGTCAATAATGAACAACTCTACTTTATGTATTGCTTAAGTCAGAGCACCAAGGTAGATCTTCCATATATTCTGTTTATGCATCTATGGAATCATATAAATGCTTCTAGAGAATATGTGAAAGAAAAAGGTCAGAAGATCAAAACCTGGATTCCTTTTGGAAGGTTAATCTCAGATCTTCTAACAGAAAATGGACTTGTAACTGCTCTGTATGCTGCTGGAGTCACAGAAGAATTGGAATTCATTCTTGGAAAGCCTCTGAATGCCAAAAGTCTTCAGAGACTAAAATCTTTTCTAACAATATATAGTTTCATAAGCAATGCTATTCAAATATGTAATATATTTTTAAAACATGATTATTTTAATATTTTCTATTATTTTAATCTGTTTAGAAATATGACATAAGCACTACCATTCAAGTACGTAAGTATAAAATTTGTTGTTTAATACTTATGTGAACATTACAACATAAGCACTGTCATTTAATTTTAACTTTTTTTTTTTTCATTTTTCAGTGGATGTACATCAAGATATAGAGGTTTGTTATTAGTCTTTAAAATTTAATGTTTGTGGAACATTACAATAGCCTAGGGTTCAGTTTTCTCTTATAAGGAAATTTGTTTTTGGCACATCATTTCTTACTTCTATAATGCAGTAATTAGAATCCTCTTTTGCAAACATTGTATGGCCACAAAATTCTATTTCCTTCATTCCAAAATCAGACTTAGACATCTAAGTGTTGCAAATGATTATGTCATATGATAAAATTTAGTTCATTAGCCTTTGCAAGGTTGAATGTTCATTCGTTAAGTCACGATCTCTTACAATAATGCAGTAGTAACAATCAGTTGATATTATAATAATGCAGTAAATACATATAATGCAGTAAGACCAGATGGGTTGAAAACGACAAAAACAATTTAGAACCAAATTTAACATAAAGATGCAACAGGCTAGATGTTAAGCATAAAACATCCAAATGATATTAAATATAAAAGTGTAACAGTCTACTATAATTCAATCAAAATATTAAAGTGCAGCAAATACTTAACATTACAACAATCAACATTACAATCTACTATAATTTAAACAAAACATCAAAGTGTAGCAAAAAGATATCCTTCTCATGTATGATTACTCCTTCTTGATGTGTTTGACCTTGGTTGAAGAATCCATTGATGTTGTTGATTAAACGACATGAACGTGAAACATAAAGTAAATAATGGCCAACTGTTACCTTTGAATCTTGTATGACTATTTCAACATGTTGCAATCCACTTTTTTCTTTGACAACACATAGGTTAACAACTCGAACCAACATTTTCTAAACTTGATTTCCTTTCACCAAATCCTTAATGAGAATAGGTGGCCTTGACATTGTTGGTTGTAAGCCTATCCAAAAGAAAAGAAACAAGCATTAAAGACCAGTTAGATGCAATCATGGAACACAAAAAAAATAATATCAAAAGGAAGTTGATCCACGAATAAAATAAACAACATGTGAATGTTCATTGTTCAAATTTCACAAACAAAAATTTCCTGACAAGCAAAATATAATGTCTAACAAAATACACACGAAAAAAACGAAGTTAAGCATGAAAATCAGTTCATCAACACACTCATAAAGATGAGATCAAGCATGAAATCAACCATAAAAGTAAGTTGATCCATAAAACACATAAACAACATCTGAATGCTCATTATCAAATAAGACAAGCAACAATATTTTGACAACTTGTAAAACAAAACAAAAAACGGAGGAAAATACATAAACTGAGGAAAATACATAAACCACCATATATTGTAAAACCCAAAAACTTGTAACATACAACAACTTGTAGTATATTAAAGTTATAAACTCACATAAACTATAAAAACAACGGCAACAACCTTTAACAGACTTTTCCAATTTTTTTAGCTTCAAATCTCATACATACCTGCTGCAAAATAAGAGCAAAAACTTAGATTCACATAATCAAACTATAGATCTAACTTCTCAGATAATCAGAAATCAAGAAACACAAACAAAATAAAACACAAATTGATGGTGTTATTGTGTAAGTAACCCATGTAGCTTCTCAAAAACTCGTTGATGAAACAGTTTAGATCCACCAAATCTAATTTATCAAAACCTACAACAACAAAAAATCAATAAGAACATAATCGTTGATTTTTTTATAGATCTAAGAAAAGAAGGATAACAATAACATTTTTGTTGAAGAAAAGGAAGACATAAGAAAGAAGCATAAGAATAGAGAGGAAGCATAATAATAGAGAGGAAGAAGAAGATAGAAGATGGAAAGAGGAAGAAAGAGGTAGGGGAAGACATATGAAAGAAGAAGATGAAGAGAGAATGTATATATTGGAAATAAGAATATTTAATCAATTGGCAAAAGAAGCATTTTTTAATTTGGGAAGATCAGGTATGTGAAGTATGTCGTGTAGCTTCGAAAGGATTTCTTCAGGGAGAAAAACTCGACTACTCTGAGGTATATGCAGTAGTGGCAAGATTAAAGACTGTTTGATTGGTGGTATCCTTAGCATGTAAGCAAGTCTGGTTGAAATTTCACTTAGATGTGAAATCAACATTTTTGAATGGTCCTCTAGATGAAGAGGTATATGTCACCCAACCTCTTAGATTTTTGATATAGAAGGAAGCAAGGAAAGTATACAAGTTGCACAAAATGCTCTATGGCCTTAAGCAAGAACATATGGTATGGAATAAGAAGATCGACTCATACTTAGTCAAATTGGCATTCATCAAATACAAAATTGAGTATGGTGTATATGTTCAGGTTGTGGCACAAGTGTCGCTACTCGAAAAATGCAACGAAAGAGAAGCGAAAGTGGAAAAACAGAAGAGTTGCCATCGGAATTTTTTTATCCCAAAAGGGGAAGGGAAAACATCGACAAAACCCCAAGAAGAAAATGGATAAGATGGTCTCGCAACCAAGAGAAAGGGTTCGGAAGCTGGTTATGCAAAGGGAAGGTATTAACACCCCTCACATCCATCGTACTCGAAGGGAACCATTTGCTTGTCTATATGTGTAAGGATATTGCTTTCTAATAGTGTTATAAAGGGGATAGAGAAGGGTTGGAAACAAAGAATGTGAGAAAAGAGAAGGTGGAAAGATGGAGGAGACTCGGTAGGACCCCGCGGTCCTATGCCTACATATTCTCAACAGGTATGAGAAAGTCAGAGTCAACGTAGTTCGGAGGACTACGGGTAAAAAAAGATGGAAGTGTGCTCGCCAAGGATTGGGGCCTTTGTGCCTATGTATCTGTCGCTACTGCGAAAAAAGAGGCCGGCAATGACTAACAGAGTCGCCACCTATCGTTATTTATCCCAAAGAGAGGGAAAGGAAACGATCGGAAAAAACCTGACGAAAACGGGAAAAGACGAGGTCATCGCAACCAAGTCCTAGGTTCGGGAGTCGGTTACGCAAGGGGAAGGTATGAGCACCCCTCACGTCTGTCGTACTCGACGGGATCCACGCATGTGTTGTCTAGCTAAAAGGGTGTGTAAACTATCTATGCTAAAGGCTTATGGGCAAAAGAGAAAGAAAAAGAACTGACTCACCAGAGCATCTCCACTCTGTGCCTACGTACTCCCTCGTGCAATGGGAAAGTCAGAGTCAACGTAGTTTGCCTAACTACGGCTAAAGAATGGGGGAAGGTTGCTCGCCAAGACATCGCGTCTTGTGCCGACGTACTTTTGTCTGGAACGAAAGATCAGAGCAAACGTAGTTCGGGCTTACGAGAACGCAGGCTGTTCAAAAGTTTTACCCGAGTAGGGTTAACAGACATTCTAGCAGTTAGTGTATGCAGCTCGACCTTTGGAGACTTAGGCGTTACCGTTTGCGATAGGAATGAAAGTTAACAACACTCTTGTTTATGAAAAGAGTTTTCCTGATTAAGACCCCAAGGGGTAAAAAAGAGTTTGAGTTGTTTTTGTGTTTTTTAAGAGAAGAAGTGTTTTGAATTTGGTTTGTGACTCATGCTACACTAGAGACTATGATCTAGGAGCGAATGCTTCGTATATCGTCCAAAGGACATACACTAAAATTCTAGATAATTGAGAGGCAACCACCCAATCATCATTTCCCAAATGGCTTAAGGCTCGTAGCGTGCAACAATAGTCAAGCTTTATTAAGTGGATTGAAGTTATTTGAAGATGAGAAGAGAAAGAGGACGAACTAAGGGGACTAGTCCAAACCCTAAAAGTTGTCATGCAATGTGCACCTAAAGTTGAGTTTGAAAGGGGACTACCTAATATTATCATGCATGGTTAGAACCCTAATGTCTATCATAACCTCTCTTGAACAAGAGAGGTTAGAAATCCTAAGGGAAGGAAGACAAAAGAAGAAGAAACAACAAGAAGAAACAATGCAAATGTAAAAATGCAAACACAAATGCAACAAGGAAGACAAAGATGCAATGAAAGTGAGGGAGGAAATATGTGTGGGGCTGGAACCTCCATAAGCTCATATAAACCTCAAGCCACGGTATGAATAAACACAAGAGAAAAGGAGAAGAAAATGCATAGAAAACAAGTAACAAAAATAATGAGAAAAAGAAGTCCTCATGGATTCATTACTTTAGGCAAGCTTCAGGTTCCTCCTCAGGAGGAACCAAGCAACCTTAAGTAGTATTCCAAGGTCATTGGACAGAATAGGGATGAGAATAAGAGATCTCAAAAGCCAAAGCACAACATCATAAACACATGCCAACAATAACACCAAAAAATGCAAGTAAACATCACTTATGGAAACACAATATGCAAACATGAAAGTATGAAAACAAATGAACAACCTATGCATATGATAAAGACCCATGAATTAGCATACAAGACATATAACAAGTCCCTAACATGAAACAATCAGAATTGGGTTCATCAATAATGCATAACCAAGCTTTTGGAAGCAAAACAAAACAAATGCAACAACAAAGGTGCACAAACATGAATCAACTTGCAAAATACATGAAAAATAAGAAAATGCATCAAAAAATGCCAAATAAATTCTCAGAGGACCCCCAAGGTATCATGAACCAGGGGTCAAAAGGGGAAGTTGAAAAACAAAAGGGAAGTGCCTCAACAGAAGGCAAACATCAAGAGTGTTCCAAAACAGGGCAGAAATGGAGAGGGAACAAAAACAAATCCAAACCACATGAAAACAACTCTTAAAAATAATGGAAAAAATATCCAAGGATCAATTAACATGTTAACACAATGCTCAATAAAATCATGCAAAAATAAAAAGTTTAAACATGGAAATAAAATCAAGAAAGAACAAAACCACAATTTAAATCAAATAAAATAGCCCCAATATTTAATTCGTTTTTAAATTGAAAATAAAGTCAAAAAATAAAACAAAAATTTCCAGAAAAAACTAGACATCTCAAAGTTTATGAAAATTATTTTTTGTGAATTTTTAAACTATTGGAACCATTTTATTTGAATTAAAATGAAAACTGTACAAAACAGAAAAATAAAATAACAAACAATTAAATGGAAATGAAAGTGGTGCAAACAGCAAACCATTAAAGTGAGAAACGAAAATGGGCCTCCCTGGGGGGTGTGAACATCAATTCGCGCAAGGCCCAGTAAGAGGAAAAAAAGAAATTAAAATTAGAATAGACAATGTGTGGTTAAGTTGACTTAGTGTATGGTGGAAAGCATCACAGACCACATTATCAAAAACAAAGTAATTCAATCAAGTGGCTAATGGAAAGCCACATCAATTAATGAAATTGGTTTAAGTTATGGTGCAATCAAACAAAATGAAGAACACATGAGGTGTAACCGGATGCGCGCGAACGAAGGACACCGATCAGACGGACGTGGTGCTGACACGTCATCTTCTTCTTCCCCATTGGAGCTCGCCGGCGCCGGACGAGCTCCGGTCGTCTTCTCCAAGCGCTCCGGCCACCGCGGACCGCCCCCTCCACCATGGTTCCGTCAAAACTCCACCGTTTCTCGCGGTTCTTAGATGAAAATCCATCTACTCGAAACAAGGAATCCAAATCTTCCATTAAAACTCACTTATCTCTCACCATTAGAGAGAAAAACAAACAACAAGCAAGCATGTCAAAAAATGAAGTTCACCAAAACTTAAAATAAAATGTCCAAACATCATCTACATGCTACAAGGAGTAAGAATCCATGAAAATTAGAGTAAAACACCATGAAAAAACATCAAAAAGAAACTACACAACTTTGAGCTCAAAAAATAAAATGTTATAAACACAAGAAATAATAACCCAGAAATGATCTACACATCACAAAGGTTCAAATGCAACGAAAATGGTGGAAAATCATGGAGTATTAAGAGTGCAAGGTTGAATTCAAGTTACCTAGTGGAGAACTTCCACTGAGCCTTCAACAGGTGCTAAAGCTTAAAGAAAACGATCCAAACACGTTCAATGATCCATAATAAAGCTCTTGCAACCTTCAATTTGCCTTGAAATGGAGTAAATCTGAGAAATCAAATTTTGAGTTTTCACCACTTTTTTGAAAACGAAAATGGTTATGCAGCAAGAATGACCTAGCTCTGCCTCAAAATTCATCTGGAATACTTATATGATGGATTTGCAATCAAATGGGGCCTTAATTCATGCAAAACAGCCCACTTCCAATTTTCACATTTCAACACTTTTTTGAAAATGCCATGCACGTTTTTACCACTACACCACTTGATTTTTTGATCCAAATCCACTACAAATCAGTTGTGTAAATTAAAGAAATGAGATTGGAGGTTTAATTTTGATCCTATGGTTGATTTCCAATTTTGTTACTTCAAGAGGAAGAAACCATGAAAATGACCCATTTTGAGACTTCAAAAATCCAATGTGAAAATGGCAATGTCTTTGAATTGTTATTTTCAATCAAAAAATGCACAAACTTGCCTTGAAAAAGTTCAAAATCCATTAATTCTCAAATTCTCACTTTTAAGCCTCCTTTATGAAAAATCCAAACCCCAAATTCTCAATCCAAGCCCCCACCATGACAAGAGATGGTTTGGTAGTGCAAATGGCCCCATTTGAAGCAAGTTTCATGTTGAAAATATTTCCATTTGAAGTGTGCAAGTTGGTGAAATAGACCTATAATTTTATGACTTGTAATCTTACTTTCCCAAAATACCCCTGACTTGTAAACCTCATAACTTGAGTTCTACAAATTAGATGAAAAACTTATAATACAATATCGAAAGCTAAGATCAAGACCTACAACTTTCATGTTGACCAAAAGTTGAGGAATAACACCCTTCTAGGTCAAAACTGGCTTGGAAGTTGGTTGACTTTTGTTGAGCAAAATCACATACCTCAAATGACCTGTAACTTGTCCGGCTCATAACTTGAGTTCTATAAATCCAACCGAGGACTTCTAGTACTCAAATTAAAGCTAATAACATGCTCTACAAGTTCCATGGGTGCCAAAAATTGATATGAGACTTCTATCTTAAGGTAGGTGGTCTTGAAGTCAAGCACTAAATAAGGGATTTTACCTTGAGAACCCTAACTTAGTAACTTCTCACACACTTTACCCTTGATGAATTGAACTTGAAATGATGTCTCATATGTCTCAACACAACATCCCATGACCATAGAGACTTTGAATTGAGTTTCTATCTTCTTCAATTGCGTAGTTGACTAAGGATTTACCAGATGAAAACCCTAATTGTGATACTTTCAACTGTGGCTTGTTCCACTTCATACAACCACTTGCATAAGCTCCACAATGACCCTCAAGGCCCTCAATAATCTTTCTTTACATCTCATACCCAAAATCATGCATTCATGAACTTCTGATGCTCTTCAGTGGGCCTCCAAGTTAGGAGCTGTCCCACACACATCCATCTGTTCTTTAACAAGACACTAACCACTTCAAGATGTCCTGATGACCATTTAAACTTGAGTAACAACCTCTTCTTAGGCTCCAACCTCTAAGAAGACTCTTCTTGCTATGCACATCCTTTTGATCCCCTGTTCAATGCAACATGCTATGCAATGCAAATGCTAGAAAGAAAATGAAATGAAACATAAACCAAATTAAGAAAAGGTTGAGCAAATTTTGGGGTACAATAGCTGCCCCTATTCAAACGACTTGGACCTGAATGAGTGAAAAGCGAACGACTTTCACGCAACCAAGGTAAAAGACGGTTGAATACCAAAGAACCCGAAAATTTGCCAACCGCAGAAAATTCGAATATAGCAGAATTTATCTCAAAGCCACCCTGTTGGGGAAAGAGAATACAAACGTCAAAAACGGTGCCATGGTCTGGATACCATACTGGAAAAAGGTGACGATCTAAGTTGCCGAAGTCTGGATACTCCATAGAAATCAAAGCTTGAATGCTCAACATATAACTCTGAGTCTGGATACTCAATAAACGGAGCCTGGTTGCTTAAAGGAACAAAACTGAGTCTGGATACTCAAAGATTAGAGCCTGGATGCTCGATAAACACAAAACTAGAGCCTGGATGCTCAATAAACAGAGAACAGGAGCCTGGATGCTCGGTAATAAATTTGAGTCTGGATACTCAATATCTGGAGCCTGAATGCTCGAAAATAAATTTGAGTCTGGATACTGAATAACCTGAGCCTGGATGCTCAATGCAATCTGAGTCTGGATGCTCTATGCAAATAACCTGAGTCTGGATACCCGGTTTAACAAATAGGAGTTTGGATACTCAACAAATAAACTTGAGTCTGGATACTCAAAAACTGGAGCCTGGACGCTTGATGCAATCTGAGCCTGGATGCTCTATATGAATAGAAATATACTTATCAGGATCTGGATATCCTACGAGCTCAAGTCAAACGACGTTGCTGGGAAACAAAATTAGCCGTGGTCTAGATACCACATAGGCTGATAAAACATTACGTGCCAAGGTATGGATACCACATGGCGATAGGAGATAACAACAATTACTGCGATCTGGATATCACGGAGCATAAAATAAACTATCATGGTCTGGATACTCAACGGAGAAGGCACAAACAAGATTCATCAAGGTCTGGACACCCAACTAACTTTATCGGAGTCTGGATACTCGACGGAGAAAGCGTAATAAAACGAGCATAAGCCATGGTCTGGATACCATAAGGCACAAGCACACTTGTTGTGATCTAAATATCACAAAGGAATTTGACCGGAGTCTGGATACTCAACGGATCAAGAAAATACTCGTTGGAGAAAATACCGGAGTCTGGATACTCAACGGAATAACAAAATAATATCGGTCATTGTGGTCTGGATACCACAACCATCCTTACCGGAGTCTGGATACTCGACGAAAAAAGGAAAATTTCATCAACTGGGTATGAGCCAGAGTCTGGATACTCAACAGGGAGAGGTGATCATCACTATACTTATCATGACCCACTCAAATCCGAAGATACTGTTGGGGAAAAACATGTGCCAAGGTCTGGATACCACGCGGGCTAAGAGATCACATGGTCTGGATACCAAGGGGAAATCAAACCTCCGAAGAAACACCTGAAATAAAGAGATAACAACCTGGTCTATGTTTCACATGCAAATGTTTGAAAATGGCGTAATGCTCCATACGAAATAGAAATGCTACGCATTTGGGTAGATGCTATGCACACATGCAAATGCATCGGAACTGAAACAGCAAAATAAATGCCAAGGAAAAAAAGAAACCATCCTGTCAGGAACGACAAACAACCCTGCAGGGAAACGGCCTACCCATGCCAATAACGATTGGACTTACACCACAAAGACCTCGAAAGGCTCATCTACCGGGGATAAAGTTCATACAAGAACAAAAAATCCAAAACTCAACCAAGGATACAGATCACCACTTGCTGAGGTAAATGTCCGAGCTGACTCTCCAAAATACAAAACCTTCTGAAGAATAGATAACTCACCGGGTACTTAAAACAAACAGGCTAAACAACCTAACTTACCTGATAGAGAAACAAAACTTCTATCGGATGCTTCAGTCTGCACTGCTGAAAGATGAGTTCCTTCAATCAGACTGAGTGAGAGGGAGAAATACCAGGCCACTACTGGGGTAAACCTGACACCTACTTGTGGGGATACGCCCAAAACTCAACTTGCTGGGGAGTAAACACAATCTCGTACTCTGTGGGGATAAAAAGCGCACTGGCACACTGCCAGGGAAATGCTAACCACTGCATATAACTCTACTAGAATAGAGATGCAACCTCGATTGCTGGAGATCAACACTGTCTAGGGGAGAAGATGAATCTATCCATATTCATAAACCTTGCACCAAGGGTAACAACCCTGCAAAAGACAAGCAAGACAACCTATACAACAAGCCTATCTTGGTCATCATCCGTGACATTGTTCAATTAATATCAAAGTTTTAGCAATTATTGGCCAAGGCCTGCAAGTTTATGTATGCAAGTTCATCAAAAACATTGGGCGTTTTTCACAAACAAAACAGTAAAAGCATAAAAACAAAGTGCACAAAAAAAGTACTGAATAGTATATGTTTATTGATAACGGCCTGTAAATAGGCAAATTTTTTACAACAGATGCAACTCCTGAAAAGAGGAAGCTGCGCAAAAACTACAAGTATGCATAAAAGCAAATACAAAAAGTGTACATTTTAAACAAAAAGTACAACAATGTCGGCAATGTGGCGCAGACGAACACCATGAGCTGATTCCTCCATGACTCGCTTGACCCTGACGCTTTCCCAACGCTTCGTCTTCAGAAGAGATTGATTCGGATTAAACGACCCTCAGGTTCTCCCAGTCCACTAAGCAATGAAGTTCATACGCAGACCGCAGTCATTTTCTTTTCAATCCCTAACTTTTGCCTGAACCGCCCTTTCGGGTTTTCGATTCACCGGGATACCCATTTTTGCCAAAGTCGCCTTTTCAAGTTTTCAACTTTGCGGGTTTACATCTTTTTTTCAATTTTATCCCTAATTTTTGCCCGAACCTTTTTTCCTTTTTTATGGTTCGCCGGGATGCCCTACTTTTGCCTGGACTTTTCTTTTTGTGTCCAGCGGGTCTCTTTTAAGCAAAGTATTTTTTAACTGCATCTGCGTTCACTAGGGATGCAAAGTCCTCACCGTCCATGGTGGATAATACTAAGGCTCCTCCAAAGAAAACCTTTCGTACAACAAATGGACCTTCGTAGTTGGGAGTCCACTTGCCCCTGTGATCTGACTGTGGTGGGAGAATCTTTTTCAGCACAAGATCGCCCGTCTAAAAGCTTCAAGGGCGCACCTTCTTATCATAAGCTTTCTTCATCCGGCTCTGGTACAAACGACCATATGCAATCGATGCTAGCCTCTTTTCGTCCATCAGACTAAGTTGATTCAATCTATTCCTGATCCATTCTGCCTCATCAAGTTTAACATCAACCAAAACCCTTAAAGAAGGAATCTCAACCTCTAGCGGTAGGACAGCTTCCATACCGTACACTAGTGAGAAAGGAGTTGCCCCGGTTGATGTGCGTACTGTCGTACGATAACCGTGTTGGACGAAAGGTAACATTTCATGCCAATCTTTGTATGTAACAACCATCTTTTGCACTATCTTCTTAATGTTCTTAATGGCCGCTTCAACAACGCCATTCATCTTTGGCCGATAGGGCGATGAGTTGTGATGCTCAATCTTAAAGCTCTGGCATAGCTCCTTCATCATCTTATTGTTAAGATTCGAACCATTGTCAGTAATGATCCGCTCGGGAATTCCATATCTGCAGATGATGTCCTTCTTTATGAATCTTTCCACCACTTGCTTGGTCATATTAGCATACGATGCTGCCTCTATCCACTTGGTAAAGTAATCGATGGCTACCAGAATAAAACGGTGTCCGTTGGAAGTTGTGGGCTCGATCTTCCCAATCATATCGATGCCCCACATGGAGAACGGCCAAGGGGATGACATTACATTCAACGGGCACGGCAGCACATGAATCTTATCAGCATAAATCTGGCATTTATGGCACCTCTTCGCGAATTTGAAACAATCCGACTCCATTGTTAGCCAAAAATAACCAGCTCGTAGAATCTTTCGAGTCATGGCATGTCCGCTGGCATGCGTGCCAAAAGTACCCTAGTGGACTTCTTCCATAAGCAAGCTTGCTTCTTTTTCGTCCACACACCTGAGTAGTACCAGATCATGATTCCTTCTATACAGCACACCATCTGGGTTGAGGTAGAAGTTTCCAGACAATCTCCTAAGAGTTTTCTTATCCTGGGTCGATGCCCCTGGTGGATATTCTTGGTTCTTAAGGAAATTCTGGATGTCATGAAACCACGGTTTACCATCGGAAGTTCCCTTAATAGCAAATATGAAAGCGGGCCTGTCGAGGCGTGAGATAACAATCCTTGGCGCTTCATTCCAAAAATTGACCTTGTACATTGAAGCCAGTGTAGCCAAAGCGTCTGCCATTTGATTCTCCGCTCTTGGCACATGGTGGAAGTCTACGCGGTCGAAAAATGGTAACAGTCTTCTTGCATAATCCTTATAAGGGATCAAATTAGGATGTCGAGTTTCCCATTCTCCTTCGATCTGATTAACTACTAGCACTGAATCGCCATATACATCAAGATTCTTGATCCTCAGATCAATAGCTTCTTCCAAACCCATGATACATGCTTCGTACCCGGCCTCATTGTTGGTACAAGGAAAGGTTAATCTGGCAGTGAAAGGGATATGCGTTCCATGGGGAGTTGTAATAATTTCCCCAATTCCGCTACCATACGAATTAACTGCACCATTGAATATCATCTGCCATGGAGATCCCCTCTCTGGTCCTTCAGTGGGTAATGGCTCATCACAATCTTTTGCTTTCAATTATATAATGTCCTCATCCGGAAATTCAAATCTCATCGGTTGGTAATCATCAATTGGTTGTTCGGCCAGGTATTCTGACAGAACACTTCCTTTAATGGATTTCTGGGAAACGTACTGGATGTCGTATTCTGTCAATACCATTTGTCATCTGGAAATCCTTCCAGAAAGTGCCTGCTTTTCAAAGATATATTTAATCGGATCCATCTTCGAAATTAGCATGGTTGTATGATTGAGCATGTACTGTCTTAAACGTTTGGCCACCCAAGCGAGTGCGCAACACGTTTTTTCAAGCATTGAGTAGCGGGACTCACAGTCTGTGAACTTTTTACTCAAGTAATAAATTGCATGCTCTTTCCTTCCTGTCTCGTCGTGTTGACCGAGAACACAACCCATACTATTCTCCAGAACCGTTAAATACATGATTAATGGTCTTCCAGCCACTGAGGGTATCAATATCGGAGGCTCCTGCAAGTACTGTTTTATATTGTCGAATGCTCTTTGACAATTTTCGTTCCAGACCACCACTTGATCTTTCTTTAACAGCTTAAACATTGGTTCACACGTGGCCGTTAGATGAGATATGAACCGAGCGGTGTAGTTCAACCTCTCTAAGAAGCCACAGACCTCTTTTTCAGTCTTCGGTGCTGGCATTTCTTGAATAGCTCTTATTTTTGCAGGATCTACCTCGATTCCTTTTCTGCTGATAATAAACCCCAATAGCTTTCCGGACCGAACTCCGAAAGTGCACTTATTTGGATTCAACCTCAATTTGAACTTCCTCAACCTCTCAAACAACTTCAATAGATTGACCAGATGTTCTTCCTCCGTCTGGGACTTCGCGATCATGTCATCAACATAAACCTTGATCTCATGATGAATCATATCATGAAACAAAGTCACCATTGCCCGCTGATAAGTTGCCCCTGCGTTTTTCAACCCAAACTGCATCACCTTATAGCAAAAGGTTCCCCATGGTGTAATGAGTGTCGTCTTCTCCATGTCCTCTGGTGCCATCTTTATCTTATTATAACCGGAGAAGCCATCCATGAAGGAAAATACCGAGAATTGAGCCGTATTGTCGACCAATACGTCAATGTGGGGGAGCGGGAAATCATCCTTTGGGCTCGCCCTATTTAAGTCACTATAATCAACACACATTCGTACCTTACCATCTGTTGCGGTGGAAATAGGATATCAAACTATTAATTAGTTTAAATCACAATTCAATTCACAACCGCTCTTTGATTTATCCGAAGGAAAAGGTCAAAAGAGGGAAAACCTATTTTTGCATCGTAAACACAATGCGGGGAAAGATCTAGGGTTCGGGGGTTGGTTAAATTTAGGGAAGGTATTAGCACCCTAAACTTCTGTAGTACTCTACAGGAACCTTTTGTTCAGATGTTTACTATTTGCTTTATTATTCTTAAGGTATATGTACAAAGGGATTAAAAGTGAGAAAGGAGACCTAAGGGGTTAATTCTAAGTTTACTCGGCAAGACATCGCATCTTGTGCCTACGTATCCTTACGGGAGTGGAATCAGAGTAATCGTAGTTCCCCTCAAAAGGGAGGTTAGAGACTTCTTGACTGTGGTCAAGGTCTCAAGGGGAATAAACGTATCTTAGGGACACGCTTACGCGGAGTGTAGAAACTCCAATATCTACGTTGAATTGTTAAGTTGTAATTAGGGTTAAATTAGGGATTCCACGGCGGGAAACCCTAAACTGAGCGCGGCGACTCTTTGACCTAATGTTAGGGGTAAAATGGTAACTTTGTCTGCGGCGAGACATTTGTGAAAATTAGGGTTTGTGAGGTTGTAAGGGTTTGAAGTTGAGGACTATAGGCGCGGCGACCAAACGGTTAGACCTAACCTTCGGATGTGAAATTAACTATAAAGATGCGATGAAATTAAATATACATACAACGGCAGAAAATAAAGTGCGGAAAGATAAATGCGACAATTGTCTCGCAAAATTACATCCCATAAGCAGTTACAATTATAATAGCTAAATATAAAACCGAAAATAAGTTTCGAATTGAACATAATAGCTGCAAGAAACAAAACAAACAAAAATGTCAGTATGTGGGGTTAGACGAAAACGAAATCAAAATTGAACGAGAAACAAGCCGTATGAATTTTGGAGGACTTTTATGGTCTTTTTAACCAAGGATTTAAATTTGTGAAAAGAGAGATTAATTTTAATTAAAAGAGTTTTGAGTTTTAAAAAAAAATTTATTAATAAAAAAGTGAAAGTTTGGTTAATTATTCTAAAAAAGGAGTTTTAGTGATAATATTTTGAAAAAAAGATTTAATCATTAAAAAAACAATTGGTTTAATTTAAAAAATCTTAATGTTAGTTAAAAACACGTTTTACTTTAAAGTTATAAAAAAGTTTTATTATTTGAAAAAAGCATTTGATTATTTTATTTAAAAAGAGTTTTAATTAATTTGAAAAAGGTTTTTGGTTATAAAAAAGAAAGGGCCTTCTTGATTTTTTTTTAAAAAGATAAACAAAATAAAATAACAAATGGAAAAACAATAAATAATAAAAAAAGAGGGTTGGGCCGGTCATCACTCTTCTTCTCTCTGCTCTCTGAGTTTGCGTGTGTTCCTCTCCTTCTTGTTTGCCTCTCACGGATGTTATCTTCTTCTTCTTTTGCATGGCCACCGATTTGTCTTCTTCATCTCTTTTTCCTGAAAAACATGAAAAGCAACACAAAAATTGTAATTATATTTTTTGATCCTTACGGAATGACGATGGCCGATGATGCTTTGTCCTGAGGCTAGAGGATTTTTGACGGGGTTTGCTTGGATTTTACGAAAAAGTTCCCCCTTTCTTGTTATGATTTTCGTCCCCTTTATACTTGATTTTTAAATCTTTTTTAATCTCAGATTTAATTTGAATATCTCAATCTTTTTCAATCTCGGATTTGATTTGAGTAGATTTTTATGATGATTTCAGATTTGATTCAATGATGGTGATGCTGATTTTCTTATGATGATGATATGATCTGATTGATTTGATCTGGAATTCATTGGGATTGGATTTGATTAAAAAAGTGTTAGGATTTAAATTTAAAAAGTTAGCAAAGAAAATAAGAGTTTCAAGTTAAATAAAAATTAGAGTTTTAAGTTTAAAAAAAATGAGTTAGAATTTTAAAATAAAAAACATTTGAATGTTGATTTAAAAAAGTGTTAGAATTATTTTAAAAACTGTTAGAATTTAATTTTAAAAGGAATTTAGAATTTTAATTTGAAAAAGGATGGTGTCAAAAAAGATTTAGATTTAATTTTTAAAAAAAAAGGATAGATTTAATTTATAAAAAAAAGGTTAGATTTAATTTTTAAAATAGTTAGAAAAAAAATTTAATTTTAAAAAGAAGTTAGAGAAAAAAAAGATTTAATTTTAAAAAGAAGTTAGAGAAAAAGATTTAACTTTAAAAAGGAGTTAGAAATAGATTTAACTTTAAAAAAGGGTTAGAAAAAGGATTTATCTTTTAAAAAAAGTTAGAAAAAAGATTTAATTTTAAAAAGGATTAGAAAAAAAGATTTAGCTTTAAAAAAGAAGTTAGATTTTTATTTTAAAAAAGGTATTAGAATTTGATTAAAAAAATGTGTTAGAAATTAATTTAAAAAAGGTTATAAAAAAAATTTACTCTTAAAGAAAAGAAAAAAAAAGTTAAATTTTAATCTAAATCCTAAAAGTTAGTAAGAAGAGCTTAAAATGATTTAAATAAATAAACTAAATAGAAAGAAAAAAAAGTTAATAAAAAACATTAGTAAAGTTATAAAAAAAATTTAATTAAATTATTATTAGTTAAAAAAACAAGATTTAAAAAAAAGGTTAATTTATGAAGTTAATCAGAATTTAAAATAAAAATAAAAAAGAAAGGGTAAAATTTGGGGTATTACAGTTGCCCCTATTTAAATATCTACACCGGATGATTTGAGCAGCGGAGACTCGAGAAATCGTGGTGGAGGGATTTAAATATAGATAACCGAAAATTTTGCCCTTATATGTGGCGATATGCAATGCTATAGACAAAACGAGAACAGACTAATGCAGACGATGCCATAAATATGATATGATGCGTATGCTGGAATGATGCATGCGAAAATGTTGACGAATACGACGACACAGGGACAGATGCTACGAGAAGAACAGATTGGGGAAAACGACGCGCTGGGACACAGCGCAAACGCTGGGGAATCCTAAAACGATGGTCAAATGGTGCGAATACGACCAATTGTCATTTTTAGAATGGGAACGAGATTCTCAAATGGAGATGGCACCTATGATACGGCCTCCACTGGGGAATCTAAAAGTAAAACTGGATCATGTACGACTGCAAGATCGATCACAGAAGGCTGGAGCATTGAGCAAAGAATAACATCCAAGCTTCTGTAAACTATCCCTCGTGACAGGATCAAACGGACTTTTCGGGAATCCCGTAGCAAATATACAGGGTAAAAAAACCGGCTGTATGCCAAATTAAATGGACTTTAAGAATAAGATCCTTAAATGGAGATGGCACCTATGAGATGACCTCCACTTGGGAATGTCTAATAATAAAACTGGATCTACACGATTGCAAGATCGATTACAGAATGCTGGAGCATTGAGCAAAGAATAACATCCAAGCTTCTGTAACCTATCCCTCGTGATGGGATCAAATGGATTTTTCAGAAATCCATATCATATATAGGGTAAAGACCGGCTGTATGCCAAAATAAATGGACTTTAATGGGAAATGCCCTGATAAGCTTCTCGAGGGAGAACTGTCACTTATCGTTGGAAGGGACTTATGTGTCAAAATGGATAAGCACTCAAATAAAGAGGCTGCTGCTTATCTGATACATAACTCTTCTCGTATTTAAGGTCGGCGCCTGGAATACGATTCTGATTCTTATTTTACTAAAGGATAAATGAACTTCTTCATACTTCAAGATCGTGCTCTCCTGAATATGATTCCGCTCCTTCTTTTATTAAAGGGTAAATGAACTTCTTCATACTTCAAGATCGTGCTCTCCTGAATATGATTCCGCTCCTTCTTTTACTAAAGGGTAAATGAACTTCTTCATACTTCAAGATCGTGCTCTCCTGAATATGATTCCGCTCCTTCTTTTACTAAAGGGTAAATGAACTTCCTCATTCTTCAAGATCGTGCTCTCCTGAATATGATTCCGCTCAAACCTCCCCGTATTTCAAGATCGTGCTCTCCTGAATACGATTTGGTTCAAAACCTCCCTATACTTCAAGACGACAAGGAAAATGGAAGCCCAACTTCTCAATGGAAATGGCCATTTGCTGCGAGTCATAACGAAGATAGGATCGGCTTCTTAGGTGAGAAATGTCGTATACCGATGTTGTAAGATGTAAAGTGTTGTACTGATAGATTTTCCAGGCGTGAACTGGCGTGTATCTGTAAAGGATTGCAGTTGAAGATAGTGCAAAATAAATGCACGTCCGGGTACAGTGATAAACTTCTCGGGCTAGAACAGTCGCGCATCTGTCATGGTATGGTGAAAACCTTTAGATGGTGCAAAATAAATGCACGTCCGGTTGGCTCGACGACCGACAAAACTGAGATTCAATCTAGGATCGAGCTAGAAAGAAGACTGGTAATCAAGACTCCATCGAGGGAAACGATCTCGAAGGGTAAATATCTTATCCTGGTAAGGAAAGATAGCTGAAGTAACCGTCATCCACGAGGATCGAGCTCCGTGGGGAAACTGGAAACACATATGTATTTTATGCTTAGGGCTGACAATCTATTTGGAGAGAATGGACAAACCCGGTTACTCGGCGGTAACAACCAGTGATGGCGAGACACAATGAACCTGTGAATGCTAATGCATACATTAATGCATATGTTAATGTGAACGTATGTTAATGTCTATGTATGTAAATATGCAGGATGTTATGAAATGAGTATGTAATGAGTATGTAATGAATATGTAATGAAATAGGCATGTGATGCTTAGGCCCTTGCGTATGTTGACGAAACTGACTATAGACAGGACGAGAGATGAAATAAACATCTTGACGGGGATACCCTGCATTCTCTGCAACCAATACGTCAATTATAGGTAAGAAAGATCAATGGCAAAATCAAATCTGGTTTCAAAATTCTGAATTCTCTGGGGAGAAAGTAATTTGCTTGGGTGCACAGTATCACGTCTTCTCATGGGGAGAGGAAAACCTGAGGGACACTTTCGAGTTACCCAAGAAAAAGTTGTCAGCTTATAGTCTCTCTGGGGACTGTGATGAGGCAATAGTTTAGGAGCCTGTTGCAACACTGAGGTTTACTGGGGAATGAAGGCCGCCGTGAGTAAAATCCATCGGGTGCATGCAGAAAAGTTGTGAAACCGCGTGGCTTTGATCTTGAAGGATCTGGTAATAGTCGCCATTTGTTTCCTTAAAACAAACACGGTGCCCCAGGATATTTGCGTTGTGAGGTATGGTCATCTCAAGAGGATTTATAGAGAACACGGAGTCTGGTTGCCCCACTGTTTTCAAACTCTTTGAGAGATTAGTCAGGTCTCGACGTAACTGGCACAAATTAATCGTGTTACGAAGAAATCTTTGAGAAGTAGCTCCTAAGAACGTCAGACTCGCGTTGGTAAGCGAATTGGGAAACTGTCTGCCCCTGTTTAGCAGGATCTTCAAGTTCCAAGGGTTATGTCTATATGTAAATCTCTTAAGATATCAAGCAAAGTCGTCATGCCTGAAATGCCTATCCCGAGCTTGTCAATGCACACATATATTTGTCTTGAATTTTTGTTTTGAAAAAGATATCGCAATAACTTGTGACCGAAATCACTAGTCCGGATATAAGTTTTAATTATAATGCCAACATGAATTTTTTTCTGAGCATAGCTCGTAGGAGTCAGGAAACGTGATCTTGTCGAGTATGCTTTCAAACGAAGTCCTACTTCAATTAGGCCTTTTAAAGGTTGTATCGTGGCTCGGTTCACGGTTTAAGAAACAAAAGGATAAAGGCTCAAAGTTATATTTGTACCCACCCCTTCTTCGTGATGTTCTCCAATCCTAATTCAGTTAACCGGATACGAACGCTCATAACTCAAGCGGATTTGCTATGGTTGAGAACTTATCAAGGCTTTGGACATGGCAGTCACTCACCTATTTCTAATGGCAATTCGATCACACAACTTTGTTCTTTGTTGTTCTTATTCCCTAACTTTTGCCTGGACAACGTCTTTTGATCTGACTTTGGAGTCCAGCGGGATGCCCCAGTTTTGCCTAATTCTCCTTCATAGGTTTTGACTTAGCGGGCTCTTATTTTTTGAATATTCTTTTATGCACAAGTCGTGTAAATCTTTTGAAAGGCTCGTGACTGCCCCACTCCTTAGGTAACCGAGGACTTCTTAAGATGCTAAGGATAAATTCTCGAATGTTTGCTCTTCCTTTTTGAGGATCTAAGCGCTTGATCGGTTTAACTGAAACCTACCCTGCCCCAGGTTAGGATGAAGGTTCTTAAAAAGAAAGAAAAACTCCTACTTCAAGGCTCAAAGAGGTTAACTAGGGATTAACATCCTTATATCTCCAGTGTTTGGGGATCTGAAACAATGCCTTACATCATCAGCTGGTTTCAATTGAAAGCATACGACAAGAAATCTGCCGTTTTGGGCTCGTCATCCTCCCCCCAATTCTCCATCAGAACAAGAGATCGGGTAAAGTTGGCATCATAATTTATGAAAAAATATTTTTTGAATGAGTGAAACGAATGGACTTATTCAAGACAAACATATGCGTTGCATTAATCAAAGATAAACAAGTTCGTACATGCTAAATATGCTTAATCAAAGAGAAATGCATATAAACAAATGAACTGTCGGAAAAATCCTTCTAAATGTTTATGAAATCTTGCATTCAAACGTAACAGTTTCCTTTGGCGGAGCCTCAATGGAAAGGACGTCTGGTTTACGATCATTGCGAGTCGTCATGGCTTGCCCCAGTTATGCTGGTCACATCCTCAACAGTTTTCAGTCGTTGCTTCGAAATAACTTTCCCAGATTCTTTGTTGATCCAGGTCATATCATCTTGAAGGTCACTGAAATGAAGCGAGCTAGCCCTTTAAATAATTACTGGATTCGACTGATTTGCCGCAAGAGTAGCATGCTTTGCAGAATTCGAACTCGACAAGTGAGGGACCCCGAGAGGAGTCTCGATCTTCAGCTGAGCATCGCTAAAAGACAACTTCTTCGTTTCTAGCAAATTTCTGACACAGTTCTTAAGAGCGTATCAATTCTCTAGATCATGGCCGGGCGCACCCTCATGAAATAAACAATGAGCGGCAGCGTCGTAACCTGCAGGTAACGGATTAGGCGGAGGACCCAAAGCACGGGTGATAATCAGACCTTGTTGTACCAAATGGGGGTATAACTCAGTGAAAGTTATCGGAATTGGAGGACAAGGCTTATACTGCCTCTTACGGGGATAAGGAACCTGATTCTGTGATTGTTGGAGAACAGGAGCGTTGGGCACTCGTTGACTGTTGACAGGAACTTGCATGGGCGGATAACCAGAAAGTTGTTGATAAATCGGTGCTTGATATACCTGAGCTGACTGCACAGGCTGGTATGTAGGAAACTGTTGATCGAAAGGAGGTGCAACAGTAGCTACATAGGGTTGTTGGACATATGGAAACTGATAACCTCGAACATAACTCTGCTGATGTTGCCAAGGTTGAGGAGTAGCTGTTTTGCGGTTCCTCGAACGTGCAGGTCCTTTACCATGGTCGGAGTTAGGAGTTTTGCACTTTGGAGGGGTAGCTCGTCGAACTGGTTGAGCACTAGGAGGCACCAAACCGGATTGAAGACCATGAGGAGGTGCATTCTCGACAATAATAGCTTGTTGAGGTTCCATAACGGTATTAGTAGTCTCAGAAACAACAGTAGACTGAGCATCCACCTTCACACTAAGAGCTCGTAGCATCCCCAAAATCTGCCCTACACTTCCTCGAAGATCTTCGAGTTCATGGCTGACACGGTTGATCTCTTGGTTTTGATCTTCCATCCTTATGAAGGGTCGTATTGATGCAGAGAACTCAGGGTGACAAAACTGGAGGGTGAGAAAACCGCGTATGAGAAATCGGGAGACACATGCAATGCAAAAGTATGGTGCTAAAATGTGAATGCAAATGAAGATTTCATGGAATTCAAATATTTACGAATATTGCGGAATACCAAGGAAACTTTTAATTCATTGAAGACAGATTACAAATAATATTCTTGCAACCAAAATAGCTAAATAAAAGCCTAGAAAATCCTAGAGAAGCATCTTCCACAACTTCAGTGAGCAGACGGAGATTCGGAGGAAAATAAATATTCGTAGAGCCTTCTCTTCTTGTAGGATTGTATCTCATCATTCTTCGACTGAATCTGCTTTTGAAGTTCTTCGTACTTGCTGACCATCACATGGTATTTGTTCTTCCATGATTCTGCTTCGCATTGTGATTTCTTCAAAGTGATCTTCAAAGTCTCAGCCTCGGTCATGAAGTACTGGACAGGTTCTTCTCTTTGAGGTAAAGGATCTTGGCGAGAGTAGGGCATCTTCAACTCAATAGCTCTTCCTCGGACCCATTGAAGGTATGGTTCCATGGACACACAATTAGGTCTTCCCAAACTTTCTTTGCCTTTCCTATGCAGATGATTCCAAGAAGATAGAATCTGATCTTGAAGCTTTTTGTCGTCTTCGGAAAAGATTTTCTCCACATGAATACCTTTAGGCGGTTCCTTCAAGGGGTATCTCAACTGTCGGCGAGCTAAGACTGGATTGTAGCTAATTCCTCCATTGAAACTGAGCAAAGGCACATTGTTGAAGTTTCCACAACTATCAATGATCGATATCCCATCGTACATGCGATTATACCAATCAACATCAGAGTGAGTTAAAGCCATAACTTTTTGCGACCAACGTTCTTGATTAGGTCTCCAGAACGGACCAGACTTGGGTAAGTGAGAAATAAACCACTTGTATAGTAATGGCACACAACATGTAATCATTCCTCCACCATGAAAGTTTCGGAGATGTACTGAATGATAAGTATTACCCAATAGTGTTGGAACTGGATTTCTTCTCATGAAGGTCTTGATTGCATTAAGGTCCACAAACCCTTCAAAACTAGGAAAAATCAGCAACCCATAAATAAGCAAAGTAAATATTGTCTCAAAGGCAAACATGTCTTTATGATCGGCATAAAATTGGGCCTTCTTCATTAGGAAGTCCCTGGGAAAACCGGAGATCCCCCCTTTGGTGATCATATTGTTTTTGACCTCGGATATCCTTAGACAAATGGCTTTAGCAATATCTCGTTCATTAGGGTCTTCCTCCAAGAAAGGGAATGGAGACTTATCCAAGATAGGTAATCCCACCAACTGAGAGTACTCTTCTAAGGTAGGTAAAAGCTGATAATCTGGAAAGGTGAAGCAATGATAATCTGGATCATAAAACTGTAGCAAAGTCGCAAGAAGTCCTTCGTTTACTTGAATCTTCAACAAAGACAATAGCCTTCCATATCTGTTTTGGAACTTTTCTTGATCTTGAACCAAACCTCTTAGCTTCTCTAGGACTTCCAAATTAAAACCCCTAAAAGTAAATTTCAAAGTATGCCTTCTATGGTGATCCATGGTATCCTGCAATGTTCATAAATAGAGTTTGAATTCCATAAAGTCTTAATGTAATATGATGCTTTATGGATGCAATGCATGAAAACACACAAAGTCCTAGGTTAAAAGTACGTGAGCGGAGTTAAGGTCTACCCATCCCAAAAAGGAGTGTACTATAGGTTAGTCGTACCTGCAGAACAAGGTTCTAAAAAGTGCCCAAAGTCATCAGCCCATCTTTCGGATATTATCAACCTTCCGACTGACTCGGGGGTTAATAATATTCTCAAGAGAACCTCTTTTGAGTGTAGTATCGCGTAGCAACCATTGTAGGACTACTCCCACATAGTTCCCGCACTACGTCCTAAATAAGGCCAAGGTGGTGTTAAGGTACTACGATTCCCAATATCACAGACTCCAATTGACCATGGAAAAAGTTTTCACGATTACTCGTTCAACCGAACCATTTTCGAAAGGGTCTCAACTGAGCGGTGATTCTCGAATCAGCTTGGTCGGGACTCACTCCCTATAAGCCTCATCGAATATATCCCCATCCTATAATAATGTCACTAGTCCGGGCGTAGGACTTATCTCACAACACAAGGTACAGTCCCAAAATCAAAGTACAATATATACATGCAAATGAATAGTAGAACAAATAGTAATAAATATGAACAAATTAGGGGTAACCCTCAAAAGTTAAGGTGTCCCCAGTGAAGTCGCCATTTTTCTGTTGCGGTGGAAATAGGATATCAAACTATTAATTAGTTTAAATCACAATTCAATTCACAACCGCTCTTTGATTTATCCGAAGGAAAAGGTCAAAAGAGGGAAAACCTATTTTTGCATCGTAAACACAATGCGGGGAAAGATCTAGGGTTCGGGGGTTGGTTAAATTTAGGGAAGGTATTAGCACCCTAAACTTCTGTAGTACTCTACAGGAACCTTTTGTTCAGATGTTTACTATTTGCTTTATTATTCTTAAGGTATATGTACAAAGGGATTAAAAGTGAGAAAGGAGACCTAAGGGGTTAATTCTAAGTTTACTCGGCAAGACATCGCATCTTGTGCCTACGTATCCTTACGGGAGTGGAATCAGAGTAATCGTAGTTCCCCTCAAAAGGGAGGTTAGAGACTTCTTGACTGTGGTCAAGGTCTCAAGGGGAATAAACGTATCTTAGGGACATGCTTACGCGGAGTGTAGAAACTCCAATATCTACGTTGAATTGTTAAGTTGTAATTAGGGTTAAATTAGGGATTCCACGGCGGGAAACCCTAAACTGAGCGCGGCGACTCTTTGACCTAATGCTAGGGGTAAAATGGTAACTTTGTCTGCGGCGAGACATTTGTGAAAATTAGGGTTTGTGAGGTTGTAAGGGTTTGAAGTTGAGGACTATAGGCGCGGCGACCAAACGGTTAGACCTAACCTTCGGATGTGAAATTAACTATAAAGATGCGATGAAATTAAATATACATACAACGGCAGAAAATAAAGTGCGGAAAGATAAATGCGACAATTGTCTCGCAAAATTACATCCCATAAGCAGTTACAATTATAATAGCTAAATATAAAACCGAAAATAAGTTTCGAATTGAACATAATAGCTGCAAGAAACAAAACAAACAAAAATGTCAGTATGTGGGGTTAGACGAAAACGAAATCAAAATTGAACGAGAAACAAGCCGTATGAATTTTGGAGGACTTTTATGGTCTTTTTAACCAAGGATTTAAATTTGTGAAAAGAGAGATTAATTTTAATTAAAAGAGTTTTGAGTTTTAAAAAAAAATTTATTAATAAAAAAGTGAAAGTTTGGTTAATTATTCTAAAAAAGGAGTTTTAGTGATAATATTTTGAAAAAAAGATTTAATCATTAAAAAAAACAATTGGTTTAATTTAAAAGATCTTAATGTTAGTTAAAAACACGTTTTACTTTAAAGTTATAAAAAAGTTTTATTATTTGAAAAAAGCATTTGATTATTTTATTTAAAAAGAGTTTTAATTAATTTGAAAAAGGTTTTTGGTTATAAAAAAGAAAGGGCCTTCTTGATTTTTTTTAAAAAGATAAACAAAATAAAATAACAAATGGAAAAACAATAAATAATAAAAAAAGAGGGTTGGGCCGGTCATCACTCTTCTTCTCTCTGCTCTCTGAGTTTGCGTGTGTTCCTCTCCTTCTTGTTTGCCTCTCACGGATGTTATCTTCTTCTTCTTTTGCATGGCCGCCGATTTGTCTTCTTCATCTCTTTTTCCTGAAAAACATGAAAAGCAACACAAAAATTGTAATTATATTTTTTGATCCTTACGGAATGATGATGGCCGATGATGCTTTGTCCTGAGGCTAGAGGATTTTTGACGGGGTTTGCTTGGATTTTACGAAAAAGTTTCCCCTTTCTTGTTATGATTTTCGTCCCCTTTATACTTGATTTTTAAATCTTTTTTAATCTCAGATTTAATTTGAATATCTCAATCTTTTTCAATCTCGGATTTGATTTGAGTAGATTTTTATGATGATTTCAGATTTGATTCAATGATGGTGATGCTGATTTTCTTATGATGATGATATGATCTGATTGATTTGATCTGGAATTCATTGGGATTTGATTTGATTAAAAAAGTGTTAGGATTTAAATTTAAAAAGTTAGCAAAGAAAATAAGAGTTTCAAGTTAAATAAAAATTAGAGTTGTAAGTTTAAAAAAAATGAGTTAGAATTTTAAAATAAAAAACATTTGAATGTTGATTTAAAAAAGTGTTAGAATTATTTTAAAAACTTTTAGAATTTAATTTTAAAAGGAATTTAGAATTTTAATTTGAAAAAGGATGGTGTCAAAAAAGATTTAGATTTAATTTTTTAAAAAAAGGATAGATTTAATTTATAAAAAAAAGGTTAGGTTTAATTTTTAAAATAGTTAGAAAAAAGATTTAATTTTAAAAAGAAGTTAGAGAAAAAAAAAGATTTAATTTTAAAAAGAAGTTAGAGAAAAAGATTTAACTTTAAAAAGGAGTTAGAAATAGATTTAACTTTAAAAAAGGGTTAGAAAAAGGATTTATCTTTTAAAAAAGTTAGAAAAAAGATTTAATTTTAAAAAGGATTAGAAAAAAAGATTTAGCTTTAAAAAAGAAGTTAGATTTTTATTTTAAAAAAGGTATTAGAATTTGATTAAAAAAATGTGTTAGAAATTAATTTAAAAAAGGTTATAAAAAAAATTTACTCTTAAAGAAAAGAAAAAAAAAGTTAAATTTTAATCTAAATCCTAAAAGTTAGTAAGAAGAGCTTAAAATGATTTAAATAAATAAACTAAATAGAAAAAAAAAAGTTAATAAAAAACATTAGTAAAGTTATAAAAAAAATTTAATTAAATTATTATTAGTTAAAAAAACAAGATTTAAAAAAAAGGTTAATTTATGAAGTTAGTCAGAATTTAAAATAAAAATAAAAAAGAAAGGGTAAAATTTGGGGTATTACACCATCCTTCTTAGGTACAACTACAATGTTGGCGACCCACGGAGGGTAAGTTGTCACGGCTAAAAATCCAGCGTCCAACTGCTTTTGAACTTCTTCTTTGATTTTTACCGCCATGTCTGGTCTCGTCCTCCTAAGCTTCTGCTTGACGGGTGGACATTCTTCCCGAAGTGGCAATCGATGAACCACAATGTCAGTATCAAGTCCGGACATATCTTTGTAAGACCAAGCAAAGATGTCACTGTACTCTCGAAGCATCTCTATCAACCTTTGCTTGATATCTTCTTGTAATACAGCCCATATCCTGACATTTCTAATAACCTCTTCAGAACCCAAGTTGACGATATCAATCTCTTCTTCATGAGGCAGAATGACCTTTTCTTCTTGTCTTATGAGTCTAGCCAATTCCTCAGGCAAGTCTTCATCCTCATCAATCTATTCTTCAGCTTGGAATACCGGGTTATCAAAGTCGAAGCGAGTCATAGAAGATTCTTGGTCGGTGTCATCTGCAATGATATGAGACCTGCAATGAAAATGGTTAAGTGCTTCAAATGATATGCAAACAAACACATTGTCATTTTATTGTTAAAGATAAAAACAAGAAAAACAGAGATCTCAAAATTTGAATGGAAAAACGCCCTTTGATTAATAGATGAAACAATTTTCAAACATAAACAAGACAAGCCCTGAAATAACAAACCACTATGCCCCGGGTAGAACATAGGGTAGTACAATAATTGAAAAACAAAGTATTACTGTTCATTGGTCACTTGGACAAATTCCTCGATGGACCAGTTGCATAGGCGCTGTCCTGGACGGCATGGCTTGATCCAAGCATCCATATCGCAGTCGCTGTCTCCAGCTTCGTCCTCAGAAACAACGTTTAGCTGCTCGAAGAAAACACCCCCGCTGGTAAACCTGATTGGCCCTTTGAACTTTGGTGTATTCTGTGAAGAAGATGGGTGATACCACAGGCCGAACTTGTCTTGCTTTTGGGGAATATCAATCACTTGTCCCCATCCTTGGGCTGAGCCAGCTTGTACCACCGCCTGCACTTCTTTGAAAGAGGACATAGCCACCTCAGGCTCTTTTCTCACCACTGGCACCTTATCCTTCAACTGAACAGTTTCAAACGCTTGACACAGGGTCTCATGAATTTCCCCATCTACTTTCACATACTTGAAAGAAGACAGGTGACTAACCATGATGTCTTCTTCTCCACACACTGTCACAACACTACCACCGACCATATATTTCAACTTTTGATGCAGAGTCGATGTGACAGCCCCAGCTGAGTGGATCCATGGTCTGCCTAACAAACAACTATAAGCAGGCTGAATGTCCATGATATAAAATACAGCGTTAAAAACTTCTGGGCCCACTTGGATAGGCAAAGTCAGATCCCCGAAGACAGACCTCCGAGTACCATCAAAAGCACGTACAACCAAATCATTCGGTGTACAAGTAATGCCCCTAGTATCCAGTTTTATAAGTGCCTTCTTCGGTAGCACATTCAAAGATGACCCTGTGTCAACAAGGACATGAGACATAACCACTCCTCTACATTCAACAGAAATATGCAGCGCACAATTGTGGTTTCTGCCCCTTTGCGTTAAGTCTAGATCTGTGAATCCAAGGCCATTTCCCGCTCTTACATTCCCAACAACCCCTTCAAGCTGATTTACTGATATCTCCTGAGGCACAAAAGCGGTGCTCAATACTTTCATCAGTGCATTTCTGTGAGCTTCGGAACTCAACAACAGCGATAATATCGAAATTTTAGAAGGTTTCTGCTGTAAGTGCTTGACTATCTTGCAGTCGCTTTTGCGTATCAGCCTTATGACCTCCTCCAATCATTCTCCAAAGATCCTTTTTCACCAGACTGGGAGGTTTCCTCAATTACCATCTTTCCCTTCCCTTTATCTGCTTTCTCAGCCACCACTTCGGGCGATGCAAAGACTCTGCCGCTTCGGGTAATTGGCGCTGCTCCCACAACATTCTCTGCAGACTCCACAGGAAAACTTTTCAAATCTATCTTCTGACCGTTACAATACACCTCAGCCTCATAGTTCCATGGGATGGCTTTGGTGCTCTCATAAGGCACGTGTCCTACTTTGGTAATAGTGATTGTTGGCGGCCTAGGAGGCGCTGAAATAGTTATTATCTTATATGGGATCGAGATCGTAGCAACCTCATCCTTCTCTTCATTTACTTTCTCAACAGGTTTCTTTTCCGCAGTCTGCTCAAACTGCAACGTCCCCTCGTCTATCATTCCTTGGATACACTTTCTCAGATCAACGCATCCCTCGGGATGACTCAAGCAATCAACACAATCCTCATTATAGCCTGGGAATACACCTCCTCCCAGCAATTTGTCCTTCACAAACTTCAATGGAGTCTTTAATTCATTCACATCCATTATCAAGTCTAAATCTTCCTCCACCAGAATAGCACCAACCCTAGCCTGCCCATGGTTTGGCATAGGGTTCTACACAACATTAGGTGCATCATGAGAAAAATTTATCGCTTTACTGTCAATGAGATCTTGCATCTTGTGTTTAAAAGCCTTGCAATCGTCGATAGAGTGACCAGGCGCCCCTGAGTGAAATTCGCAACGTGCATTTGCGTTATAGCTGGGTGGGGGATCACTAGTCAAAGGAGCGAGAGTCCTTTTCTGAATTAATTGTAGTTGCAATAAAGTCTGAAGCACCTGAGAGTAGGGCATTAGGGGAGTGTCAAGTACTCTATTCGGCATGGCCCTATCAGGATACCTCCTATAACCCTGCTGGTTTTGCTGTTGTGGCTGATACTGTCTTTGCTGTTGTTGTTGTTGTGGTCTCTGCGCTACGACACAGGAATAGTTACACTAGCTACTTGCTGTTGGCGATATTGATTCTGGGGCTGACCCCTTCCTCTTCCTCTAAAACTTGCCACTGAACTGACATCACCTTCACGCTTCTTGTTTCCAAACATCTTTTTTCCTCCTCCTCCAGCTGAGGGTACCTCTCCCACCTGAATCTTCCCAAGCTTGATAACGTTCTCCACTCTTTCACCAGTGATTATCAAATCTGAGAAACTTCCAGACATACTGCTTATCAGTTTTTCGTAATACACCCCTGGTAGAGTAGCAACGAACATGTCTACCAACTCCCTCTCTACCATTGGTGGCTGCACTCTAGCAGCAAGCTCTCGCCACCTCTGGGCGTATTCTTTGAAGCACTCGTTACTCTTTTGAGAGAGGTTCTGCAATTGGACTCTGTTCAGTGCAAGGTCACTATTGTATTGATAGTGCCTTACGAAAGCCTCAGCTAGTTCCTTCCAGCTGCGGACGTTGGCGGGCTCCAGCCCCATGTACCACTCCAAAGAGGGGCCAGACAAACTATCCTGGAAAAAGTGCGTCAGGATTTTTTCGTCGTCCGAGTATGCAGACATCTTTCTGTAGTATGAGCGCAGGTGGACCCTCGGGCAAGTAGTGCCTTTGTACTTATCGAAGTCAGGCACTTTGAACTTATGAGGCACTCTTAAGCCTGGGATCAGCCCCAGGTTGGACATATCTAGCCCCATGGAATTTTGGCACTCCAGAGATCACATCTTTTCTTCAATCATTTGAATCCTTCTATCAGCCTCAGAAGGTCCTGCAACATTTACAAACCTAGGAGTGAATATATCCTCCTGCCGATCCTCGTTCCATGTATGGTCCAAACTACCATGAATGCCACCGTAGTATCAAAACCGAAGCCACTCCCATTTCCATTACCCCCATTAGCAAAGCCACCACGATTAAGACCTATTGTATTCCCAGCACCAGTAGCGTGTCCATCCCCTCTAGCAGTAGGGATGACTAAAGTTGGTATTGAATTGTCCCCCTGAGGAGTTTCAACCCGAGTATGTTTATTAGGAATCCCACCATGCAGTACCCCATCCTCATCAACTCGTGTCAACAGGGGTTGCACCATAGTTTGAAGTTGAGCTTGCCCAGTAGCAACTCCTTGCATCAAATCCATCAGTTGTGCAATGCGGTCCCTCATTTCTTGCATTTCCACTTGCATTTGATCCATTATCCTTCTCTGATTACCTCTAGTACCGTAGCGATGAGTTATCTATTCTGCAATCCTGAAACACTAGTGGCACAAGAAACAAGATAAGATTAACAGTTCCGATGCACCTGCAAATGCGAGAAATATGCTAAAATGCAAACATGTATTTATGCAAATAGGGACATTTCCCCCTTGATTCTAGTTTCGTGATAACAACCAAGACGATGGAGAGCCCCACAGGCAAGCACATAATAGAAACTTCTCATATATAAACAAAATCCCATAGGCAAAGTATCAACAACAAATGAGTACAAACAGAAAGGGACCTCAACCAACAGGTCTGGTGATGGTCCATACAAAAGTCTACGCTACTGATACAAAGAAATGAAATCAAACTGGGTGGCGAGACTGGAAATCCTTCAACAGCGCCTGTGTATCCGGATGGTCTGGCCTGGTGAGCAAACCATGTTTGAGCAACTCCTACTGACTGATAGTAGACTGAAGATCCTCAACCGAGTCCTCCTTCCCAACAGCCTCCTCGAGTCTACGCCTCTTAGCACTAGCTTCCTCTCTATGCTCCTCCAAGGTTGCAAGCGCTTCATACAATTTGCAATCACTATGTCTTCTGAGTGCGGCTTCCTTTGAGATCTATTTATCTTTAGCTTTGAGTTGGGCCTTCTGTTTGATGATATGCGCCTTCAACTTGTCTTCACGCTCCTTGCTAGTAGACATGGCAGCATTCCACTGAGCTTCAAACTTAGAAATCTGCAAATAGGCTTTACTTAACTCTTCCTTCTTCGTGGCTAGAACACCATAGGTGGCATTCAAGTCTTTGCCTGTGCGCTCCCTCTCACTAGTTTCCTGAGTTAAGTCTGTTCCCAACTTATTCACCAATCTGTTTGCTTTTTCAAAGAATACCTCGCTTCGTTCCTTTCACTTCTGAGCTAAGCCATCTCTTCCTCTAACTCTTCATTTGTCTTTTGCAACTCTTCTTTCTCACGGTATACCTGCTCATACCTTTGGATATCTACTGTAGTGGGCTCTACAATCTCAGGCGGATGCAAAGGCTGAATAGACGGATATGGCATCATCAATTCTTTGGCTCTACTCTGAATCCAAGCCAAATATGGAGCGTATGCCTGACTATTGCTTTTTCCCAAAGCAACCTTTCCTCTTCTATGGACATTTCTCCATGCATGCTCAACCCTAGCCAAAGTATCTCCCTCCAACAAACCAGTGAGATATAGAGATTCCTGTATCTCTTCCTCCTTCGGAGGCCCTCTAAGTGCGTACCCAAACTGTCGAATAGTAATAGCCGGATTATAGTTTATGCAACCTTTCCTTCCGACCAGCGGGATGTTAGGAAAGCTTCCACAATTATAGATAATCTCAATGCCCAATACATCTCTATCAAACCACACAATGTCTTCGGCAGACAATCTCATCAATCGCTCAGACTATTCCAAAGTGCCATCATTAGCAGAGGATGGACCAGTCTTAGGGAGATGGCTCCTGAACCAAGAATAGAACAAAGGTGCACAACAAGACACACCCTTCCCTCTCTTGTTCTCATTCTTGTAGTGCACGGAATGATAAACATTGCCTCACAGAGTGGGTATAAGGTTCTTTGAAGAAAAGATACTGAATGCATCGGCGTCTACAAAATCAGGGATGTTCGGGAATAACATAATGACATAGATACACAAGGCCAAGATATCATCGAATATCACCCAACAACCCTTCTTAACAAACTCTCGAGCCTTGTCCGCAAGAAAAGGAAATGGAAACCCAAACATCCCATTCCTATTGGCTAACTTTCCTTCCAACTCAGAGACATCCAAATGTAAAGCCTTAGCAAGGTTAGTCAAATCTGACTTTCCCTTAACATGATGGAACGATATCTGGTTTAGAATAGGTATACCCAATATATCAGAAAAATCCTCAAATGTAGGTACTAGAGCAAAACTCCGGAAGGTGAAGCCTCGCAGCTGAGGATCATAGAGTTGTAACAATGTCTGAAGGCCATTCAATTCATCCAAAGAAGGTTTGCAGACAATATTCAAAATCCTCCCATAAGATTCTCCAAAATCTCCCATAACCTTCTTGTCAGCTAAAGAAATCAGGCTTCACAGAATTCTAATGTCAGGCGTAGGAAACTTGTAGGCCAGGGTCCTCCTCAAGGGCTCCATGTCAACAAAGATAGAACAGAATCACCAGAATCGAAGAGGAAATGTACACCTGCAACATAAACACACGTCAATGAAATGCAAATGAAAATGCACATGCAAATGCGAACATGGGATCAAGACTGCTGTGCTGTCGGTTGAGAAGAACCAGCGCTTCGCCTTAGTACCAACAAAATCACTGACATAAGACCCCTTTGTATCATGAACACAGGTTTATACTGTCAAGAACCAGGTAGTCTGGAAGTCAAGGTTTCCTGCATAACCCACCCACTCACAGGTATGGACCTATCCACTGACAAGGCTCGGCATCCTATGCGTTCATCAGCGTCACAGACTTTTAAGAAACGATGATACGATACCCAGAAGGTGTGGCATCGTCATCTCTTGAAGAGGCCTCACTTAGCTGAATCACAAATGATCGGTCCCCAGAGTCGACAACCCTCAAATCTGTAATTCTCTCAACGGCCCACTGGGATGGAAAGAAAGACATCAAAGAGAATCTCGTCTGAGTGCAAATTTCGTAGGATCTAGTGCATGCCTAACATACAGGTTCACCACTACTTTTCCCTGCTAATACTAAGTTTGTACTCAAGCCCAGGTCCGGCTTCTCACTCAATGGAACTTCCCTCCCCACAGCGCAGCAGTAATGATATATGATGCGGAAAATAAAATGCGGAAGTAAATAAACATAAAGCACATATATACAAACACCCAAAAAGAAAACACACAAGCGCTAGGATTGACTCGCATAGGGGATATTCCTGTCCCCAGCAGAGTCGCCAGCTGTTGCTACTGCGAAAAAAGAGGCCGACAATGACTAACAGAGTCGCCACCTATCGTTATTTATCCCAAAGAGAGGGAAAGGAAACGATCAGAAAAAACCTGACGAAAATGGGAAAAGACGAGGTCATCGCAACCAAGTCCTAGGTTCGGGAGTCGGTTACGCAAGGGGAAGGTATGAGTACCCCTCACGTTCGTCGTACTCGACGGGATCCACGCATGTGTTGTCTAGCTAAAAGGGTGTGTAAACTATCTATGCTAAAGGCTTATGGACAAAAGAGAAAGAAAAATAACTGACTCGGTAGAGCATCGCCGCTCTGTGCCTACGTACTCCCTCGTGCAATGGGAAAGTCAGAGTCAACGTAGTTCGCCTAACTACGACTAAAGAATGGGGGAAGGTTGCTCGCCAAGACATCGCGTCTTGTGCATACGTACTTTCGTCTGGAACAAAAGATCAGAGCAAACGTAGTTCGGGCTTACGAGAACACAGGTTGTTCAAAAGTTTTACCAGAGTAGGGTTAACAGACAGTTCTAGGAGTTGGTGTATGCAGCTTGACCTTTGGAGACTTAGGCGTTACCGTTTGCAATAGGAATGAAAGTTAACAACACTCTTGTTTATGAAAAGAGTTTTCCTGATTAAGACCCCAAGGGGTGAGAAAGAGTTTGAGTTGTTTTTGCATTTTTTAAGAGAAGAAGTGTTTTGAATTTGGTTTGTGACTCATGCTACACTAGAGACTATGATCTAGGAGCGAATGCTTCGTATATCGTCCGAAGGACATACACTAAAATTCTAGATAATTGAGAGGCAACCACCCAATCATCATTTCCCAAATGGCTTAAGGCTCGTAGCGTGCAACAATGGTCAAGCTTTATTAAGTGGATTGAAGTTATTTGAAGATGAGAAGAGAAAGAGGACGAACTAAGGGGACTAGTCCAAACCCTAAAAGTTGTCATGCAATGTGCACCTAAAGTTGAGTTTGAAAGGGGACTACCTAATATTATCATGCATGGTTAGAACCCTAATGTCTATCATAACCTCTCTTGAACAAGAGAGGTTAGAAATCCTAAGGGAAGGAAGACAAAAGAAGAAGAAACAACAAGAAGAAACAATGCAAATGTCAAAATGCAAACACAAATGCAACAAGGAAGACAAAGATGCAATGCAAGTGAGGGAGGAAATATGTGTGGGGCTGGAACCTCCATAAGCTCATATAAACCTCAAGCCACGGTATGAATAAACACAAGAGAAAAGGAGAAGAAAATGCATAGAAAACAAGTAACAAAAATAATGAGAAAAAGAAGTCCTCATGGATTCATTACTTTAGGCAAGCTTCAGGTTCCTCCTCAGGAGGAACCAAGCAACCTTAAGTAGTATTCCAAGGTCATTGGACAGAATGGGGATGAGAATAAGAGATCTCAAAAGCCAAAGCACAACATCATAAACACATGCCAACAATAACACCAAAAAATGCAAGTAAACATCACTTATGGAAACACAATATGCAAACATGAAAGTATGAAAACAAATGAACAACCTATGTATATGATAAAGACCCATGAATTAGCATACAATACATATAACAAGTCCCTAACATGAAACAATCAGAATTGGGTTCATCAATAATGCATAACCAAGCTTTTGGAAGCAAAACAAAACAAATGCAACAGCAAAGGTGCACAAACATGAATCAACTTGCAAAATACATGAAAAATAAGAAAATGTATCAAAAAATGCCAAATAAAATCTCAGAGGACCCCCAAGGTATCAGGAACCAGGGGTCAAAAGGGGAGATTGAAAAACAAAAGGTAAGTGCCTCAACAGAAGGCAAATATCAAGAGTGTTCCAAAACAGGGCAGAAATGGAGAGGGAACAAAAACAAATTCAAACCACATGAAAACAACACTTAAAAATCATGGAAAAAATATCCAAGGATCAATTAACATGTTAACACAATGCTCAAAAAAATCATGCAAAAATAAGAAGTTTAAACATGGAAATAAAATCAAGAAAGAACAAAACCACAATTTAAATCAAATAAAACAGCCCCAATATTTAATTCGTTTTTAAATTGAAAATAAAGTCAAAAAATAAAATAAAAATTTGCAGAAAAAACTAGACATCTCAAAGTTTATGAAAATTATTTTTTGTGAGTTTTTAAACTATTGGAACCATTTTATTTGAATTAAAATGAAAACTGTACAAAACAGAAAAATAAAATAACAAACAATTAAATGGAAATGAAAGTGGTGCAAACAGCAAACCATTAAAGTGAGAAACGAAAATGGGCCTCCCTGGGGGGTGTGAACATCAATTCGCGCAAGGCCCAGTAAGAGGAAAAAAAGAAATTAAAATTAGAATAGACAATGTGTGGTTAAGTTGACTTAGTGTATGGTGGAAAGCATCACAGACCACATTATCAAAAACAAAGTAATTCAATCAAGTGGCTAATGGAAAGCCACATCAATTAATGAAATTGGTTTAAGTTATGGTGCAATCAAACAAAATGAAGAACACATGAGGTGTAACCGGACGCGCGCGAACGAAGGACACCGATCAGACGGACGTGGTGCTGACACGTCACCTTCTTCTTCCCCATTGGAGCTCGCCGGCGCCGGACGAGCTCCGATCGTCTTCTCCAAGCGCTCCGGCCACCGCGGACCGCCCCCTCCACCATGGTTCCGTCAAAACTCCACCGTTTCTCGCGGTTCTTAGATGAAAATTCATCTACTCGAAACAAGGAATCCAAATCTTCCATTAAAACTCACTTATCTCTCACCATTAGAGAGAAAAACAAACAACAAGCAAGCATGTCAAAAAATGAAGTTCACCAAAACTTAAAATAAAATGTCCAAACATCATCTACATGCTACAAGGAGTAAGAATCCATGAAAATTAGAGTAAAACACCATGAAAAAACATCAAAAAGAAACTACACAACTTTGAGCTCAAAAAATAAAATGTCATAAACACAAGAAATAATAACCCAGAAATGATCTACACATCACAAAGGTTCAAATGCAACGAAAATGGTGGAAAATCATGGAGTATTAAGAGTGCAAGGTTGAATTCAAGTTACCTAGTGGAGAACTTCCACTGAGCCTTCAACAGGTGCTAAAGCTTAAAGAAAACGATCCAAACACGTTCAATGATCCATAATAAAGCTCTTGCAACCTTCAATTTGCCTTGAAATGGAGTAAATCTGAGAAATCAAATTTTGAGTTTTCACCACTTTTTTGAAAACGAAAATGGTTGTTATGCAGCAAGAATGACCTAGCTCTGCCTCAAAATTCATCTGGAATACTTATATGATGGATTTGCAATCAAATGAGGCCTTAATTCATGCAAAACAGCCCACTTCCAATTTTCACATTTCAACACTTTTTTGAAAATGCCATGCACGTTTTTACCACTACACCACTTGATTTTTTGATCCAAATCCACTACAAATCAGTTGTGTAAATTAAAGGAATGAGATTGGAGGTTTAATTTTGATCCTATGGTTGATTTCCAATTTTGTTATTTCAAGAGGAAGAAACCATGAAAATGACCCATTTTGAGACTTCAAAAATCCAATGTGAAAATGGCAATGTCTTTGAATTGTTATTTTCAATCAAAAAATGCACAAACTTGCCTTGAAAAAGTTCAAAATCCATTAATTCTCAAATTCTCACTTTTAAGCCTCCTTTATGAAAAATCCAAACCCCAAATTCTCAATCCAAGCCCCCACCATGACAAGAGATGGTTTGGTAGTGCAAATGGCCCCATTTGAAGCAAGTTTCATGTTGAAAATATTTCCATTTGAAGTGTGCAAGTTGGTGAAATAGACCTATAATTTTATGACTTGTAATCTTACTTTCCCAAAATACCCCTGACTTGTAAACCTCATAACTTGAGTTCTACAAATTAGATGAAAGACTTCTAATATAATATGGAAAGCTAAGATCAAGACCTACAACTTTCATGTTTACCAAAAGTTGAGGAATAACACCCTTCTAGGTCAAAACTGGCTTGGAAGTTGGTTGACTTTTGTTGAGCAAAATCACATACCTCAAATGACCTGTAACTTGTCCGGCTCATAACTTGAGTTCTATAAATCCAACCGAGGACTTCTAGTACTCAAACTAAAGATAATAACATGATCTACAAGTTCCATGTTGGCCAAAAATTTACATGAGACTTCTATCTTAAGGTAGGTGGTCTTGAAGTCAGGCACTAAATAGGGGATTTTACCCTGAGAACCCTAACTTAGTAACTTCTCACACACTTTACCCTTGATGAATTGAACTTGAAATTATGTCTCATATGTCTCAACACAACATCCCATGACCATATAGACTTTGAATTGAGTTTCTATCTTCTTCAATTGCGCAGTTGACTGAGGATTTACCAGATGAAAATCCTAATTGCGATACTTTCAACTGTGGCTTGTTCCACTTCATACAACCACTTGCATAAGCTTCACAATGACCCTCAAGGCCCTCAATAAGCTTTATTTACATCTCATACCCAAAATCATGCATTCACAAACTTCTGATGCTCTTTAGTGGGCCTCCAAGTTAGGAGTTGTCCCACACACATCCATCTGTTCTTTAACAAGACACTAACCACTTCAAGATGTCCTGATGAACATTCAAACTTGAGTAACAACCTCTGCTTAGGCTTCAACCTCTGAGAAGACTCCTCTTGCTATGCACATCCTTTTTATCCCCTGTTCAATGCAACATGCTATGCAATGCAAATGCTAGAAAGAAAATGAAATGAAACATAAACCAAATTAAGAAAAGGTTGAGCAAATTTTGGGGTACAACAGTATCTTCACCTAAAATAAGTGAAGAATTAGAGTGTCTGTAGTTTGAACTACGATTTGTTGGTGTTTTTTATGGACGATGCCAATGTGTGCATTCTAGCAGTTAGGTGTATTACAGCTCGCTTGTGGAGTCTTAGGCGTTACTTGTTTGCGATAGAACGGATATAACATTTCCTTTTTGAAAAGAATTAGTTTTCGCCATCAAGGCAAGATGTGACATTTGATTTGTTGACAGTTGGTTTTGAAAGTGAAATAAGTCCTCGGATAGTAACCCCTTACGGGTAGTACCCAATTCTTTATCTCAAAGTATTTATTGTGAAAATGGTGTGGCAAATATAGTCACGTCTTCGTATTGAAAGACGAGTATTGAGACCACACACTCTAAAGTGAGTATCCTAATACTCGGAGAGGAAGAAGTCTTCACTCAATCCTCTCTCTTTATTTCAATATAAAGAGAACCTAATTCTCTTATTAAAGATGCTTTGATTTTGAATCGTAAGTGCTTTATGACAGTGAACCCTAAAGGTAATGTCAAACACTCGGGATAGGACAAGGCCTTCGCCTAACCACTCCACAACCATCCATGTTTATTAGGAAAAGAAGTTTGAAAATGAACTTGGTACAAGACCAAGGTTTTTTAGACTCAAGGAGACAAAAATAAATAAAGAAAAGTTTTGAAAAGAAAGGGTGGTGAATAGATCAAGGTAGGTTGATGGCGATGCACGAAGCAATCGACTTACAAAGGTGTAATCCATACAAGGTTAATATGGGGTTTATTGGAAGAGATAAGAGATGAGAATGATATGAGAGAAACCCTAAGGTTTAAACCAAGTTAATAGGTTTTGAAAAATGACTTGACGTTGGATCAAGCCTTATTTGTTCTTTATTTTGAAAAAGTGTCATAACCTAGATTCATTTTATCTTTCTTAACAATCAAGCAAGCAAGCATAAAACAAAACTAAGCTATTACATTGTAAATGGGGGAGAGGGAAACATAGTACCCACCAAGGAGGAAATGAGATTCAAAGTATGAAGGAATAAGAGAAATGCATCAATTATGGAAGGAAAAGATCATTAAGAATTTATTTCAAGCAATCAAAGAAAAAGACACAATCAAACCAATTAGGAAGAAACAAACAAGTATTCAAGACAAAACATGTTTCAAACTTGGATCAAAATAAACAAGAGGAACACAAGTGAATACTCACACACATTTAAATCATGCGTACATGCTCAAAGGAGTCACATAACACAACTCAAATAATTAGGAAAAGTCAAATGGTTAATGCACAAGCATATATGCCTTGAAAAGTTACCCATATATACATAAATGAACAAACCAAAACAATGTGAATCAATCAAGATGAAAGACAATTGAGGTCAGAACCTATGTTATGTCATGATCAACATATATCAAAGATGAAGGAAGAGGCACCAAAGCATTCAACATGAATCCAAACAAAGACCGGGCATTTGTCAACAAAGATCAACAATGGACAAAATTATGCAATTAGAGCATGTGAACATGGGAGGTAAAAATCAACCACAAACATTTCAATACATATTCAACACTAAGGCAATAAATAAATTCAATATGAATCATCCTCAAAACATGAGTAAAGAACTAGTCATGCATCATTCTTTATCAATCTTAAAAGGATTCAAACATCCACATGAAAACATAGGAGTTCAAAAGGGAAGCCATACACAACGAGTCAAAGGAAATCATAAACTTAAACATAGCCTTTAATATCAATTAAGATCACCAAGGATCAAATGGAATCATGGAAGAACAATGCTCTAAAACTAGGTCAAAGTATGCACAATATCGTTGTCAAAACATCATCAACTTGATATAGCATCCAAAAATAGAAAAATGATCAAATAAATTCCAATAAAAACTCAAGCTCATGTCAATACACTCAAGTGTGTGTGTGTGTGCAAATGGTGGCTATAAGTAAGGTACAAGAACATGCACAAAAGCAACCAACAAGCTAGGGTATTCCACAAGTCGAGCATAAATCGAGGATCAAGTTAAATGACATGAAAACCAAACAAAACTTCAATATTCAAACACGAAAACAAAACTTAAACAATTTTCACTCATGTGTCAAAGCATCCCCAAAATCATAGCTCAAGGAAGCACCCACAAGACCTTAAAAATCAAAACCTTAATCTAAGGGCATTTTAGGAAACATCTTTCAAAGATAATTCAAAATAAAATAGGAAAAATAAAATAAACAATGTGAAAAATATCAGAAGACATTAAATAGTCAGAAACATGTTTTTTGGTATTTTTAAAATAAAGGGAACATCAAAAAATAAAATAGAAATGAAGAGAAAAGAAAATGAAAATAAAAATAAGGAAATAATGAAATGGAGGTGCAGTAGTAAAAAGAGGAAGAACTGGATTCATGTGTTGTAGCGTGTTGGGCTGAAACATGGGGGGTGTGAGTATCATTTTTGCTAGGCCCAAGTTCATTTTAAATCATATTCAGAAAAAAATATAAAAAAAAGCCATGTGAGCCAAAACTTAACCAAGTCATCACCACATCACTGCCAACACACCAATCAACATGACAAATCAAACTTATGACCAGACGCCAGAGTTAGGGCTTCGGTTGTCTTCTCCGGCGATTGAGAAAATGTTACCCAAGTGAGAGCTTTGTAGCTTCTGCTCTTACTCTAAAGACTTCAATTAACTCGTCCCTTTGAATCTAAAAGCTTTGTAGATGATGAAGATGACAAGGAAATGAATAAAAAAGCTTTGTGTAAGGAGATTCGAAGAAGTGAAATTTTGAGAAAAATGAGAGAGCTTTTTAGGGTTATATTTGGCTGCAGAATGGATCCCTCCATCTAGGGTTTAATCCTTAGCATTTATATGGGGTTTGTGTGTGGTTAAAAAACGTTACTGAGGTTTAAAGAGATGGTGAAAATTTTAAAGCAAAATGGAGAGTGGTCATAGTGGCACGGATTCAACACTAATTAAGGTGGTTGTTGCTGTCTTTTGGAGAGTGGGAAGAGGTCATGAGAAGGTACAACATGTAAGGATGAGTAGTGAGCAAGTTTGTTCATTTCGGTTTTTGGCAAAAACTCCATATATGGTGCATATGATGTGGGATGCTTGCTTGGGCATATGAAGCAATATTTGGTGACCACAATGTGTGAGAAATGCGCATGGGATTTGATGAAAAAAAGAGTGTTGCATGATCATATTTAGAATCTGCCAAGAATGTTCATGACATGATACATCAGTTTTCATGTTCATATTTCCTTGCTTGAATGCCCTTATCTTGGTGAATATGAACTCATTTCAAGATTTCTTGTGCTTGAGAAAAAGCTTGAGGTGCAAGGAATAAGTTATATGTTGATAGAATGATGAAACAAACCTTGCATGACTATGAAAAATGGCTAAAAGTTCATGTCTTGAAAACTGTCCAAGATGACTTAGAAAAATTCTAAGTATAAACCTTTTCATACCTCTGAGACCTTAATTTTGAAGCTACATATCTTGTTGAGTTTTGATCCAATGAGAAAGTTCTTGTAATGGATGGAAAGCTTGAAAGGCGATCTTCAGTTTTCATGTTGTGGAAAAATTCATTTGAGATCAAGAACTTAATGAAAAATGCCTTAGAAGTTTGGTTCAAAAATCTGCCTAGCCATTTGCCAATCTTGACATCTTTGAGACCTCAACTTGGGAGCATCATAACTTGAGCTCTACATATCCAATGGACATGATCTAGTACTCAAAAGAAAGCTTGGAGGATTCTCTACAACTCTCATGTTGTAGAAAAATTCAATTTAAGCTTGTATCCCTTTGAAAGATGGGCTTGAACGTTGTACCTTAATCTGATTTTCCATACTTAGAAAAATTCTAAGTGTTGAAATGTCACAATTTCCATTTTTCCAACTTTAACTCATTATATCACCTAAACCATGAATCTTTTGGACATGTTTCCTTCCATAAACGTATAGTTCATGATGTCCTCTTCAATTTGATAGAAAGTTTTCCTTCATTGGATCAAAAATGAGAAAGTTATGGAAGTTGCAAGATGGCTAGAATTAGGATTTTCTACACTTAGACAAATTTCTATCAAAATCCTAATTTAGTCAAACTCTTGATTTTATGTTCCTTCTTGATTCTTTTTGTTCCAAACATATGAAATCACTTGAAAACACCTATCATGCACTTGATTGACCTTGAGATCCAAGATTTTGACCTAGTTGAATCTTAGTTGACTTTTGTTGACCAGATGAAATCCTAGGACCATTTCCACTGACTGAGGTTCTTGTGATGACTTATGATGATACATACTACATGTAGAGAACCCTTAAGATGTATATTGATACATGGAACCATGTCTTGCCCAAATAATTAGCCATAAATATCTTTTGAATCAAAACCCTAGATAGTCATCCATGAGATAAGAGGAGAAGAATCAATGCTTGTGTTCTTGATTCAAGTGGTTTAGTGACATGCCTTGGTGATGATGGAGACCTTGTGACTTGATATTGCCAAAAGTTTGAGCTTGAGCTCTTGATTAACTTTGAAGATTAAGTTCTTCTCTTAAATGTTGTATATGATACCTTGATTTCCTGTCTAAGATCCATGCTAGGTGCAAATGCTAATGTAAATGATAATGATATGGAGGTCAAAGGAGGGTGTGACAATAAGATATAAAAATCATCTGCTTATATGTCGATGACTTGTTAGTAACTGAAAATATTTTGGAGACCTTATCAAAGTTCAAAGAGCTAATGAAGAAGAAATTTGAAAAGTCAGATCTGGGAAAGTTGTCGTACTTCCTAGGCATATAATGTCAAATAGATACGCAAGAGATTCAGGATGGAAGACTTGAATCCTGCATCCTACTGTCAAACCAAATTTGAAGCTGGAGAAGCAAGGAGAGAAAGACAAAGTCGATGTCACTTTGTTCAAACAAATTGTCGAATCTCTAAGATATGTGTGCAACAATCGACCTAATATAAGTTTCCTAGGCGGATTAGTGAGCAGATACATGAGTGAACTTAAGGTATCATACATGAAGGTTGCAAGAAGAATCCTGAGATACTTAAAAGGATAGACAAACTATGGAATTCTATTTCCATGAGATTCTGAAAGCAAAGAAGTTAAAGATTACTTGCTATTCAGATATTGATTTTCGTGGAGACAAGGAAGACCAAAGAAGCACAACTGACTACTTCTTTCAAGTATTTGGTGCCCCAATCTCATGCTGCTTGAGAAAGCAACTTGTGGTGGCATTATCATCATGTGAGACTGAATATATAGCAGGATCATATGCTTCTTGTTAAGCGATTTCGACCAGATATGTGCCGGAAGAGATGGAGGTCGAAGTGAAGAAATCTCTGGCGCTGCAAATCGACAACAAGGCATCCATTAATCTTGCAAATAATCCAGTTATGCATGGAAGGAGTAAGCACATTAAGACTAGGTTTCATTTCCTAAGAGAGAAGGTAAACCAGGGTAAACTTGAAGGGAGACATTGCTTTTAACCAAAGGATTGAAGATCGACATATTTCTAACTTTGAAAAACAAATTAGGAGTAGTTCAGATTGACTATGAAAACATGTTGATTGTCGGAACCCGTTTTCTCATGCTTGACCATTTTACTTGAAGTGACTTTGAGAGTTATTTGTCCCACAATAAAACTTCAAGTTCTCAATCTTACTAGTTAAAAAACTTTGGTCGAATATATATATATATATATATATATATATATATATATATATATATATATATATATATATATATATATATATATATATATATATATATATATATATGTGTGTGTGTGTGTGTGTGTGTGTGTGTGTGTGTGTTTTTTTTCCTCCTAACCACTTATACATTAGAATATCCGTTGATCTAAGAGTCGATATGTCCTCTTGCATATCAATCAAAAAATTCACACAAGAACTTCTGTTAACCTAAAAATTAACTAAGTTTTTTTTTTAAATAGTTAACTCAAAAATACAGTTTTTTTTTTTAAATAGTTAACTCAAAAATACAACAAATACAAATAGTTGTGAGGTGACCTCATTTATCTTACAATTCTATGTTACCATGTGAAGTAAATTGGAATCGCTTTTCATTCTAATAGATGAGTAACACATGTCCAACAAATTTCGTGTGAAAGGAATGATAAGTACCAATTCTTAAAGTGTACTATCTATGAAGCTACTTCCATCAAAGTTCTGAGGTAGTAAAAACTAGTCATGATTTCCCACTTCATCAAAGTTCTGAAGTACTAAAAATAGTCATAATGAAATCATAACTAGTCATTCACATAAAAGCTTGAATATTGTAGGGCTTTTCATTACCACAAGTTCTACAAATCCCTATAAACAACTTAGATTCCCTGACTGCAAGTGATAGAACTTGAAATAGTGAATTGTCGAGTATTAATGCTTCTCCACCTCATTTCTTTTGGCCCATCATTGTGATTTTTTGACGTACCTGCCCTGGTTTGAAATTGTTTATCCCACAATGCCCTATCTGAAAACTTAATTACAAGGATGCCCTGGTTTTGTGTGAGTTCGTCCTTTGATTGGACGAACCAGTGAAACCCAAGAGGAAGTTCGTCCTTCCCATGGGCGAACTAGTGAAGACGAATTTCCATGCATAAGTTCACCCATCCAATGGGCGAACATGTGAAGGAGTTGGTTTTTTTTTTGTTTTTTAATTTTTTTATTTTTTGTTAATTATAATTAAGATATATTTAAATAATATAATGTAAAAAATATGTAAATAAATTAATATAAATACTTTTAAATAATTTAATATTAAAACTATTTATATTATTTAGTATAAAAACTATTTAAATAGTTTAATATAAAAACTATTTTATTAATTTAATTTAAAAACTATTTTTTTAATTTAATATTAAAAGTATTTTATTAATTGAATTTAAAATTTTTTTTAACAACAAAATGACAAGATTAAATTAGAAGATTAAATAATTGACATAGTTCGGTCACGGAATGACCGAACTCAGACCTAATTTTTTTGTATAAATAAGCGTATGCCAATTTACTATCATTTGTATCAAGTCATCCGATTTACAAAGATGTCTGTGCAAGCTCATGTTTTCTATGGACCTGAGAAAAAATTAAGTGTTTACCTAGATCCGCTGTGGAATTTCAGAACCGTGGTCGCAGCAATTAACAGTGGGTTTCGGCAGCTGGGCGGTCGTCGCGTGACGGTGAGAAAAATTGAGTATCGTTGTCCATATATAACGCTTACTGATGCTAGCCCGGAGGGGACGTACATGTACTACCTAGATCGCATAGAAAATGATGAAGATGTCCATTGCATGTTTTCAACACATAGTGGTGAAGTCAACAGAGGAGTCACAGATCCACTTGTGTTGGTCGCTGTTGTATGTTAGAGTTTATGTTAGCTTCATGAGTTTTATGTTTGTGTTTGTGGATTCACGGATCCACTTTATGTTTGTAGTTCGCTGCTGTTGTTGTAATTTGAAAGTTGTGTTGAATTAAAAATAATTGATTGATCAAATACAAAAGTAGTACAGTATAATTATCTATTCGGTCGGTTTGACGGACCGGCAACATTGGGACATTTTCTACGCATATGACCTATTTCTCTACAAATCCCACACCGTCTCTTCTCTTTTTCTACGTCGTCCATCTCAGTTCGGATTCTACTACTTTTTGGACGCCCCTTTTTATTTCTTCTCATTGAATCGTCGTGGCAGAGAGTGAAACCTTCATATTTTGGCCAATTCTCCTCGTGCGGTAGTCCCAGGAAGCTTTCCTTGTAGACCTTGAATACGTTACGTATTGTGAAGACCTCTGGAATGTGAATTACATAGTCTTGTCGTATGCTAGAACATGCCGCTATCACGTGGGAGCAAGGCAAGTGGAACGTTTGAAATTTTCCACAGTCACACCTACGATTCCTCAAGTCAACGCTGAAAGTACCCTTTGGACGACCATCGTTGTAATTAATCTTTTCTTGCACCATGAAACAGAATCTTTCCCGATCAAATTGCATGACATTGTGTGTGTTAGCCTTGGCTACCTCCTCGGCCATCCCCTTGTTACAACCATCTGTGAAAACTTTGCCTGAAGATAGCATTTTTGTCCATTTGTGTCCTCGTTTACCAAACAGTGAACCCAATCGATAATATGTAGACTGGACTAATGCAGTGATGGGAAGGTTTCTTGTGGCCTTTAATACAGAGTTTATTGCTTCTGCTAAGTTAGATGTCATGTGTCCCCAACGTTGTCCTCCGTCAAATGCTCTAGCCCACTTCTCCCTAGGAATATTGTCTATCCAATTTAAAGCCTCAGCGTTGGATCTTCTGATTTCTCCGCGATAATAATGAAATGAGGCCTCCGTCAATGCGTAACCTGTATCCGTCAATGCGTTAGAAAAAATGAAAAAAAAGTGCTTATATAATTTAGATAATCGAAATTTTTTCCTTACCCATGTTAACTACTAATTTTCGTAGAACCTTGTCCTTAATCTCGCGCATGAAGTTCTGAGCGATGTGTCTTATGCAGTAGACATGCGAAGATGGAGGATTTTGCCAACCGTTTTCTGGATTGTTGTATGCACTTTTTATCGATTCATGCCTATCAGATATGAGACATACATTTGGCTGTGGTGTCACGTGTAATCTTAGGTTCCTCAGAAAAAAACTCCAGGCTTCCTTTGTTTCTCCTTCGACCAAAGCAAATGCCACTGGGAAAATATTTGCGTTGCCATCTTGTGCCACCGCCGTCAATAGAGTTCCTCTGTACTTGCCATACAACCAAGTTCCGTCTACCTGCACAATGGGCTTACAGTATGCGAAACCATTTATACACGGACGAAATGCCCAAAACAGACGAAGGAAAGTTCTTTTTCCGGAGATCTGGGAACCATCACTTGATATGGCCGGTATGGTTTGCAAATCCATAACGGTTCCGGGAAGAAAGGTTTTCATTACCAGTAGCCACTGCGGTAGGTCGTTGTAAGATGTTTCCCAATTGCCGTAAAGCGACTCTACCGCCTTGCACTTAGCGATCCACGCCTTCCGGTAAGATATAATGTACCCGTATTTTTCTAGAATATGGGCAATGATCACTTTTACCTTAAGTGAGGCGTCGCTGTTTACAAGTTCTCTGATGCTATGGCTAACCATTTCTGAACTGAGCTTGTTATGGTCTTGTGCCATAGACGTTGTGGTGCATGTGTGAGACCCAGACAACTTACCAATCACCCATTTCGAGTTCCTTTGTCTAAATGAAGCTCTGCACTTGAACTTGCATTCTTCTTTCTTACACTTAATGACATATCGTTCATTGTCAGACTTACACACCCAATAGTCCACACAGTGTGTTATGTGCCAATGCTGCAGGGCGAGGATGCAGGCTTCCTTGTTTTCAAACTCCATACCTATATCAATTCCGTCTCCTATATGGCTTTGAATAGCATTTCCAAAGACAGAGGTTGTGTCGTCATATTCGGCGCAAATATTTTGCATGTGTGTCGGCGGGTTATACAAACTTACGGGTTGTGCGCTGATCGGTTGCGTAGACGGGACAACTATGTCTTCATCTTCATTGTCTTCGTCATCACTGTTACCAAAAATATCTTGCATTGTGATTTCCTCAAGAATATCGTCATCACTTGGTTCGCCCACCTCCTCATTGGGTATGAAAGGTAAATTATTTTGCGTTGGT